>JAVIAB010000073.1:87566599-87951599 GCA_032433765.1 Megaustenia siamemsis | reverse complement strand
AATAAAAAATACCAAAATCTTTGCGTCATCAATATTCTAAGATTCCATGCAAAATTCGAAACCAAAATAATAAGCGGTTATCACACAAAACTAATTCAGGTGTGATTATGAATTTCTGAACGGACTATAACTTTGCCACAGCCCCACGTACACGAGAAGTAGTTCTATCTTACGTTATATTCTCCCACGTGCCAAGATTAATTCTGAAGTTTAATTAGATCTTTATCGCTACATTTGTCTATCTGTAGACAGGTATTATTAGAACTAAAATAAAATAAATCTACACTCAATTTTAGGAGCATTGAATTGGCTTCATGGATAGACTATGACACGTGGCACCGAGTGCAGTATTTAACTTCTGTTGTAGACTTCTTTGTCCGTGTAATGTCCATTTAAAAATATATATATATATATTATTATTATTAATACTGTAGATGATTTTTCAGTTTAGCTGCACTTACGGTTCTTTTAAATTTCTGTAAAATAAGTTAGTTATTATATATATATATATATATATATATATATATATATATATATGTATATATATATATATATATATATATATATATATATATATATATATATATAACTATGTCTGCCGTTCTGTTTCTATCTCTTTATTTATTTAGACTTATTGTTGTTTGTACGAGTTCTTTCTCTCTTTGTCTCTCTCCTTACTCCAGCATAAAACACAATGACACTCACAAGCACTCGTCTACAGAAATACAGCGTTTCTCAAACATTTCAACTTTTTGCATACTTTGAGAAAATTATTATGTTCCTTGGGATGCCTACAGCTACATAGTACAGTTTATGGTAGGATCATAAATACAGAAATGACTCACAAATACACGTACTCGTCTACTTACTTGTCACACTCGCACGCACATTCACAAAAATGCTGTAAAGAAGACTCAGCTGACTGTAAACAAAGAATATAAATAGAAACCTCACTCCAATCCCTAGAGTTCCAAGAAGTTCCGGTTGATAAGTGCTGGTCTAATATTTCTGTTTTCAACATTATCACAAGTTAAAGCACACGCCAAATTCGTATCAAACTAAAATATAATCCAACTAATATGTAATTAAAAACAGTAAGCGTATCGTAAAACGCACCGGATAATTATTTCTACTAATTTGTTTACATTTGTATCATTTCATGTGGTAAAAATCACAGCCTTACTGCTGTCAGATCTCATATTATATTGTGTTCATTCTACAGTCTAATATCATCTTCCATACTTGCTTAAACATATATAAACACACTGTTCTGGCCGTGCTAATAAAAAACATACGTTCAAGATAACGACACTATGTAAACAATTAGGTCAGTGTTGAGACTCCACGTCATTTTTGATAAGGAAATGACGTAACGGTCACCTAGTTTTATACTGAGTATTACTCAGATGAACTCTCAGGCAGTCTTCGTGTTCGGTGTTAAAACTGAGTAACAGTGGCAAACAAAAAGTTGTTAAAATTGATTGATTAAACAATGTAAACAAACAACAACAACAAAAAAAAAACGTCATTTCATTGTTAATTTCATATTTTATGTCGTCTTATTGAACTTATTTTTATATCCATCTTCCATTCGCTTGAAGTATTGTTTATATCTGCAATGTCTTTTCTTGTATCAAATTTACTACATTTTGTAGTTCTGCAAGTGGCCCATGCAGTTTTGCTTGTAGTGTTATATATGGGTCAATGGGGTTTTCTCGGTCTACAATATTCAGTAAAATATCTTTAAAAGAATTGAAAACTGCTAGAAAAAAAATCTAGATAAGAGGTGAAGTATCTTGGTCTACGCCCTATGGGTCGGCTACGGCTCGAAAGGTCAATAGATAGATAGATAGATAGATAGATAGATAGATAGATAGATAGATAGATAGATAGATAGATAGATAGATAGATAGATAGATAGATAGATAGATAGATAGATAGATAGATAGATAGATAGATAGATAGATAGATAGATAGATAGATAGATAGATAGATAGATAGATAGATAGATAGATAGATAGATAGATAGATAGATAGATAGATAGATAGATAGATAGATAGATAGATAGATAGATAGATAGATAGATAGATAGATAGATAGATAGATAGATAGATAGATAGATAGATAGATAGATAGATAGATAGATAGATAGATAGATAGATAGATAGATAGATAGATAGATAGATAGATAGATAGATAGATAGATAGATAGATAGATAGATAGATAGATAGATAGATAGATAGATAGATAGATAGATAGATAGATAGATAGATAGATAGATAGATAGATAGATAGATAGATAGATAGATAGATAGATAGATAGATAGATAGATAGATAGATAGATAGATAGATAGATAGATAGATGTTTACATGTACATGCTGAAGAAATGCCAATCTTGAATTTTGTACACATATGATGTTGATTATATCTTGTTCTGATCCGTATAATGATAACTTGTTTCTATCTATTCATATTATGGTAGGCATCTTGATTTGTAGTTTAGGTCTTCTGAGCGATTTGATTATTTGTTTGTTCTATAGGTATGCAATCGGTACAATTTTTTTTTTTTTTTTTTTTGGGGGGGGGCTATTTTAACATGAAATAAAACATCACACGAAGAGATCATGTTGCAGTTTATTTTAAAAAAAATTAACACCTTGAAGGGTTCATTTGAAAGTTCAAATGTGAACACGGGTCAATACTCAAAACATTCGTGACCTTCTGCAAGCAACCATTACGAGGATCATATTGCCATCTCACAACCTTTTCTGTGTGTTAACGGTTACAGACCATTGCTTATCCACAGCCCTCTACAATAGGAAGGTCGGCGTCCAGAAAGGTTTTACTCCAATTTTGTGACGTTTTCAGCATTGCGAGCACGGGCGCTTAATGTAGAATGACGTCAGCTCGCATTAATGAATAATTTGTCTGTAGCTCGCATTAATGAATAATTTGTCTATAGATCGCATTAATGAATAATTTGACTGTAGCTCGCATTAATGAATAATTTGACTGTAGCTCGCATTAATTAATAATTCAGCATATTGAGTAGTTTTCAGAGATTTCTCTCTTTCTGCCCGTTGGCTTTACTACTATAGATATTTGTGGCTATGGAACACCAATGAACAAGTAACATTGAAAAGGATATTCTAATAGACATAAGTCTAAAGTAAAGTACCACCGCCACGCCAAGTGGCGTATACGGAATATGGTGTTAGTGACCATACATTTTACAGACCTTCGGCACATGATTTTTGGGATAATCTGGTCGGTATTACGCCCGTACCGCTTTACTTTCCCAGAAAAAAAAATCCGGTACCCATTAAAGGCTGGGTGAACCGGAGCCGTCGGTTGAGATCGAATCCTACCTCTTGTCCTTTGTAGTCCAGTTCACTAACCACTGAGCTATCGCGGCTCACTCTAATAGACATATCTGATACATAGGGGGTGTACGATTTCCCATCTATGAGAGGGCAAGTAACTATTCTCAGATTAAGGAATGGACGCTACCGTATGTCTAGGAAACGAAAACATGGAGAAATAAACATTTACATGATGGGAATGAAGAGACAAGAGCAGAACATGTTCTCTGAAATTACTGTTTCTGTGAAAATAGTTAGGGAATACATGACCTTTATACTTCTTTTGAATGAGAGACTTTAAGCTGACTAGAACCAAATACAATGGCCCGCTACTTGTGTTTAGATGGATTGCGGATACATAAGAGTGAACGAAACAGAAAAAGAATAGGAAAACGAAAATGAATAAGAAAAAGTATGATCTCAACGGGGAGCCGCGATAGCTCAGTGGTTAGTGAACTGGACTACAAAGGACAAGGGGTAGGGTTCGATCCCAATCGACGGCTTCCGGGTTCACCCAGCCTTAAATGGGTACCGGATTTTTTTCTGGGAAATTAAAGCAGCACGGGCCTAATACTGACCACATTACCCCAAAAATCACGTGCTGAAGGTCTGTAAAATATAGGGTCACTAACACCATATTTCCCTATACGCCACTTGGCGTGACGGGGGTACTAAAAAAAATGATCTCAACGAAAGCCATATTGTGTAGAATCACAACTACATCTCTAATCTCAAAATTAGAATCACAAAAACAAAAGCTGTCATCTTTAGTGTCACCATATCTCTAATCTTACAATTACTATCACTAGTATAAAAACTATCACCTCTAGTATCTCCAATCTTACAATTGCTATCACTAACAAACTAATAATTCTATTGCAGCGTGGGTATTCTGTCCAAGAGTATATGTGAAGGTGTCTCTTTCTCGATCCAGCCATATTCAGATTATTAAACCAAAGAATAAAGCGCATTCTGGTCAAGAGAGCGGTACTGATGTTGCGCAACTCTTATTCGGTCAAATAAAAGTTACTTGCACGATGCAGTTTATTATGGAATAAATTCAATCTAGATGACTAATATAACCACTCAGCCTGGCGCAGCAACACTATTGAGAATACTACATATAGTGTGAAAGGAAATATAAATGACGTCATATTTATATATGTTTTTCGTTCGCCAGCTTTGACTTCTGACAAAGGCCCAAGAGACTAGGAACTGAATTTTGCGTGTTAATCCAATATCCCTGGCAGCCGTGTGCGCATGGGTCCCTCGCCGCACAGGCAGATAACTCCGACTTCGGAGGTACTCATATTTTTTCCGTCGATGAGTAATTGACTTTCCAAGCCGGGCCTCGCTGCTGAGACCAGGGGTGTTCGCTGCAGAGAGAAATCATAAATAAAAATACCAACTGGTGTAACCGGGAACTGAACCCACAACCTCTCTGTCTCGTAATATGGAAACGACAGAGCATCAAGGGAAACCATTAGCTTCCCCAGCACGTCAGCGATAAACGCATCCTCACCTTCACAGCATCAGACACTTCTGGACTGATATACATCAAACATCAAGCTCCACTAACAACGAGTTATATCAAATAGGTCTTCATCGACACGAAAGACATAACAAAGAACGTAAGCAAACACAAAAAGTCAGTATATTTGACGTAGTTTAGAAATATGATTAAACCATTGCCGTCTATGTATTTACAAAGGCCCGCGGGCAGAAAATAAAATCGGAAACCCATCAACTTGCTTGAAGTTATCAGTTATAGGAATCATCGATGGCTGATGTTATTCTACCCACAGACACCCTGCTCGCAAAGCTTAAAACATCACACTAGTTGGGGATTTTCCGGGAATTTCATATCAGCCCGTAGGCCTCTGTAATCTATAGACGGCTACGGTTAAACAAACGGAAGAGTGTAAGTTTGTTTGTCCCTGTTCATGTGAACTGTGCAAACTGTAATAAAGATCGCAAACAAATCGACTATTCATTCAGTATCAGTAAATCTCACCACCTTAACTATCTTAGGCTGTTTGAAGCTTTTTTGATGTATTATCCTGAAAAAGATTATAGGCGGAATTGTATAAACAACATAATGAATAATAACCACACTCTCCCAGCTTAGAATAAATTAATGGAAATCTCATCCAAAAACGTGCAGGATAGTTTCACAGTGTGGGAAACCATTTGAGGGAATAACAAAGCAATCAAAGGGGGACAACAAATACAAACATCTCGCCGTAATGTAAACGTTGCGATGAATTGGATCTGCTTAAGCCACTAAAGGTGTGTATTTCTTGGCGTGTACTATGCGAATTTTTGTAGCGGCAAGACAAATCTTATGGTCTTATTTAAATAGGACATCCGTGGAGCGTGTGGGGGAGTCATTTGATTTGTTATATATTAACTTCCAACTAAAGTACAGGGCCAGGAATCCAATTCAGGAATGCAGTTATCGTGTCAGACTAGTCTATGAGGTTCACAAAGGGTGCTCCCTCCAAAGTGCATAACAATTTAGGAACCATAACCTATCAAGGACGTGAGTAGATCTACTGTTGTGGTCACTTCTGGACTCACGGCAATGAAAGGACCTGACAGACTTGATTTGAGGACACCTAAAATGGGGCCTTTAGAGCTTGGCAAGAGAGATTGATTGAAGTCTATCAATGGTAGTTTATTTGAGGCTGACACAGTGATTGATAAGATGGGTAATTTGGGGATTTTTGAAATCTTAAGTCAAGTCTATCATGAGCAGGACTAAGCGATTGCGTGAAATTATTAGCATTGCCACTATACAGCGAGCTAAGAAACCAGCAGGGTAATTATTTTATTTTAACGAGAGCACCGCTGGATTTGTCTGACATCATTAATGTCAATTACGTGTTTTCGTTCATTGTTTTATATAGCAGGGCATAATCTTATCTTAAATGAATTGACCGACATGAATAATAACCTCCTCCGGGGTGATTTTGTTTCTGTTATTAAATAAATACTAAAGAACGCATCGCTAGTTTTAATATTCGTGCGCTGTGTTATATCGCTGCCTTTCTGTACATTTAGAAAAGGGAATGGACTACTTACGGAGAGGAGAATTCGAATACAATGATCATTATGTGGCATAAGGGAAGAAAACGAATGTTTAAATTGAAATCTTTAAAAACATTACAGAAATGTCAGGGCTAAACATTAATGAAAAGACAACCAATCACCTAAGATGTACTGATGATACTGTTTTACTAGCAGAAAATCTAAAAAATCGTCAAAAATTACTTAATAAAATTAAACATGACAATCAAAAGATTTGGATTAGATATGAATATCAAAAAGACGACAACTATGATCATAAACAAAGATAATACTTAAAACCTACAAGTGGATTCAAAGTTCACGTAAGAGACCTGGAGACAGTTCAGAGCTACAATTATCTTGGACATATTAAAACCAATGATAGAAAATGTAAAACTGAAATAAATAAAAGAATAAGAATGGCAGAAAAGTAATTTTAAATGCCATGAAAAATATACTAACATCAAAACAAATAAGACCAGGGCTAAAACTAAGAACAGCAAAATGTTATATCTCCTCAACATTCCTGTATGGTGCAGAAACATGAACATTAGACAAGAAAACAGAACAGAAAATTGAAGCCTTTGGAATGTGGATTTATAGAAGAATAGGAAAAGAACTGGCTGGAAAAAAAGAGAAAACAAACGATGCATTCTTGAAACAAGTAAAAATTAAAAAAAAACAGAACTACTAAAGACTATTCACACAAGACAAATGAGATTTTTAGAGAATGCTAAAAGACACAGCAGCCTACTAAAAGTAATCTTGAAAGGGAACATACAAGGTAAAAGAGGCAGAGGCAAGACTAACATGGATGAGTAGCATCAAAAGATGGATAAATCAGCCTATAGCAATCTGCATCATCAAAGCAAGAGACAAAACGGAATAACGCTCCATTAGAGCCAACCTTCGATGCGGAGACGGCACTCAATGAATGAAGTGAAAACAAGGCTAGAACGTATAGGAGGTAAAATGTATGTATATGTAGCATATGCAGGTATATGGCATATGAGGTTATATGAGGATAGAGGGCTTGTGAGGGTACAGTATTTGTGAAGGAAGAGTGTATGTGAGGGAGGAGGAAGAGTATTTGTGAAGGAAGAGTGTATGTGAGGGAAGAGTATTTGTGAAGGAAGAGTGTATGTGAGGGAAGGGTATTTGTGAAGGAAGAGTGTATGTGAGGGAAGACTTTTTGTGAGGGTAGAGAGTATGTGAAGGTAAAGTGATTTGATGGTAGAATGCGTGTGAGGTTAGAATAATCAGAGTGTATATGAGGTTAAACCACTTTTGATGGTTCAATGTATGTAAGGGCAGAGCACAAATGAGAGTAGAGTTCATGTGAGAATGTATGTAGGAGTGATAATATATCTCAGACCATAACACAGGATTGAATAGCAGCTTTACCACCAGAGCTGAGATACTAATAGAATCAATAACGTTGGTTAGTTGGATATTGATTTAGCAGTCTTTGGTTTCCTATCCCTTGGCTTAACGCCATGAGGTGGTGTCTGCAAGAGAGATATTTTGTTCCATATAAATTGTTCCATTTATTTGGCCTCGGGAGAAGAAACATAATTTTTCACTTCAGCAAATTTTGGACAACCAGTGTGGTAGGGGTCACCAGTTTGATAATAATCTGCAGAAAGTTGGTATTTTGTTGAATCCTGTGTTTGGACTCTGTTCATTGAATTCAATGGAAAAACCTCAAGTTAAATCTCTAATTTTTTTTGGGGGGAGAATATGAATAATAAGTTTTTGCCGTTGAGCTAATGAAACCTCAAGTAAGATAAACACAAAATTGGTATCGTGCAGATAAACTGGTAGAGAGACGAAACAAACCACGTTTCGACAAAAGCCTTTATCAGATTCAAAACTATAAATATGTAAAGATGAACACGATATGCAACTATATATACTATTCTGAACAACAACAACAACAACAACAACAAACAACACGGAAGTCAGACATCTGAACATTGAAAATGGCGGAAAGAATGTAAATTGTGAATACAAACTCTTCATAGTTCGCTAAAAGACAATAAACATCTAATTCGTTTGTTCTGACCGAACGATGCGTTCTTACATACATTAGTGGGTTACTAATCAATATGCAATTGGCAAATAAACAGGACAAGTCTGAAACAAGTGCAACGTATCAAATACTTCGGCACAATAATAACATCAGTTGGAAGATGTTCCACAGAAATAAAAAGCAGAATAGCTCAGGCCAAAATAGCATTTCAGAAAAAAGATAAACATCTTATGCAACAAATCTATGTCAACAGAAGTGAGAAAGAGAGTTCATTGATGCTATATACAACCAGTTCTGACAAACAGTAGACAAACAAATGAAAAGACGATTAGAGGCCACAGAGAAGGGATTTCTCAGAAGAATTTTGAAAGTTCCCTGGACAGCTAAAAAGACCAATGAGGAAATTCTCAAAGTGGTCAACACAGGGAACTCCTAAAAGTCTTCACAAAGAAACAATCAACATTTTTCGGGCACATCATGAGAAGAGGAAAGTTGGAATACTTGGTTACAACTGGCAAAATAGAAGGAAAAAAGAGATCGCGGACGACAAAGAGAGAAAATACTAGATAGCTTGGTGTCATGGCATGGAAAAAAGACAATAGAACTGATACGATGCACTGGAAATAGAAGATTGAAGAGGGACATGATCGCCTAAGCCAACCGGTATGGCACATGATGATGATGAATCAATATACTAATGAAATTTGTAGGCAAGAATTATGTGCTACAAATCATCAATAGAAAACCAGGTAGCTCCAAAATAGCGTTTTCTTTCTCTTTATGTCAACTATTGAGCCACGATAGCTCAATGGTTCGTGAACTGAACTACGAAGGATAATAGGTAGGATTCTATCCTGATAGACTGCTTCTAGTTTAAATCAGTCATAAATTGGTACAATATTTTTTCTATGGGAAAGAAAAGCGGCACGGCCCATGATAATGACCGCATTACCTCAAGAATAATATGCTATAATGGATGTATTAAAAATATGTACACTAGCACCACATTCCATTTACGCCACGGGCTCTTTTCTTTCTTTTTTTTTTTTTCTTTTCTTCTTATGGTCACATTGATCACAGCAAGTAAAACCAGTAATGTGACATGGCATATATTGTAGGGGAGTGACGAAATATCTTGCTGTACAAAGTGTTGTGCTAGGTGTTGTATTAGGTCACAGTGTCTGGAGGAAAGAAGGCCAGTGCTCTTCCTTGATGTCATTACTTTTTTCCTAAGTCAGTGAGTCATGTACCTATTTCTTTATAAACTCGAACAATTGAACACTGAAATCGCGTTTGATCACCAAACCGCCAAGTCAACACCTTAATAATTAGCTACTGATGATCTCAGTTTAGATTACCAAGGAAGAATTCATCTTTTTCTTCAACCTTTCAGCTCCCTGTGGAGCATGCGTCTTCAACAAACAAACACTTTCAAAGCCATTCTGGTTCTTGACATTCTTTTAAGATCGTTCCATGTCTTCTCCATCATCTTCATCTCTGCTTCTGTCCGTCATCTCCAAGAATTTATTGGTCTTCCCCTTTGTCTTTTTCACTGGGGATTCCAAAAAAGGTCCTGTTGTGTAATACTCTATGTTGGCTTCCAGTGTGTGTCCGATCAGGCGCCATCATCTTTGCTGTATCTCTTTATCCACTAGTATTTGACTGGTATATTTCCATAATTCTATGTTAGTGATTTTGTCCTGTCATTTCCATCCTTTTATTCTGCATAAGCATCCATTAATGGCAGTCTGTATCTTCACGATTGTCATGTTAGTTGTTCTCCATAGTTTCACAGCCATTTATTAAGACTGGCTTAACATTGGAGTTGAACATTTTTATTTTTTTATTTAACCTAATTTTTGTTGACTTCCATATGTTTATCAGTGCAACAAATGCTCCTCTTGCTTTGATATCCCTATTTTGGTATCGTTTTCTGTTCCTCCCTCTTTGTCTATATTACTGTCCAGATATATGTAAGATTATACCTCTAGTAGAGGTATTTCTCCTATTTCTATTTGGTTATTGCCAACTGCATTAATCCTCATAATTTTGGTCTTATCTATTTATTTTCAGTCCCATCTGTTGTGATCTCTCATCAAGTATGCTCATTTTATCCTGCATCTGTTGATGGCTGTGTGATAGGAGAGCTACATCATCAGCAAAGTGTACATCATCAAGTTGCTTGGTCAGTGACCACTGGATTCCATATCTATTGTTTTGAGCGTATAGTTGAAGCTCTAACTTAACATAATTCTGTGTTATTTTACATGTTTTCTCCAGCTCTACTGGTTTATTTGTTTGTGTCTCTGTGTCCTCTTCATTGACACATTTTCCCAGGTTGTTCGTTTAATTCAAACTCTTCTTGTGTATAGGACTTTCTGATACCTTGTTTTTGTTTCATTTCCTCAAATGTCGTTTTCTCCATTCATGTTATTTAAAATATATAAAATATTTAAAATTGCACAAATCAGTGCTATGTCAAGTACGGTCTATACGGCTGTAGCAATGTGGTGTATTCTTCTTCCTCTTTTCTTCCACATTTGCCTTTCAGCGTCGAGGGAAGATATAATGTCCGGCCTTTTGCTCTTTTCTTTTGCTCGCCTCTGTTGCTGTTATGTTTCTTAGTGCTTCTAATATTCCATCAATCTATTTTTTCGTGGTCGACCATTGGGTCTGGTATTCTCACAAGGTTTGCTGAAGGCTCGTTGTGTTGTGTTTTGATCTTTCTGCCTTGTCACGTGGCCAAACTATTTTACTTGTTGCTTCTTTATATATTCTATGACGGGGGCAATTCCTAGCTTTTTTCTCAGTTCTTCATTTCTCATCTTATTTCTCAGACTGTTTCCTATCATTCGTCTAACACATTTCATCTCAGTAGAGGTTATTTTTCTTACTGTTCTTGCATCTAGGGTCCAGGTCTGGCATTGGTGGCACAGCGTTAGGATGAAGATTATATTGTATAGTGATGTATGAAGGTATGAATGTGCACTTCGTCATACTACCATTGTCAGGTAAAGGAAGCCATTATCTTCCCTAACTTGGAAAGTTAAGTACCCATTTACACAACAGGCCCTTTTTTGGAATCCCCAGGGGAAAAGACAAAGACAAAGACCAAGGAATTCTTGGAGAAGACAGATCGAAGCAGAGATGAAGATGATGGGGAAGACATAGAATGATCTTAAAAGAATTACAAAAAACAGAACGACTTGGAAAGTGTTTGTTGAAGACCTATGCTCCACTGGGAGCTAAAAGGTAGAAAAAGAAGTACCCATTTCTCTCACCGCTGAGTCGACTAGAACGTATCCGGGAGGGATATAGCTCAATCATTTTATCGGCAGGGAAAATGTTCAGCCACTGAGCTAACGAGATTTCATCAGGAAATCACATTGAGCAAATGCCCGGTTCGGTAACGAATGAGACACCCCATATCATCTAAGAAAAATTAATAGCGATACACAAGATAATTGAGAAAAAAATAGCTTTTCATAATTATATCTTATACTGAATAAGAAAGACCGAGATGGTATGATAAGATCATTAATGAGGGACTCAGAGAAAGAGCAAAAAGAAAAGAAACACCAAACTTTAATGAACGGGAAATAAACCGATGCTGTTCTTGATGAAATACTACAAGAAAACCAACTTAAAGTGTCGGAAGACTGGCCTTGTTCTGGAACCCACAAGAAAAAGAAGTGACAAAGTGAAATAGAGAAACGACCGAATAATAAAGGTTGTAACAGATATAAGAGGGGAAAGAGGGCATGTATTGAACTGAAAGGAGTAGCTAAATGCAGGGAAACTCGAACAGGTTTTTTGAAGCAAGACTTGTTGTTCTGAGAACAGAATAATAATAATAATGATCTAAATGCAGATGTGGTGTGAAGTTCAATTAACAAATGTGGAGGATTTTTTTCTTATATAGTGCATGTAATTTAGGCATAGGAGATTAAGGATTAAATCTCAGCGATAAAGTGTGTAGACGTGTCATGTCTGAACGTATAGGCGTGTCAGTTTAACACTCCATTATGTCATTCCTTCGTCTGCAGTTTTCAAAGAGAAAACATATGGAAGAGGCTTCCGTTTTCTAGCTGAAATAATAGTCCAGGTTTCCAGTGTATTTAACTTATTCATAATGAGATGAGATATTACAATTAATTGTTTCAAAGTTAGTGTTTGTTCATTAAAAGTTTAGTATTAGCGGTTCAAAAATGAAAAAGTGCAAATGAACATAAATGTGAATCAGCATAAATGTGTGGAGTGGATGAAGGATCTTTCAACGATTATTTTAAATTCTCACACTCATATCAAAATTTATATTCATTAGGTGATTATACGAAAAAGGAATGATGAATATCTATCTACAGAATAAACTTCGTGTGCTAAGAATGATTATTAACGTTATGTTTAGATTATATTATTTTGTCATATAACTTTGTACAATTCAGCAATGGAAACAAAAGTAGCATAACTGGTTCAAAAATTAGTTCATAGATACGTGATTATATAACATCACACATTGCAGGCATACTTTCTTTATAATGCCTTCTTGACTGAGCTCAGAGAAGGAAGAACGTGGATGAACTCTGCGTGACGTAACCAGAATATGGAGTTTGTATCCATGTTTTTATAAACCAATGGCACATGGCACATGTTTTTAGTAATGTAGAATGCAATTATCAGAACTTTTGTATGAGGAAAAAATAGTTCTCGCATAAGGTTAGATAAATCTCAGAAAACGTACCAGTAGTTAAATAAAAATATTTATGGGGCACAAACATCATATTCCTTACATGATACACACGCTATGTAGCATGAGTAAGTAAAAGTAAACTGCCCCCTCACGCCAAGTACTGTATAGGGAATATGGTGTTAGTGACCATATATTTTACAGACCTTCAGCATATGATTTATGGGGTAATAAGGTCGGTATTACGCCAGTGCCGCTTTACTTTCCCAGAAAAAAATCCGGTACCCATTAAAAGCTGGGTGAACCCGGAAGCCATCGGTTGGGATCGAACCCTATCTCTTGTCCTTTGTAGTCCAGTTCACTAACCACTGAGCTGTAGCGGCTATGCAGCATGAGTGGTTTAATTTTATTTCTCTGAGCAATATACGTTGGACATGTGATGAGAAGAGATAATAATCGAATAGCAAAGCAAGCCCTCATATGGGAAACAACAGGTAAAAGAAAAAGAGGAAGACCCAGGGAGACACTGAGAAGAACATTGATGAGAGAGGCAAGAGCAGCAGGAATCGGCTCCCTCAATGAGATAGAACTGCTTGCACAGAACAGAGACAGATGGCGAGATTTGATAAAATATCTTTAAAAGAAAACTGCTAGAACAAAATTCATATAGGAGAAGGTGTATCTTGGTCTACGCCCTATGGGCCGGTTACGGCTCGAAAGGTCAATAGAATAGAATAGATAGAGCAAGCCTGATATAATTTTCCGCAAACCTTCTACCAGAACCATACATAAATTTTGTCTCTGCTTGAGCAATTTAAACAAAGTACAGCAACAAGAATAATATTGGAAAGTATCGCAATAAAATAATATATAGTTTAATTTTCACAAATACCAATGAACGAAAATAATTAAAGTATAAACGAATAACTGTATAATATATGTGCTACGATTATTTCCAACAGTACTTTCACCACACTCTGTAAAATCACATTCAAATCCCAGGCTATTAGATTATTTTAGCAAAGCCTCATCCCACCGATCTTCTTGTCGACGTGAAAACTACATTTCAGAGACGTCAGCTTTTAGCGGACCAGCCCACAAGATTCAACAGCCTAATTCAACGCGTACTACTCACGCTATGGATTACAATTTTCCAAACAACAGTCACTAGCATATCGCACTTCTTCCCTCCATCACAGCTATCTGACGCTGATATTTTAGTTGATTTGCTATCGTTATTATTTTAGAAATACATTTTTTTTTTTTTTTGCTATTAAAAACTTGATAGTCGTTTTTAGACTATGAATGGTGGTAGCGTGCATGGCGATAAACAGAATTTTGATTTTCTTACATTTTGACGCATTCAGACCACCCACAAACAAAAATGGGTATCTGACTCAGTATTCTATCTATCTATTAACCTTTCATGCCGTAGCCGGCCCATGGGGCATAGACCAAGATACCCTTTCTCTTATTTAAGTTTTTATTATAGCAGTTTTCAATCTTGTAAAGATCTTTTACCAAATCTCGCCATTTGTCTTTGTTCTGTGCAAACAACTCTATCTCAATGAGGGATACAATTCCTGCTGCTCTTGCCTCTCTCATCAATGCTTTTCTCAGTGTCTCTCTTGGTCGGCCACTTCTCCTCTTACCTGTTGTTTCCCACATGAGGGCTTGTTTTGTTATTCGGTTATTATCTCTCCTCAACGCATGTCCAACATATGACCATCGTTTTTTTCTTTATTACTGAAGATATTAGTGGTTGAACTGCGATTTCTCTAATTTCCTCGTTTGTTTTGAATTCGTTTCACGCTATACCAAGTATTTTCCTTAGACATTCACATTCGAATGCGTTCAACTCTGTAACTATGTCTCTTGTTGTTTTCCAGCTCTCACATGCATACGTAAGAATTGTAAAAGAATAGTCTAACTTTTGTGTTTCTGCTGATGCATATTGATTTCCACAACTTTTCAAGGCTTCAAAAAGACATTTCTGCTTTAGCTATTCTGATTCTCAGTATTCTGAGACTCAATATTGCGAAACGTAAATAAAAGCGATGAAGATCACCTTCCAATATGCTGTTGTTTAATTTAGTGAAGTTTATTATTTCACTCCACTAGGCCATCCCGGGTCTCCCTTTACTTACAATGGAATTTAACAGAAGAAGCAAAAGTAAAGTATAAATTACAAGCAACACCGCATAGTTACTATATTAGTTTGGACCAATTTTTAGTGCCACGAAGAACATTGGTACCACTCATGTATGAGATAGTCAGTATCGCAGTAACAGCTCTTCAAACAAAGTTACCCATTTTCTGATGGACAGTGAACTGCAAATCTGTTTCAGTTGAGAGTTTAAGAATCTCAACAAAAAAGACTTGAAGACGAACTATCTGGTGTTAGGATGAATGCGTTAACCAGATCAGGAGGTCGCTGTTGTTTTAAGGTGAATTCGTTCGACACACAGTCAGAAGTGAACTACAAGGTGAATGTGTTGGATTCACACACAGCCATAAGTGAACTAAAAGGTGAATGCACTCAATTCACACACCCACCTATTATACCATGGTATATCACAATATATCACAATATATCATATTATATAATATTATGTCCTACCATATCGTATATTATATTATATTTATTACACAACACTACACTACGTTTTGCTATGCTATGCTATGTTATATATACAGAATCTAGAGATCAAGAATTTCAGATCGATAGAGGAGAGGGAGAATTAATATGCCACTCTTGGACTGAAGTAAGCATCCGTGAAATAAACAACACAAACCTACGTGTGACGTCCGTACAAACCTTTGCTTTTATGCCCAGCTTTGATTAATAAGCTGCGCTCCCATTAGCGCCGCCTACGTAAAATCAGCAATGCATGACATGTCATTAGAAGATGACTCGCTTCAGAGAGGAATCTGATAAATCTCTTCATGTTAATTTTCTTCCTCACAATGTAGACAGTTCGGCACTCTACTGCGGTTTGTCGTTAATACTTCAGTATTTTTTTAATCCTGTAATTTCAAAATGAGGAAATAAAATGTTTTCTTCCACTTTTGAAAATAAATTTACTTGGGGTAACGAGATAGACGTTGCTCATTTTACTCACGCAGTAAAATAGCAGTAGCATATATTGAGATGGGGACTGAGGTACGACGTCGGTCTCTGGACAGGAAGGAACCAGAAAGAAAGACCGTGTGCACTCGCGCACGTTAAAGAAAGCTTGGTACTTAAAATCGAAAAGAGTCGTCTCCAAATGTGACCGCTGACGGGACAAGAACCTACCCACCGTGGTTCTCAGGCCGTGCTACAGAGTTCGAGTGCAAAGGTCTGAGTTCTCTTTGAACTTTCTGAAGATTTGAGAGGGGATTATCGGAGCACCTATGACTCCGTCTTGTATGCATCGATGATAAAGATGATCCTAATAAAAACAAAAAGCTAACAATTTGAATTGGTTACTTGACAATAATCACTAATCTGGAGAGAAAGTAAGATGGTATTACATGGGAATGCAGTCTAACCATATACTTCTACGCATCTCTTCCTCTTTTGTATTAGACCAGCGACTATTTGTTTTCATTAAATTGCAAAATACTTAATTTTTGGCGTAGATGCATTGTTTTGTAGTATGCACCAAGCTGTGATATTTGCGTCTTTCGGCCGATCACACCCATCAGCAGCATTCTACTACGAGAAAGTTCGTTGTATGTTGATGGGATCTGAGCACCTATGAGTTTGCCCGAAATGCAGTTGTGTTATTTATTCAATATATTTATAAGACAAATGGAAAGCAAGTGCACATGAAGTGGTATCACAGGTTTCCTGTAACGGTAAGGGTTAACAATGGCCAGAGCAACACACAGATACCAGAACAGAAATCAGCGCATCATAAACAGCCTTCCTGGCATTTGTGGATAAGACAAGGAAATGTAACTGGAAAACAAATAGCGAAAAGTTAGACGATATCCTTAATATTTCTTATAATAAATTATGATAAATTTTTATCTACCGAAACGTCTTTTGCGAAATATTGTACACACATATCTCGAGGTTTTCCAATTTTGATCACATGTCACTACAATATAGCAATAAAGTGAGTAATGAATAAGCTCTTTTGTTAACTATTGCTTATATTCCAGTCGAAAACGTAATTTAGTGAATATGATGAAATTGTTAAACGACTCATAGCTGACTGTTCACATCAGAATCAGTAAACTCGAATTGATCAAGAACGTTCTCCACTCTGTGTATTTTCTATAGGAACACTCTCTATTTTGATTAAGCGAGGAGGAAAATAGGGTAAGATAAATCTGGTATTCCAAAAATTTGTGCGTTCAAATCTGGTTTGATTGTGTCGAAAAGCGCAAATTAATGACGACAGAACACAACTATCAGTAATTTAAAACCTCTCAGAGAATATAAAGTTTAGAAATAATAGGTACGGGAACCTCAACAAGTAACAGGTATATTATATATATGTTATTTACGTAAACACAATACAACCTTTTGTTTATTAAGTATGAAATAGCTTTCGTCATCAATTATTCTCGCTAGCTCTCACAGATAGCATCTTGAAGCTTATATATCAACACTGTCCTAACTTTATCCTAGACTTTAATGTAGCGGAGAAAGCTTCTTTCGTTCAATTAAAATAAAAGTCAACTTCCCCTAGCTTCCAACTTACCTCTTGCGCAGGACCCCGGGGTTGCCAGTCAAACCTCTCCACACTCAAACACTTCAAACATGTTAGAGCGCTGTAGGCGACTAATGTTTCACCTTCAGCGGTATTTTGTGAGTGTTTGATTTATTTTCATTGAAATACCATGTATTTCTGAATGTTAGCAACATGTCATTGCTGTATTATAGAGAGTATGAATGTTTATTTATTTTTTTTTTACAAATGTCTACAAGGTTTTATATCCACGATTAGAATGTTAACTTATTTTGAACAATATGCCTAAATATCTTGACAATAGTGGACATAATCGTGGTTTACTTTGACTTCATTTTTAACTTTTGATTTGAAGTGATACGCTTGAGACATATTCTTTCATGTTACCAATCACAGCAGTTTCTCATCGATATTTGTGTTGTCTTGCTCATTTCACAAACATAATTTGAATATGTTTTGTTATGACACATTATTACAGTTACATGTATGTCCTTTACAAAAAAGAAATATTTTACACGAGGGAGTGCCAACTATGTCAGTCTCATGAACATCTCATCAGCATGAGTCTACTACAACATCTCTAACAGATAGCAAAATAAATGAGGTGAGAAAACTCATATTTGTGAAGTTCAGAGATTGGAACAGCATCTTTAAAAAATCACTTTTATCTAATGGGAAACATTTAATAGACTCGGGTTGTCGTCGCCCATTGAATGCTGCAAAACCTCAAGATAACTAAAATGCTATTTTGATATTAAAGTATGCAGTTGTACAGTTAGGGGCCATTGTACGACTATTCCTCTTCTTAGCGTTCACGATGCGTTGTGTCGCGCTAGTTTACGCCATAGTCGGAATATCTGCGTCTTGTGGATGGACGGCTAGATTTTTTAACAATTTTTACCCGGAAAGTGGCCCTTTTGACTTGTTCTTTTCAACTAAACTGCCAGGGGTTCTTTAACACGACACCGCCTGTTTTTCATCGTTTTCCGAGACGGTTAGATATCGAATCTCACTACCCGGACGCGGGGGCAGGATAATGCCATAAAGAAACGACGTGCTCGAAAAATTCCCACCTCCAGTTGTGGAAACCGGGACCTTCAGTTCAGAGGCCGATATGTTACCTCTAGACATCCCAGTGCCCCTGTACGGCTATGACCTTGCTTTTATTCTAATATAATAGAAGTTATGGTAAAGTTATGTTTATGTTATATTAAATCTGACATCATTGCTACAATCACACAAATGTTAAACGACGCAAATCAATGTACTCGGATTAATGGCGCTGATAAACTAGTTTGACTCATCAGTTGTCACAAACTAAAACAATTTTTATAGTAATCAAATCTGTCACGCACAAGAACATGTATGTGTTCATATTGTCAAAAGTTAACATTTCGTTCGTGTTAGACTGGATTACTAATTAATTAACACTGTCGAATTGCTATGATGTTAGCCATAATAACAAGAGGAACAGTTTGCTTAGTAATCTCGTGTAGACTTAAAGAAATAGATGACCGATAAATAATGTCATTGCATCGCGTAGAACTATCAGCTGCCAGATCTAAAGACGGCGTCTATAACTATATCCTGTTCTGGTTTGTGGTTCGTGCTATCATTAAGTTGTGATTTGTCATGATTAGTCTAGGCAATATAAGAAGGTAGTTTGCCATTTCTTTCCTTCTTGGCAGTGACTGTACTAGTCGGAGATCGCGGCCATTGTCTCTATACATGAGATCCTGTGCCTGCCATTGCGTCAGGGGACCAAGACCGCCACTACTTGTCGGCTGTTCCTACAATACCATCTACCACCTGCTCCAACGGCTTCACATAACCCTGATAGGGGGGCTAAACGGGAGCTTCACCTTGCCCAAGGGTGTCCCAAAGACTAGCGGAGGAAAGGAGACGTCTTACTCCTCCTTTGGTAGGGCAGAACTCTAACCCGCTAACCAAACTAGCTTGGTGTCATGGCATAAAAAAACAGTCAACAACAGAACTGATACGATGCACTGTAGATAGAGGATTGTGGAAAGACATGATCACCTACGCCAACCGGTATGGCACATGATGATGATGTTATCATTAGTTAATAGCTTTGAATACCAGCAAGTATAGATATACACCACTGTGCCTCTTGCAGTTCTGGTAGCTTGTACGCATATGCTAAGATAACTATATATATTATAAAATGTTCATTTTTTTTTCTCTACCTCTCTAGCTGTACACTGTAGTCGATAACTGACTGCGGTCACAGCACTTACATTCTTAGAGGATGTCTGTCCTGACAAATGTGGCTTACCGCCTTGATATAATGTAATGATTTCTGTACCAAACCAACACGAAGCGTGCATTTTTATTACGTTTAAAAGTAAAAAAAAAAAGTAAAGTACCCTCGTCACGCCAAGTGGCGTATACGAAATATGGTGTTAGTGACCATAAATTTGACAGACCTTCAGCACATGATTTTTGGGGTAATGTGGTCAGTATTACGCCCGTACTAGTTTACTTTCCCAGGAAAATAAACCCGGTACCCATTTAAGGCTGTGTGTACCCGGAAGCCGTGAGTTGGGATCGAACCCTACCTCTTGTCCTTTGTAGTCCAGTTCACTAACCACTGAGCTATCGCGGCTCCCTCAGTATTATGTTTAAGGCAATTGTACATTTTATATGGATACATTCCTTTTTACCCTAAAAATATCCAATTAATGTAAGTTTCTTTTCTTCCAATGCTCTTTGTTTGTTTTTGCACCTAATTGTGTGTTTATCTCTGCTGCTATGCGAAACAGGCCTTCGTATTTCTGTGCTGTTTTCCATTAACTCATATCCCGTACAAAGCAGCCACATCACGCCATGGACCCCAGTAATCAATTGAGGCGGTGTCTGATCTCGTTTCGGGTTATTATTGCTATGATGTCACTTAGCTGCTGGTGATATCCATTGTGATAAAAATAACTTTTGCTCCTTCCTTCGTGTGTATATAAATATATGCACACACAGTTTCCTGATGCACTTCAAAGCCACAACATTTATCATCTCATTCTGTTTTGTAAGTACACAAGAGTATAAGTAATAAAATTGGAGAGGGAATTATTAGTTAGTTCTCAAGACAGACAGGGTTCTGTCTTCCTAATGATAATAAATATGGTAATGAGAGCAGAAGCCTCGGTGGTTGAGTGGTTAGTGTGCTCGCTTCCTGATCAGAAAGGGTCCAAGTTCGATCCCCAGCAGTAGTGGATTTTTTTTTTCGAACTGACAAGGCTCCTGGGTTCAGCCAGCCTCTAAAAATAGTTACCAGAGATTTTTCTGGGAAGTGAAAGCGTGATACCGACTACATCACCCAATAAAGTGCCGTTGCCATAGACAAATATGATCACTAACATAATGTTCCCCACACGCCTAGCAAGGTAGGGAAGGGGACCTTTATTTTACTTTAATGAGAGCGATTAAATATCCTGGTCCGGGGGGGATTTCCGTTTTAAAGATGGTGGATCTAGGCAACGTTCTCTCAATCGCTGCAGAAAGTGCATTCGGGATGTGATTAATTTCGGTTCTCCGTTGCAATTTTCTGTGTTAAAGTAAACATGATGATCTACTTATTAAATCTGCGCAGCTAAAGCGAAGTCGTCCTCTGGCAACAGTCCAGTTTTGACAAATCAAGTGTTGGGAATGCGACCTTCCAACGCCTGGACTTGATCTGCGCTTTATATCACATTGGTGCTGTTCATGACCGTTGTTGGAATTCCTTGAGGCAAGTATTTTTCAATGTTACACATTAATGGAAACTACTTCGTCAGCTGCAGTTTTATCTCTTTAGGAAATTTGCACCGTGTTTTGTTCGTCGTTCAATAGAGTAATCAGGAATCTAAAGGGAGCGAAATTGTATGTACGACATTGTTGTGTGCTACGTCATCGTAATGGCTCATTGTACATCCCGAGACCGGCCGTACGATAATCTTACAGTCTGTTGTTTGATATCCGACGGGGTAATCTGACGACTAATTGTGTGTCTCTATGTTTGGAATTGGAGTCAACAACGATGGCCTAACATCATCAAGCGCTATACATTTTTTTTAAATAACACGACGATCATCATTTTCAAGAGGACGTGAACTTCCGGTATATTGTGGATAGGTGGCGGGAACAATTGAAGGCTATGCATGAAAAGTGTTCCTTGTTGCAGTATCCTCATATTCCAAGTCCCGCTTGTTACAGGAGCTACTGAGTTAAGTGCCCAGTGCACACTGTGAGCTGTGTGTCTCATCCGTTTTGATCATGTTTCGAAATTCCAGTTGTTTACGATGAATGATGATACCGTATGACAGGGAACAGTTAGCTGTGTTCACTTTCTGCGCGGTTTCGCCTTATGTCATTTGGCGTGTGCTGAGACTGCTACGATGGGCACTACAGTTACCTTTCTTTTTTTGGGAGATAAGATATTAATTCGTATGATTCCGCTGTCACGGGCGGTTTAGCAATTATGGATTTTAATTCGTTTGCAGTGATACTGGGGCCTTCCATAACCAAATATCCTAGCTTCACAGCTTAAAATGATATTATTTATCAGTTGAATACAAAATATGTTTCACACTATGATGTGCTGTGGGAATGATCTTCTAACACAAAAATAGCGTTACTATCATTTCACTCTCATTAAATAACATAACAGTTAGTTCACATCCTCAAGATAATATTTATTAACAAAAAACCTATCCCACAACATTTATCGTATTTCTGGAGTCTGGAGGTATATATGAAAGGCGAATAAAGACCGCATTTCCAGTGCAGTAGTCACGTGTTGTTCGGGGTCAGTTGTTATTTTACCTCGTATGATTTAAACTTATTATCACATTTCTTCACCTCAATATCAAGGACATGTCACCTGATACGGCCAAGCTGATATCTACTCCAAATTCAGTCTCTTCAGTTTCATAACTTCGAGGCAGCATTACAATTTTCTTCATTTTCTTGGAAATGTAAGTAAAAGAGTAAAGTGCCCCGTTACGCTAAGTGGCGTATAGGGAATATGATGTTAGTGACCATTATTTTTACAGACCATAGGCACATGATTCTTGGGGTAATGTGGTCGGTATTACACCCGTACCTCTTTACGTTCCCAGAAAAAAAAATCTGGTACCCATTTAAGACCGAGTGCAACTGGAAGCCGTCGATCAGGATAGAACCCGACTCTTGTCCTTAGTAGTCCAGTTCACTAACTACTGAGCTATCACTTTATCTATTGACATTTCGAGCTGTAGCCGGCCCATAGGGCGTAGACCTATATACTCCTCTTACCTAATTTTTAGTTCTAGCAGTTTTCAATTCTTTTAAAGATATTTTATCAAATCTCGCCAGTTGTCTCTGTTCTGTGCAAACAGCTCTATCTCATTGAGGGAGCCGAATCCTGCTGCTCTTGCCTCTCTCGTCAATGTTCTTCTCAGTGACTGAACTATCGCGGGTAATTTTAAAAAAAAAAAAACCGAATTACTATAATAAGTAAAGGTATTCTCGGGGTACAGCTTATTAAGTTAAGGGAAATATGAAGATTGTAACAATATTTTTATAATGACAACGGCATTATTTTTGATGATATCGGTATCTCGTCAGGCCGATTATACTTTCAAGAAGAAATCTCCGGTGCCTATTGTTTTAGAGGCAGGTAAGTCCTTGAACCTTGCCTGCTCGACAAAGATCCACCACTTGAGAATCGAACACGGGCCTTTATAATCAGGAGGCGAGCGTAGTAATCACTCAATCACCGAGACTGATAGCCTATGATACATTGTTTAAAGTATGCAAACTCTAATCTCTACAACAATTTGTTGACAATAAAAAACAAAACGTAAGTACTTACTACATATACAAAGAGTAAGTTTTCTTGTACCGGCAGGGTGATAGGTCGAGGGGTCAAGTTAAAGAATCAGAACAGGAAGATAAAAGTTATGTGAATGGCATGATAAATACATGCTGATATGGGTAATATTACACCTGAATTCCTGGAAGCGCCATACAGCTTTAACGCAAATGCTGAGCATTTGAGAGTTATTTTGGGTACAAATACCCCAGTGTTAGGAAGGCTGGAATTTTCTTGGCAATTTATTTTTTGTCTGAGTGGGCGTGGTACCTCTATTTGATGGACAGCGCGTATGGAATTTGTAAAAGTCAGCATTTGTTTTTGTTAGATTTAAATTAGCGGAACAAGTAGCTGTCTGCGCTTACATTTTTCGTGTTCTTTAATATTGAAACATTTATGCACCTTTATCATATGTTTTGTTACAAACTTAAAGCTGTGAATAGCAATTATGTCTGTATTTCCATCACATATGTTTACATTCAAATATTAAATTTGTGTTTTTATTTCTCAGTCCATTTAGTTTTACCTCTAATTTTTTTTTCTTTGTTTATTGTACATCTTTGAGTACAATAATGTGTTGGTATCTGTTAAATTTCCTAAACTTTGAAGGAAACGCTTGCGTGCCATGTCTTCATTAAATATCTTGAAATGTGATCACAAAAATAATATAAATTGTACAAGACTGCATGACCGGGCGAAAAATATTACTCTTTATATTTAAGTCTGAATATTTCTCGGTCTTTACCAGTGTTGAGTGTTGTCTGTAGGAGCTCTTGATATGTTAGTTCCATAACTTGATGTAGCTCCTTCTACCTTAAGAACTGTAGCTACGATTAATATTTTCTCAAACGGAAAAAAATTTTCTCCAATAATCAGTTAGTTTCCCACATTGATGCCTATTCCATCACCTTGTGTCCATATGCTTGTTTGACATTGCCAAGATATGTATACGGTTTGATTTTTTTCCATCAGAGGCCACGTTTTAAAATATTGTCGCATCTCTATAGACAATTCTTATGTAATTGAGGTTGTTTAAAGGCACACTTACACCTAGATATAAACGAGAGCTTATTTAACTCGAGTAATAAATTAAGAAGCACTAATCACTAACTACAAAGACCGCTGAATAAAGTGTTCTATTATTAGTTCTGAAGATTCCATTTGTTTACTGCATATATCGGTTACAGGATACCATGAATGTTTCATCAATCGGGTTAAAATAGTGAGCTGGTCGCTAGGATTTAACAATTATTAGCTGGTCGTTGTTTAAAAATGTTGAGCTGGTCGCTAGGATTAAATATGTTGAGCTGGTCGCTAGGATTTAACAATTATTAGCTGGTCGTTGTTTAAAAATGTTGAGCTGGTCGCTAGGATTAAATATGTTGAGCTGGTCGCTAGGATTAACAATTATTAGCTGGTCGCTAGGATTAACAATTATTAGCTGGTCGCTGGTTTAAAAATGTTGAGCTGGTCGCTAGGATTAACAATTATTAGCTGGTCGCTAGGATTAACAATTATTAGCTGGTCGCTAGGATTAACAATTATTAGCTGGTCGCTGGTTTAAAAATGTTGAGCTGGTCGCTAGGATTAAACATTATTAGCTGGTCGCTAGGATTAACAATTATTAGCTGGTCGCTAGGATTAACAATTATTAGCTGGTCGCTAGGATTAAAAATTATTAGCTGGTCGCTAGGATTAACAATTATTAGCTGGTCGCTAGGATTAACAATTATTAGCTGGTCGCTAGGATTAACAATTATTAGCTGGTCGCTAGGATTAACAATTATTAGCTGGTCGCTGGTTTTAAAATGTTGAGCTGGTCGCTAGGATTAAAAATTATTAGCTGGTCGCTAGGATTAACAATTATTAGCTGGTCGCTAGGATTAACAATTATTAGCTGGTCGCTAGGATTGACAATTATTAACTGGTCGCTAGGATTAACAATTATTAACTGGTCGCTGGTTTTAAAATGTTGAGCTGGTCGCTAGGGCTAAACTCCTTAGCTGGTCGTTGGGTTAAAAAAATGTTGAGCTGGTCGCTGGATTAAATATGTTGAGCTGGTCGCTAGGGTTAAACTGCGTAGCTGTTTGCTAATTATATTTGTCCTCAACCAACCCATTAGGTTTTTAAAATGAAAAGTCCAGAAATAACTTCTTATAAATACATTGCTTCTTGCTTTTTCTCTTCCAAAAGTGGAGACAGAAACAAAGTTTCAGTTTCTGCGCCTCTTGCAGCTTCAACCTATGCCATGTGATGTTATTTTAGTTTCTCTTAGAGTGTGATACTATTTTAGAGTTTATCTTGTAGTGTGATACTATTTTAGAGTTTCTCTTGTAGTGTGATACTATTTTAGAGTTTCTCTTGTAGTGTGATACTATTTTAGAGTTTCTCTTGCCATGTGATACTGTTTTAGAGTTTCTCTTGTAGTGTGATACTGTTTTAGAGTTTCTCTTGTAGTGTGATACTATTTTAGAGTTTCTCTTGCCATGTGATACTGTTTTAGAGTTTCTCTTGCCATATGATACTGTTTTAGATTTTCTCTTTTTGTGTGTTACTGTTTTCACTCATCTTCGAATTCTGCGTCTCCAGAATCGTTTTATACTTATCTTGTGGGATAAGACATTATATCCATGTGGATAATCTATTTTATTTCTTGGCTTTTATGCAGCTCAAATTTGATTTTATACCGATTTGTTATTTTAGTTATGTCTTTTTTGGTCACTCCGGCTGTTTTGTTAACCAGTCTGATGTATGTAGCGTTCTTCATTTATGAATTGTTGTGACTGACCATGTTTGACACTGGTAGCATAATAAGGGATGAAACATACTCTAAATAAATTGTTTATCTGTGTGGATTGACACAATTTATAGATTTACAACTCATTGTATGCAATAGGGAGACAGTAGTAGGGTGTAACGTACATTATATGTAGTATTTGATGTGTTCATCGTTTATTCTCGTTGTACTTGTTTTCTGAAGAAGGCCGCATGTAGGCCGAAACGTCAGTATTTTGTTGTGTTCCTTTTTCGTTTAGCTGTCACCATACTTTATAGGAGTGTACATTACACCCCACTACTGGCATGTTCTTACCAGCTTTACCGCAGCACTACATTTATTTGCCCGATCTCCATTTCTTACAAGACAACAATGAACCTGTGTTTAGTGTTTGTACCACCATATTGAAGACACTGTGTAAAGGGAGGGAAGTGTACTTAAGGCAAAGTACACATTTCGTGCCCGAAGGATGCTTGAAACCCGAACACAGTATCGTCATGTTTTATGAGGCTGAACACCTATAGGTATGCCGAGAGTGCAGTAGCGTTACATCGTTATTTAACTTCGAATTGTTCATACAAATTAAAACTAGTAATTATAATGAAGTGTGTGTCAATGTGTTCACTGTAAAGGCGTACGCAAATTGTAATAAACAACGACATAGCGCATATAAGCTTATTGACTTCATATAAAATCATCATCGAAGAAGAGAAGTAATCGTCGCGTAGACTCAACAGGAAAGCTACATCACTATTGCTTATTACTGCAAAACATGCACTGCGTGATTTCCTTTTACGTTTTAGCAACTGTCATATGCTATCTTCCCCTTATTCCTATGCCAACAGCAACAGGCTAAGACGGCAAGTTTATATTTTCTCATTATCGAACGTTCTTGCCTTCCGAAACAGCACGACACGAAGACTCATCGTTGAAATCATGCTGGATTAGATAAAAGTACACTTAATCTTTGAACGAGCGTAGCACGAGTGTCACAACACAACCGAGATATTAAAACTGTACAAATGAAATATCATTGACACCGTTGAAAGGCACATGTGATATTTTGATGCCAAAAAGATAAAAGGTACGTTGACTTTCTACCGGAATATTAAAGATGACAATGATGCTGATGAAATCTCAATTTATCGTCTCCACATTGAAGGTTGGCTGTAGTTTCTAACACCACCTCTCTTTGATATTGTTGATAATGGCAATGTCTGACAGACAGCTATTAGAACAATGTTATCAAATTAATCTCTTCAATATCGTTATCCTCGTCTTAACCTTGATCTTGTATGTTCGACGACCATAATGATTATTCTCGGACAATGTCCGTTAGCGTTCAAATCTCCCATTAATGCCATAGACCTCAGTTCGAATTCCCAATTATCAGCTACGATTATTGAGAAAGTCGCGAAAGCTTGTTAATCTTCTTCTTTTTTCTTTCCTTCCTCATTTGCCTTTCAGCGTCGAGGGGAGATATAATTTGCGGTCTTTTTGCTACTCTGTTCGCCTATGCTGCTGTTATGTTTTCTAGTGTTTCTAATATTTCATCGATCCATCTTTTTCGTGCTCCTTGGGTCTGGTATTCTCGCAACGTTTATTGAGGGCTTGTTGTGTTGTGTTTTGATCACTCTGCCTTGTCACCTGGCCAAACCATTTTATCTGTTGTTTCTTTATATATTCTATGGCGGGGGCTATTGCTAGCTTTTTTTCTCAATTCTTCATTTCTGATCTTGTTGAAAGCTTGTGAATGTTATTTATAAACTACTATATGAATACTGTTATATTCTTTATTTTTTCTTGTAGTTTGTCATATATTGTGAATTTTAAAACAGTTCTAAGTATATTTTCTTTTTCTTGATTGTTGCTTCCTTTTGACTTCCGTTGTAAAGATAGTGGATGTAGGTCACGTTCTCTCGATCGCTGCAGAAAGTGCATTCGGGATCTGATTAATTTCGGTTCTCCATTGCACTTTTCTGCGTTAAAGTAAAAATGATGATCTACTTATTACATCTGCGCCGCTAAAACGAAGTCGTACACCGGCAACAGTCCCTTTTTGACAAATCAAGTGTTGTTAATGAGACCTTCCAACGTCTAGACGTCTAGATGATCTGCGCTTTACGTCACATTGATGCTGTTCACGACCGTTGTTGGAGTTCCTTGACGCAAGTTATTTCCATGTTACTCATTAATGTAAACTACTTCGTCAGGGGCAGTTTTATCTCTTTAGGGAATTTGCACCGTGTTTTGTTCGTCGAAGGCTGCTTTTTCTAGAGTAATCAGAAATCTATAGGGAGCGAAATTGTATGTACGACATTGTTGTGTGCTACGTCATCGTGATGGCTCATCGTACATCCCTAGACCGACCGTACGCTAATCTTACGGTCTGTTGTTTGATGTGCGACAAGGATAGTCTGACGACTAACTGTGTGTCTATATGTTCGGAATTGGAGTCAACAACGATGGCCTAACATCATCAAGCGCTATACATTTAAAAAAAAATACGACGACCATCATTTTCAAGAGGACGTGAACTTCCGGTATATTGTGGATGGGTGGCAGGAACCATTGAAGGCTATTCATGAAAAGTGTACCTTATTGCAGTTTCCTCATATTCCAAGGCAGGCTTTTTGCAGGAGCTACTGAGTTACAGTGCACACTGTGAGCTGTATGTCTCATCTGTTTTGATCATGTTTCGATATTCCAATTGTTTACGATGAATGATGATATCGTATGACAGGGAACAGTTGGCTGTGTTCACTTTCTGGGCGGTTTCGTCTTATGTCTTTTGGCGTTTGCTGAGACTGCTACGATGGGGACTACAGTTACCTTTCTTTGTTTGGGAGATGAGATTCGGATGATTCCGCTGGCACCGGCGGTTGAGCAATTATGAATTTTAATTCGTTTGCAGTGATACCGGCGCCTTTCATAACCAAATAACCAAATACTTCCACATACTTTTTGGCGTCGAGGGAAGTTTGTGGTCTCTTGTACCTTTGTTGACCTTTCAATCTGTTGTTGTTTCTTTGTGATTCTAATATTAATCAATTCATACTTTTCGTGTTCGACCTTTGTTCTAGTTTTCTCCTAGTGTCTGTTACGGACTCCTTACAGCGTAGGCATGTGTCATCCTAGTAAAATTTAGTTTAAAATCCGACGTCATTGCACAAACAAATACATGTATATTGTTCAATAATGTTGACTATAAATGCTGACGTTTGAATGCAAGATCAACTCTTCTCGAGGAATCTACAAAATACCACGAATCACTAAGTGATGTGACATTACTATGGGTAATTTGTGTTTGCCATGGTTGTGATTATAAACATGGCTGTTGGTGTCTTGAAAAGCGATTGGTAGCGAGCAATTAAAATGTTGGCAATTGTTTCTTTTGCTGAATTGCTGTTTTACGGAACAGCTTCCCTCGCGACTGAATTTGCCAATATTGCTTTATACTAAACAGATACGACAGACAAATGAACAATATGCATTTTTGTGTGCTTGGCCTCATCGACTTACTTTTTTGTGTCTTTTATCTTCTGATTTGGACACCATGTATTTGAGAAAGCTTTGCGGGTTTTTTTTTTTAATTTGTGCTCTCCTTGTCCTGCGATCTGACTCAAATTTCTTTCACTTATAGAGAATTCCCTCAAGAAAGCCCTGCAATTATCCTTATATATCTAATCATGTCTGCCCTTTGATTTCTGTCCGTCCCTAAGTTTTCCATACAATAATAGTTCGTGTTATACGATAATTGTCCATTCTTCTCACATGACCCATCTACCATAATCGATTACTTCTAAATGATGCCATGACGGATAGGAAATTGATTGTTCGGAGACGTTAGAGTTAGTTGTCTTGTCTGCCATTTAATGTTCTCTACCGTGCGAAGGGAACGCACATTAACAACATCCAACTATCTTTCTTGCTACGCATAGGTAGTCCTAGTTTTGATGGATGCATAGAGAGGTGTGCTTATGTGCTTATTATACAGCTTTAATGTGTGTATATATATATATATCAACATACCTCATAAGTGTAAGTATATACCTGTTTATATGTGAAATTGATTGCAGGCACAACGTCAGAAACAAAGGAAGGAATATTGTGATATTTATTTACTGCGTTGCCGGGAAGTAGTGAAGCAAGACCATGAAAATACACAAAATGACAGACACACAGACGAGAATGCATTACGCAATGCAAACAATCAGATACGCAAAAATAGACAAATTGCTTTACATGTGGTAGGAGTGACAAAACATTAAACGTGGCAGTCAAGCAGTGCGACATTGGAGCCAATATCTCTAACATTAGAGTACTTAAGAACACGCCAATTGTTTTCACAGACAGAAAAAAACAAAAAAAAAACTATCTTATTAATTATCTGACATACAAATAGGAAGGTGTGAGTATCTATGACTTTTCTTCTAATAAAAAGTTTATCGAAACACTATCATCTCACACCATAAAACAAGACAATTGTAAATACGCATCTACAAGTGTGTGAATGTGTGTGTTGTGCATATAGAAAGTTATACGTGTTTAAGGCATGAGTGTTTATTAGCTTTATTTATACCTAATGTACTGAAGATTATAGACTACATATTTACTATAGATTATACCTGAGGTTTTCAGACGGAACTACTGAGTTTAGTGCTTCGTGAACACCATGAGCTGTGTTCTTCATCCGGATCATGTTTGGATATTCCGTTTGCTTACGGTGAATGATGATATCGTATGACAAAGGACAGATAGTTGCATTCACTTTCGGTGCGGCATATCTTATATCTTTTGGCGTGTGCTGTGACTGCTATGATGGGGACTACAACTACCTTTCTTTGCTTGGATCCTTCAATGAGATTAGATGTTAATTCGGAAGATTCCACTGGCATGGACGGTTGAGCAATTATGGATTTTAGTTTCTTTTACAGTGATATAATGCCTTCGGCTAAATACAGCTACTACAACTAGCTTTACTTTCGATCTGGTCCGTTTTTCGTACGAACTTCCTATTCCTTTTAGTTGCCCATGATATTCTATGTGCCGCGATAGCTCAGTGGTTAGTGAACTGGACTACAAAGGATAAGAGGTAGGGTTCGATCTCAACCGACGGCTTCCGGGGTTCACCCAGCCTTTAATGGGTACCGGATTTTTTTCTGGGAAAGTAAAGCGGCACGGGCGTAATACCGACCACATTACCCCAAACATCATGTGCTGAAGGTCTGTAAAATTTATGGTCACTAACACCATATTCCATATACGCCACTTAGCGTGACGGGGGTACTTTACTTTACTTTTTATTATATTCTATGCTTCCATCTTCTACACCACCTTGCGACACACCGGTGACTCCAAATTGTCTTTTTTCTACTTTGGTATAATTGTTCATGCCGGGAATTACTATTTATACCCGTATTGTGCTATACCTTACTTTTATTTCATATTTTTAGGGAACTCCATTCTTAGACATTTCACTCATTCATGTTTTATGTTGGAATCAACTGAGCAGTTGTTGATGCTCTGCATATGCACACTAGCATAGGTGTGGACACATGCGAGTTTATATTTATATATAAATACATGTGTGTAAATGTGTGTGTGTGTTCCCACATGAATATGTATGAATATAAACGTAAAGACATTGCTGGTGTGGTTATAGTTGAGGATATATATACGGTCCATTCTCAGGTGATTGCCCATCTCCTCACATCATTTATTTTCGAACCTTCCCAGCAATATAATCTACGCTTTCGTCCGCCTCCTTCGTCCAGCCAATATCACAGTCAATCTCATTTTCTTTTTTGATCGGGTCATATCAAACACTTTACAGAAGTTTCTTTTCACTCATTTTCAATATTATTTTCTTTTCCGGATATTTCATTGCCATGTTGTGTTAATTTTATTTACTTATATCTGTGGATGTGTTGTTCATCGTTCATAGCAAGACCTAATGAGCCGCAGCGTCTTTTTGATTTTGTTTTGGTCCTTTATCTACGTAAAACTGAGACTATAATACATTTTTTTTCTCCTCCTCCCCCCAATCTCATCTAATATTCCAAACCTCTGAAGTACCGGTATTTGGTTCTTTGGTTCTTTGTTTACTGAAGGTCCCGGTATGACTGCAAACGAATTAAAATCCATAATTGCTCAACCGCCCGTGTCAGTGGAATCATCCGAATTACTATCTCATCTCCAAAACAAAGAAAGGTAGATGTAGTCCCCATCATAGCAGTCTCAGCATACGCCAAAAGACATAAGGCAAAACCGCACAGAAATTGAACACAGCCAACTGTTACCTGTCATACGATATTATCATTGATCGTAAACAATTGGGATATCGAAACATGATCAAAACGGAAGAAACACACAGCTCACAGTGTGCACAGAGCACCTAACTCAGTAGCTCCTGGAACAAGCTGGAAACCGGTCTATTTATATGTAGCAAATAAATATTGCTATGCTATGCTATGTTATGTTATACTATGTTATGCTATATTTTGTTATGTTATGTTATGAGAGGCATTTTGCAAATGGACCCGCCAGAGCTGAGCTCAATGAACATTCGTTAGAGCATGACGATGTCACATCTGACGCAATAAGCACAAACCAATGTACAGTTGTGTATGTACTCTTTCTCCGCGTGGTATTCATTGGTTTTTCTGCAGACTGTTGGATAAATGGCTGGTGTGAATCCGTCTAATGTCAATCAGCGAGCGGTGATTCGGTTCCTAACGGCCACAGGATGACGACCAGTCGACATTCATCGCCACATTCAAGTTGTGTATGGTGACAAACGTATGTCCAAGACTACGGTGAAGGACTGGGCACGAGTGTATCGTGTGAGCTAATGAAAGATCTTCCCCGTTCAAGTCATTGTGTTGCGTCAGAGGAGGTCAAGGCTGAGATGGATACATACTCATAATGGATACTGGAAACATAGTTTGCCAGTAGAAGAATTTGCTGTGTCGCTTGGGGCAGTTGAAATGGTGATTAGGAAGAAACTGAATTTCGGAATGTGTGTTTAGAATGGATTCCGCGGATGATGACCTATCACAATAAGGAAGAGTGCATGGGATGGAGTTAGAACCACTTGCTGCGTTACGAATATGGTGTGATGCATTTCTGATGCTCAAAGTGGTTATTGATGAATCATGGTGCCACAAACGTGTTGCCCATAGTGGCAAGCGATGAGCCATGGTGCCACCACTGTGTTGCCCATAGTGGCAAGCGATGAGCCATGGTGCCACCACTGTGTTGCCCATAGCGGCAAGTGATGAGTCGTTGTGCCACCACTTTGAGCTGTCCAGCAAAACAGCGAACATGCATTGGAAACATCCCGTATATTAAAGTCACTTTGGTCGATGTTTTCTATAATTAAGAAACATATTAACACACAAGAAAAAAAACATAAAAATAAGTCTTAAACCTAAAAAAATGACAAGAGAAATACTAAACACAATTCAAACAGAAATGATACTGTAGGGGCATGTTAAAAGACACAACAGCCTACTAAAAGTAATCTGGGAAGGGATAATACAAGGTCAAATAAGCAGAGGCAGACCAAGACTAACGTGGACGAGTAACATTAAAAGATGATTATGTCAGCCTATAACAACCTGCACCATCAAAGCGAGAGACAGAGCGGAATGGCGCTCCATGATAGTCAACCTTAGATGCGGAGACGGCACTATATGATAATGATGATCATTAACACACAGATAGAGTATTCTAGAAAATGCACACTTTTTTTCTTGTGTGGTCTCACACATTGTAACTACTTACACAAAATAGTAATTTAAGTATGAGTGAGGGAAATAAAGTAAACCCTGGACATCTTCACCCACTAGTAATGTCAAGTTTCTCGGAGTAGATCTAAAACGTCACTTTGGAGTTAAAATTAAAGATTGTGAAATCAAAGTTACGTTAATGCATTTCTTTCAATGAGTCTAGTCATGCTGACTTCAAACTACGGATACACTTCCTGTTTGTATTGTACTTTAAGGTAGTCACAGTGTTCCTTTTCCATGCTCTTTACACTCAATGTCAACGATAATCCTGTCACTTCCAATGCACGGGCCCTGTCACTTCCAATGCACGGGCCCTGTCACTTCCAATGCACGGGTTCTAGAGCTAGTGAATCATTCCAGAGGAGGAGCTATGTTTACAGCTCCTGGGAGCAAATGCCAAATACTCAACAACAGAAGAAACAAAAAATAAAGAACAATATATGGTTCGAAGCAGGATCGAATCCGTACTCATTGGCACTGCGCCTTGCCACGAGAAACCAAACGCTAGATCACGTGGTCAACTAGGCTGTCTGCTAGCTAGCATTGCTTCCTCTTCTTCCTCTTTCCTTCCTCCATTCTTTGCTCTTCTGTTGGCATCTTCTGGTGTTATCCCTCCTAGAGACTCTAGTATTTCCTCTAGCATTGGTTAGTGTTGGAAATTGCTTTAAAAGCATATTGTAAAGCCAATGTCATCAACAGCGTTTTGAAACAGGTCCAAAGAAAGTTGCATCCTTCGTGTGGTGGGCCGTGAGTTTTAATCTTACAATGGAAATAGTACTCCAACAAAAAATATATATTGTTTCAACAGCAAATATTAATATTGTCGGACAGAAAATATATAAATATCGAGTGGGATGCGACCTGCAGTCCGTACATTACCAAGCCTTGTGTACTCTGTCAGCACTGAGTAATTATGAAAAGCTAAAAAGCTGAAGAAGACAAAGCGCGTAATCAAGAAATGCTTAAGAACGACTGTTTCTAGCAGGCGAGACGTTTCATGTTATATTTCAACTGTGTCTGCCAGACGTGCGTGAATATTTTTTGTTGCAGTCGTTGCAGTTTAAGCTGTCGTTGTTAGCATACAGCAATATTAGAATAGACGTTTCAGTTCAACTAATACGTTCACGAGAAAATAGAAAATAGAATTGGAATAACGTTCGAGCCTGCTACTCTCCAGGCCATTAGCTTAAGAAGGCAGGACTGGTAAAATATGTCTTGGAGATGTGCTGTCGGACAATACAATGGTTGAAAGTGGTTAGCGATTCCTACCTGACTGTTTCCGCTGAATCAGGGAATGAGAAATACGGACTTTTTTCTCCAGTTTCATACAATTATTCATGGAAAAAAAAAGAAATAAGAAAAGGTTCCGTCCACGTCTTGCTAGGCGTAAGGGGAATACAGTGTTAATGACCATATTTTTCTATGACCACGGCACATTTTTGGGTGATGTTGTCGGTATCACGCCAGGCCGTCTATCCTTCCCAGAAAAATCTCTGGTACCCATTTTTAAAGGCTGGGTGAACCCCGGAGCATTGTCAGTCCGAAAAAAATTCGCCACTGCTGGGGATAGAACCCGGACACTTCTGGTCAGGAAGCGAGCACACTAACCATTCAACCACCGAGGCTCAAACAACAGAGTAAAAAAATCTGGCACAGCGATAAGGAATCATAAAGGAAAGGCAACACTGCTGTCAGAAAAGGATTTGGTGAACCGAAAAGCGTTACTGCTGTAAACCACGACACAGCGCAACAACTTTCATTCAAAACCCTTTTACTGCTGCCAATGAGACTGACTAACCGTTGAGAGAATGCAGATGAAAAAGCAAAATGTGCTGATGTAAGGTACATCTAAAATGTCAATGATCAGAAATACATTTGAACTTTTGAAATATAAATATTCAAAAACACGTTCATCTTAGTTAAAAACAAAACAGATACATTTGTAAGAACCAAAGAAAAGACTGAATGTTAGCATGTTACTGAATATAGATTTTTTAGGTGAACTTATTACAGTTAAAAATATATAAAAGAGAATAACAATCCGTCATTCTTTCTAACGGATTTTAATTATAAATCCCTTCATTAACTCACACTTGTGTTGTAATATAGTGTGTAGTGATGTTTCAGCTATTTCAGCAAGCTAATTTTGCTATGGCCTCTTTTTAAAATTACGCACTTTACCCGGTTACCAAAAACGAACAAAAGAAAAAACCAATGTGTACGCTCCTGTTGCTGTCTTCAAACAAATTCCCTCCAAGTGGCATCTCGATACTTTCACTTTCACACATTTCAAACAAAACTTACAAGCTTCAAACCGTGTCTTTAAGTTTCAAGCTTCAAGGCAGCACTTTTCTTTCAAAAAAATTAGGCACGAAAGGAATCGATATATCGTGGGGAAGCTATTCCATTTCCTCAACGTCAGATGGTAATAAATCTATTTCACCACTTTTCATTCTATTCCCTGGCTAATTTTCTAGTTTTACAAAAAGGTTAAAAAAATTAATTTTAAAAAATAAAACAATTCTCCCCCCTCCCCCCCCTCCCCCATTTATTTTCAAGGCGTATGTGGGAGATAGTGTTAATGACAACATTTGTCCATGACCAGCTGTTCATGTTTGAGTGGTGTGGTCAGTAACACAGTAGACCGATCTTATTTCTCATAAAAACATATGGTACCTTTTACTAGTGGCTGGGTGAACCTCAGAGCTTTGTTTGTTAGAAACAAAATCGCCACTCCTGTGAACTGAACAAGTGGCTACTAAATTGTGGTGTATCTACTTGAAAATTGACGAGTTTTTTTGGACATTATACCAAATTCGCATTTCGTGAATCTTTGTAATCTGGAAGCCAAATCTAGGTAGTTTGGTAGATGATTTTTTTTTTTAATCAGGATGAAATAATCTTGCCACATTAAAACCAAAAAAAAAAAAAAAAAAAAAAGGTTTAGACGATGAACAGTAATGAATCCTAAAGTGGTTCTGTTTTTCCGTATTACTACATCATTATCTGACACGTGATGCTGATTTTCCATTTATAACTGATTTCACTATTCACTACATTATACCGATCTTTTCCTAAATGTATGGTTTTTAAATATTGCTGCCTTAGTTGTATAGAGTATCACAATTATCACCAATTAATTGCTTTTAGAAAACAAATATTTATCCAAACTGTCTCTATTTATTTGTTTCTTAGACAGATGGGTGACCATTTCTAATTACATGTAACTACTACCTATTATTAATCTTATACGTATTTTTTATAGCCAACCTTGGTAGTAAAAGCCCTCGATTTCTACCTAATTTTGTTTCAACCTTAGACTGTTTGGACATAACGGCAAGGTACGTCATAAACAACATTGAGACCATGCACATAATGTACGGGTGTTACCAAGTGCTGTCGTCTTCGCTTCTATGCATCAAATATAAGGAAGATAAAGAGCTTCCAATACCACGTGGTGTGAATGTTGTTTATGACTAACCTTGACGCGATGTCCAAACAGTCTAATTAGGAATATGTTGTTAGCGACTATATTATTTGTGTGCCTGTCTGGCTGCCTGTGTGTTCGTTTTCTGGTCAGGAGGATCGCGGTTCGTTTCTTGGTCAGATCGGTGTTCGTTTCCTAGTCAGAAGGATCGGTGTTCGTTTCCTAGTCAGAAGGATCGAGGTTAGTTTCCTGGTCAGAAGGATCGAGGTTAGTTTCCTGGTCAGAAGGATCGAGGTTAGTTTCCTGGTCAGAAGGATCGGTGTTCGTTTCTTGGTCAGATCGGAGTTCGTTTCTTGGTCAGATCGGTGTTCCTTTCCTGGTCAGAAGGATCAAGGTTCGTTTCCTGGTCAGAAGGATCGAGGTTAGTTTCCTGGTCAGAAGGATCGAGGTTAGTTTCCTGGTCAGAAGGATCGGGGTTCGTTTCCTAGTCAGAAGGATCAAGGTTCGTTTCCTAGTCAGAAGGATCGGGGTTCGTTTCCTAGTCAGAAGGATCGAGGTTAGTTTCCTGGTCAGAAGGATCGGTGTTCGTTTCCTAGTCAGAAGGATCGGGGTTCGTTTCCTAGTCAGAAGGATCAAGGTTCGTTTCCTAGTCAGAAGGATCGGGGTTCGTTTCCTAGTCAGAAGGATCGAGGTTAGTTTCCTGGACAGAAGGATCAAGGTTCGTTTCCTAGTCAGAAGGATCGAGGTTAGTTTCCTAGTCAGAAGGATCAAGGTTCGTTTCCTAGTCAGAAGGATCGGGGTTCGTTTCCTAGTCAGAAGGATCGAGGTTAGTTTCCTGGACAGAAGGATCAAGGTTCGTTTCCTAGTCAGAAGGATCGAGGTTAGTTTCCTAGTCAGAAGGATCAAGGTTCGTTTCCTAGTCAGAAGGATCGGGGTTCGTTTCCTAGTCAGAAGGATCAAGGTTCGTTTCCTAGTCAGAAGGATCGGGGTTCGTTTCCTAGTCAGAAGGATCGGGTTCGTTTCCTAGTCAGAAGGATCAAGGTTAGTTTCCTGGTCAGAAGGATCGAGGTTAGTTTCCTGGACAGAAGGATCGAGGTTAGTTTCCTGGACAGAAGGATCGAGGTTAGTTTCCTGGACAGAAGGATCGAGGTTAGTTTCCTGGACAGAAGGATCGAGGTTAGTTTCCTGGTCAGACGGATCGGTGTTCGTTTCCTAGTCAGAAGGATCGGTTAGTTTCCTAGTCAGAAGGATCGGTGTTCGTTTCCTAGTCAGAAGGATCGAGGTTCGTTTCCTAGTCAAAAGGATTGGGGTTCGTTTCCCAAAAGTGGCGGATTATTTTTTTGTTCAGATCGACAAGGCTTTATTTAACCCTTCCTCTAAAAATAGGTACTAGAGATTATTCTGAGAAGTAAAAATCGGATGGGCGGGATACTGACCACGTCACCCAAAAATGTACTGTGGTCAGATAAACACATGTTCACTAACAGCTTAGTCCCAATACAACTTGCAAGCCGCAGAATGAACCTATTACTTTTCACTCATTTACATTATGTGTTATGATATTTACGTTATTACCCCAATGCTAACTTTTTGCCAAAAGAAAAATCAGGTACTTATGTAAACTTGGTTTAACCTTAAATTTGTCGAACAGAATGAGAAAACACATGTTCACTAAACTCAAAATAGGAATTACTAGCAAATACCACTGTACTCTCGGTAACATGACATCAAAACACGTTCTACAGGATCGCCCCCAGCACACAGGCCTAAGAAGGACAATGTGGGCCACACCCACCTCCCTGGAAGAGAAACTCTATGGGGCAATCGATCACTGAAATAGACAGCTGCCTCCATAAGAGTGTCTGGAGTCCCAGTCTGAATGAGCCATGATTGCAGAAGAAGAATCGAACCCACACTTTGTCCCTAGTAGTCCAGTTCAATAACCAGCGAGCTACGGCGGCCCCCACCAAATATAACAGCACACTATTTTAACACAAAATTCTCTTGGCACACATTCCAGTAACTACATTTTAAAACAATAATTCAACAACTCATTTATTTAAGTCTGTTCTCATATTTAATGTTCATGGGCAATATCCTTTGACTGGTTTCATATTACAGTTTGAGATATAGCTTCATTGAATATATTAAATGTAATACCATTTCATTTTAAAATATGCTCCATAGCGGTAAATGTTGACACATGTATTTCGTGTCTGAAATAAATTTCTGCAACAGACGTTCAAAGATGTTTCACTTTCATTCTAATTCCATAAAAAGAGTTTACTACCTTATTCAGAGTGGCCGAAAGAGAACGTACCCTTTTCTTTATTTTTTTTCTTCTCCAGATGACCAGTGTGTTTGTAGAGACTTATCAGAAGCAGTGATTGTAACTGAAACATAAAGGTTTAAGTTGAAATATCGGCCGAACGCATACACACAGCTTTGGGAAGATGGCGCCCAAACAAGAGAAAGTATTTTGTGCTGTAGAATACGCTTCTAGTATGAGAGGAAATAGACAATCGAAAAGATATCAGTCGTGTCACGAAGGGCGCCCATATTGAATCTTTGTAATGTAGAATAAAAAGATGACTGTGAAATATTACATTACCTTTACATAAAAAGGAACGTCATATATTGTTATATCACATCGAGGCTATCATCATCATCGAGTGCCATCTCCGCAACGAAGGTTGGCTACCATGGAGCGCCATTCTGCTCTGTCTTTTCCTTTGATGGTACAGGTCATTGGCTGGTTTGTTCATATTTTGATGTTACTCGTCCATGTTAGTCTTGGTCTGCCTCTGCCTCTTTTACCTTGTATTTTCCCCTCCAGGATTACATTTAGTAGGCTGTTGTGTCTTTTAACATGGCCCAAAAATCGCATTTATCTTGTTTGAATTGTGTTTAGTAGTTCATCGAGGCTATAATTTATTGAAAAAAGGTACATTCTAATTCGGGAACTCTGTAAATGGACACGACTGTCTTTACTCCGAGCGACCTACGGAACGCCCTAGAACGTGGAAAATTTTGCTGCCTAACAAAGTTCAAAGTTGTAAATAAACTGATCATTTAGCTTACCTAGCTACAGAATACTTCTGGCTTAATAATATTATTTTAATTTGTTTAATTAGTTCTGACTTCTGTTGTTATGGTCTTCACTGTGTTGTGACATTTTGTCAATACATCACACGTTTTGCTGAATCTTGGCTGTATCACTATATATTTATAGTGTTAATTGTTTGTTGATAGGATCAGCATCATTGCACACCGAATGAATCCAAGGTGCTCCGATATCTTCCCTGAGAATCTCGAGAAAATGGGAGGAGAAGCCTTTCCGAGAATAATCTTCACTGCTTTTGGTGAGCTCTGAACCCGGGTCCTTCCTGTCCTGAGGTTGACGTCGTACCTATAGACCACCCATGGCCATCCTCCTTGTGTTAATTAACAAAAAAACAATCTCTTCCTACTTTTGTTAAATGAAACAGCAACTGAAGGTCAACAATGCGTGTATGCTCTAACACAACCTCTTTATGGCCCAACCATATATACTAGACATAGAACATGAATACGTCTATTGACAGCAATTTATCTTGGAGAAGAGTGCAATAGCTTCAATCTTAAAATATAACGAAATTTACAAGTAAAATATTTTTGAATTTGAAAGAGAAGACAATAGATAAAATGGTTTGGTCACGTGACAACAGAAAGATCAAAATACTACACAACGAGCATTTAGGAAACGCTACAAGGAGACCAGACTACGAGAAATATAGATTTATATGAAATATGAAACAAAGGAAAACAAAGAACTTAAAATTAACTTAAAGAACTTAGGAGAATGACAGGATTGGAAGTCAACAACAGAAATTATAAACAAATGCATATACAATGTTGTGAAGAGACGTGACCATCTACGCCAGCAGGCAAGGTAATCGGTATTGATAAATGACCATTATTATCAGGCAGTGACCATTAGTACTTCGATCTTCTGTCGGATTACATGTGCACTCAAAGCGATAAGCACAGAACGTGTAAGCGTAGAAATCAGGACTTGTGTAGCCGCAACACATGTCGTAATTGGTTCGCCCATCTGACTGTAGGAAAACATGATCCCATGAACTGAGGACAACAGGAAATGTAAAGTTGCCATTGCTCACCAGATGTTAACGACGTTGTATAGCCACTGACGGCAAGTCATCCTCTTCGTCCATGCAGTTACAAGGCCAGACCGAGGTCAGAAAAGAATGAACAGATGTTCTATCACTTTCCACACATGTCGTAAACGGCGAGTAAGGAGTTGGGGTCAAGTTGTTCTATCACTTGCCACGCATGTCGTAAACGGCGAGTAAGGAGTTGGGGTCAAGGTCTTCGCCAGTGACGCCAGCACTATGAACATGTTCGGACTGCAATGCTGCTGACCCCTAAATAACTCTATAACTCCACTGAGAACGAGAGATTAGGTTTGGTTCCATATCCAGATCGTCTTCTAGACACACGCAGTTCGAAGTACGTAATAGGGACTTTTTTGTGTAAGAGGAAAAGGTATTGTTGTAGGTAGTATCAATCACATAAAGCGACATATGTAATGATAGCCATGAGAAGTATTGCATTAACACCATATTATCTACACGTCGCACTCGAGGCATGTCGAAATTCTTCATTCCTTCTTTCCTCCCTCCCTCCCTCCCTCCCTCCCTCCCTCTCTCCCTCTCTTCCTTCCTTCCTTCCTTCCTTCCTTCCTTCCTTCCTTCCTTCCTTCCTTCCTTCCTTCCTTCCTTCCTTCCTTCCTTCCTTCCTTCCTTCCTTCCTTCCTTCCTTCCTTCCCTCCATCCATCCTTCCTTCCTTCCTTCCTTCCTTCCTTCCCTCCATCCGTCCGTCCTTCCTTCCTTCCTTCCTTCCTTCCTTCCTTCCTTCCTTCCTTCCTTCCTTCCTTCCATCCCTCCATCCTTCCCTCCTTCCATCCTTCCTTCACTCCCTCCCTCCATCCTTCCTTCCTTCCTTCCTTCCTTCCTTCCTTCCTTCCTTCCTTCCTTCCTTCCTTCCTTCCTTCCTTCCTTCCTTCCTTCCTTCCCTCCATCCTTCCTTCCTTCCCTCCATCCTTCCCTCCTTCCTGTTTTATTTAGAACATTGTTATGACCCCGACTGTACACAAGCACTGTAATTTCCGAGCCAACTCCATACTGCATGTATTACTATCTGAATATATAGTGAGATAACAAATAACTGCCTCGTTTCTATATACCTTATCCTTCTATTAAATATATATACTCCTAGGTATTCCTGCTTTAATATTACCGGATCATCCTGCTTAATGCTTCATTACCGATATCGTCATCCATTGGGAGGTAAATTATAGACTTCAGTAGGGTATTCGTCGCAACATGAAATTAAACTATCTTTGTCAAAAATAAAATGATCTTTGTGAAGCGCATTGTATTGTTTTCTTTGTACAATGAAAAGATTGTATTTTCTAGGTGAGATTTCTGCTCTCTGACAATAACTTTTTCTAATATATTATAATTGTTTTCTTTGATCGCAGCAATGTTTGTTGATTTCAATGTAATTTGATATGATTATTATTCAAAGTAGCGTGTTCTTGGTTTCAAGTACTACTTGTGCTCATAGCAACGTCTTATGAAGTAGAGAAGTTGCAAGAAACGTGTTTTTCCGCGCCATGAAACACGTCCTCCAGTTGACCCAGCGAAAGAAAATCGGCACTTGGGCTTTGCTCAGGGAATTAAGGACATCTTGGCAGACAACATATGGCTATGTTCTCAGAAATGATATGCCCCTGGAAAGTACAGGTACTACACTCAATGTTTAGAGGAATAACTTTAGAGTATGGGACGTGTGGAAATAAGACGTCAGGCAGTGCATGGGCTGAATACGGTTAATGCTAATAGCTGATAATTAGTTTCATCATTAGTGTCTGTATCAGTGGACCAGGACTAATCATTGCAGTACTCCACATCCCATTTCCACTACGAAGATGTAATCTATTAGACGATTGCCAGGAATCAGGATGGGAGATAAGATCAGAGTCGAAGAATTAAAAAAAAAAAAAAAAAGCTAGGAATAATTATCGCCTTAAAATACATAAAAAACAACAGATAACATGGGTTGGTGACATATAAGACAGAAAGACCAAAACACATTACAATGAGCGTTGACTAAGCGATGCGAGAACACCAGACTCAAGGGCCGACCGCGAAATAGATATATTGGTGGAATGTTAGAAATACTAGAAACATAACAGCAGCAGAGGCCAACAGAAGAGCAAAAGGCAGCAAATTATATATCCCCTCGATTGAAAGGCAATTTAGGAAGAAAAACAAAAGAATATCCTAGTGCTGGCTTCGAAACAGATTAGCCAGTCTGGCCAGGCGAGTAGTTTAGAAGAGAGAAGGCAACACTGTAACCAAACAATGCTTTAATTTCACGGGATGTTTTGATTCGAAAGCTCATATACCCCCGGCGTGCTATAAACTACTATTAACGTAAACAAGACCACTAAACTTCTGTTGTAAGGCCGGACAAAGAGGGGAATAGTCGCTGGGCAAACGTCGAAGAAGTAGGCACGTATTTGTGAACTTTGTTCAGATATTTCTGCGTGGTAAAAACAGAGTTCATAGTATTAATGAATAATGTCACTGTACAAAATTGATAGTCATATGTAGAAGAGATGAAACGGAAGAAAGAGGAAGGAGCAATATAAAAATGGTTAAAGTCCTAGTTTAGAGACATAGATTATTTCAATTCGAAAGAGTAACATTGCACTTTATTCGGTTGTTCTCTAATCTGTCATTAGAAGACCCCAAATTGTAGTGATCAAGGCGAGGGTAAAGTCTTATGTACTTTAACCCTAACCCAAAAATAAAATAAATTGCGCTAGTGATGAAAATAGAGATAGTTTAGTATTTGAGAATCAGTGACGTTTTGTAGTGACGCCAGCAAAAGAATGATGACTTTAATTTATGTCACTAAACTAGAAGAATTACCATAACAATATATAAATGAAACATATGTAGACGGTATATCACGTGAGCATGAAAAACTCAGAGGTTAATGATGGAAGTTGCTAAGAAAAAGAGGTCGAGTTTTTATCTGCCGAATCTTCACATTGTGAAAATGAGCTCATGTATTTGTTAAAGCTCGATGAATCAATGAATCTAGAGGGATTTCTCAAGCCAGTCATGTCCGGGATTGAGACCAGACTAAAAAAGACATTTAAAAAAACTATCTTTACAACACATAGTACCATTGCTGGTGTATGTCGGGGGGGGGGCAACGATAGAAATAGAGGGATAAAGGCCGCTTGGTCAAGCAGTCGCCACGATGTGTGCGACTCAGGATTTTTATTTCACACACCCCCCCCCCCCCATAGAAAAAATCCTTTCTGTCTACCGCAGGCTTCGAACACCGTACGTCAGCTTTTTAGCCAGCGGAACAGTGGTTTTAGCCGCACGGCCACAATATAATAAAGATGTTAAAAATGCATCTAACTGTATCTTCTACGTGTCAAACGATATAGTGAATTGTATGGTTATTTGGTTTGTCGAATGCCCTGGTATCACTGCAAACGAAATATAATCCATAATTGCTCAATCGCCCGTGCCAGTGGAATCATTCGAATAAAAAAACATCTGATTGACGGATCCAAACAAAGAAAGGCAGCTTTAATCCCTATCGTAGCTGCTACAGCACACACCATAAGATACAAGGGCAAGCAGAACCGAAAGTGAACGCAGTTGAAATGTCCTTCGTCATACGATATCATCATTCATCATAAGCAATCGGAATATCGAAGCACGATCCGGATGAAAAACACAGCTCACGGTGTGCACACAGCACTAAACTCAGTAGCTCAAGAAGCAAACCGGACTTGAAATATGAGAAAACTGCAACAAGAAACACTTTTCAGACTGATTCTCAATGGTTCCTGCCGCCTATCCGCCATATTGACCGGAAGTCAACTAGTGAATTGTAATCCAAACTAAACGATCTTCGGTAATTTTGTTTAGTAAAAAAAGTGCTCATAAAAAACGAAAATTATAACTAAGGCCAATTTTTTAAATCACTTTTGAAGGTGGAACTACTTAACATCCACTAACAATTGTAAAACTAAAGTTATGCCCTACTACATAGCATAGATCCGTTCTTAAGTATATACCTCAGCATGTTGCGATTGACGACACTCTATGTTAGTTTGTAGGTTCTATTTAGCCCCTTAATATTATTTTCTCAACTTTCCTCTTTTGATTTGTTGTTCTTTCAATCTTACTCTTGGTCATATATTAACAATTTACTTTAATCGTTTACTCGTCCTGTCGGTATAAGTTCACTTACAATACATTGTCCATTTCTATAATTTCATCATAGCAGTCGTTCCGATGAACTCATGTCCTCTAATCACCCTCCGACGAACTATGTCCTCTAATCACCCTCCGACGAACTATGTCCTCTAATCACCCTCCGACGAACTATGTCCTCTAATCACCCTCCGACGAACTATGTCCTCTAATTACCCTCCGATGAACTATGTCATCTACATGCCCTTCGACGAACTATGTCCTCTACATGCCCTCCGACGAATTATGTCCTCTCCATGCCCTCCGACCAACTATGTCCTCTCTATGCCCTCCGACGAACTAACTCCACTATATGCCCTTCGACGAACTATGTCCTCTCCATGCCCTCCGACTAGCTATATCCTTTACATGCCCTCCGACGAACTATGTCCTCTACCTGCCCTCCGACGAACTATGTCCTCTACATGCCCTCCGGCGAATTATTTCCTCTACATGCCCTTGGACGAGCAATGACATCTACATATCATCCGACGAACTATGTCCTCTACAAGCCCTCCGACGAACTATGTCCTCTCCATGCCCACCGACGAACTATGTCCTCTACATGTCCTCTGAAGAACTATGCTCTCTTAATGCCGGTCGACGTACTATGTCCTCTCCATGCTCTCCGACGACATATATCCTCTACGTGCCCTCCGACGAACTATGTCCTCTCCATGCCCTCCAACGAAATATGTCCCCTGCATGTCCTTCGACGAACTATGTCCTCTCCATGCCCTACAACGAAATATATCCTTCGACGAACTATGGTCTCTTAATGCCGTTCGACGAACTATGTCCTCTCCATGCTCTCCGACGAACTATGTCCTCTACGTGCTCTCCGACAAACTATGTCCTCTCCATGCCCTCCGACGAACTATGTCCCCTGCATGTCCTTCGACGAACTATGGTCTCTTAATGCCGTTCGACGAGCTATGTCCTCTCCATGCTCTCCGACGTACTATGTCCCCTGCATGTCCTCCAACGAACTATGTCCTCTACATGCCCTCCGACGAACTATGTTCTCTTAATGCTACAGACGAACTATGTCCTCTCCATGCCCACCGACGAACTATGTTCTCTTAATGCTACAGACGAGCTATGTCCTCTCCATGCTCTCCGACGTACTATGTCCCCTGCATGTCCTCCAACGAACTATGTCCTCTCCATGCCCACCGACGAACTATGCTCTCTTAATGCCGGCCGACGTACTATGTCCTCTCCATGCCCACCGACGAACTATGCTCTCTTAATGCCGTCCGATGAACTACATCCTGCATAAAACAATTCAATAATTTCAAAGCACACCTAGCACATGAGTCATATGGTCCTTGATTTTAATTGTAAATGGTTTTCATATTGTTGAATGCAATCACTATTATTTCATCATATCCTATTGGTTATAAATTAATTATAATATTGTGTTTGATATTAAATATTTGATTAAAATTAGATTTGCGATAAATATTCACAATGTGTCTGAGTTCATCCATTGACTACTCCACCTCATCTTCTGTTTGTAAAAGGACAACAAATGAGTTTAGATACGTTGCGATACTGTGTGATACGATAGTTGCGTCTTTCGGCTCAATACATCCTACTTTAGTGTGTGGCAAGTCTAGGTAGAGGAGGGTTGCATCGTCTTCATATTCCTACTTTCTTAGTCAAACTCATTAGTCGTTACTAGGGACACCACAAAAAAAGAGGTGTAGGATCTGAATAATTCTGATTAACCTATTCAAACGAAGTTAGTCGACTTTCTGACCGCCCTCAGTTCTATCTAGTACTGACACACGATTTCGTCCCCGAGATATTTCCTTACATGAAGAAGAATTAATGTTTTCTGATATCTCGATGTTACAATTCGTAGACTAAACAAAGACTATTCAAACACTATCTAACGTTAAATTGAGTTACAAATTAAAGCATTTTTCTTTCTGTCGCCTACCAGCGAACAGCACAGTTTAAGTTTCAGAACTCTGGTATGGCATGAATAGGAAAAAAACAAGATGTAATTTAATTGTTGCGTTCTCCTTTTGTTCTTATAACTATCTTAGCAAGCATTGTTTTCATTTCTTATCAAGTTTTAAAATGACATTACACACCCGAGGACTACATCCCTCTCTGGTTCCTGAGTAATAAAGCCTGTCGACATATAGACGAAGCAAGACTACATCCTCCTCTGGTTCCTGCGTAATAAAGTCTGTCGACATATAGACGGAGCAAGACTACATCCTCCTCTGGTTCCTGCGTAATAAAGTCTGTCGACATATAGACGGAGCAAGACTACATCCTCCTCTGGTTCCTGCGTAATAAAGTCTGTCGACATATAGACGGAGCAAGACTACATCCTCCTCTGGTTCCTGCGTAATAAAGTCTGTCGACATATAGACGAAGCAAGACTACATCCTCCTCTGGTTCCTGCGTAACAAAGTCTGTCGACATATAGACGGAGCAAATGTTCATACAATCAGCCTTACAAAAACTTCACTATACGATCCTGAAATAGAATCAAACTGTATCCAGAAATAATTCAAGCCAGTTCTGGACAATACGTGCCGTGTTTTCAGTCCGGCCTGTTAGAGAACAACACCGACTTTCACACATACTCCGTATAATTTCTCTTCTAAAGTTTTCAGGTTTTTTAAAAACTGGTTGATTTAAAAGTGGATGTTTTATTTTTATGGCATAATCTTAGTAAATTATAAAAGGTTTTTCACTTATATTTTCTCCATATTGTAACCAGCATAATTGTTATTTTCATTCGCAATATTTGTGTACTATTAATTACATTTCCCGTGTGTTACCGGGGCCTCATTATGAGGGAGGTAAAGAATAGTGACACTGTGACCTTCCAGGCATGTCGTAAGAGGCGACTAAGGAGATTGATCGATGGCATGATAAGCTGTCATTGTAAAAAAAGTATTGTTATGGAAACAGCGCCATAGATTTTAGAGCAGTGATCTCTGCAATATGTGCCATTTTGGCACGCAAGGTTTCTGTTCTTGAGATTGTGGTTCTGCCCTATGTGCCGTCTTCGGCTCAAAAGGACAATAGATAGATAGATAGATTAATTACATCCTTTGTTGGAAAATAGCACTGCTATGAAAATATAACCCAGCATTTGATTACTGTCCTATCACGGCAAATGTTATGTTCAATTATTGTCATAAAATAATGCCTCCTGTATGTTAGGTCTCTTGACAAAATATAGTTTATGCATAGGATATAGATTAGGATATGTGGGATATATAGGATATGATATTTAATGTAGTCTTTTCCGTCTTTTCTCAAAAAAGTTATAGGTTGTCACGTTGTTGTTAATACAAACCTGGAATGAATGAAAAAAATTAAATGAGCTATTGTGTTTGTGATGTTTATGAATCATTACCATTGTGCATTGATTACTACTGTCAGTCAGTTTTCATCAGAAATATTAAAACTATCCTTAACCGTATTAATCGATGTGCACACACAAAGTGATGTTTACAGTTGTTCTACCGCCATGACCCATTTTCATATGTTGACGCCTATTCTTTGTAGCATGTTTTTTTTTCTACTTCCGTTGTAAAAAGTTTATGTTACAAGAATTTGTTTTCTTCATTTTCTAGTTTTTTTTTTTTTTTGTTTTTTTTTTTTGCACGATTCATTGTTTCCTTTCTTTTTTTTTTTTTTTTTTTTTTTCTTTTTTTTTTTATTCCAGCGCTACACCACAATTGGATGTTGTCATAATGTCCATAAAAATACTAGCTTTTCCTTAATCATGTACCACATATTTTAGCATTACATTTCTTACAGCAACGCCTGTGTGTTTCCCCCTTCATCTGTGACTGTTTATTTGCAAATATTCTATTACATATTTTCAAACTGAAACATGAAGCAGTTTCTGTCAATCGTTTCTTTAAATCAATGAACCAGAAAAATACTGCCATCTGCTTATTCCAAATTGTTTATTTGTGATCACCAACTTATAATCCCTGCATTTCTTTTATGTTTCGCAATATTTTTGTTGTGCAGACAGAACAGATCAGGTGGCCTTCATATACCCAGTTCTTTCTCTTCTTTGTAACAACATTTCTGTTTAGTTTACGATTCTTATGGCTTTGCACTATCCAGTATGTGTTTTTATTTACTTCTATTTTATCCGAAGATCTGCTGTGTCAATATCTAGAGTTTTTAATTATTTTAATGATTTGTTTATGTTTGAAGCTCTCGAATACCTTCCCCTTGTTTATAAACAACTTCAAGGAAGAAGTATAACAAGAACACTATCCCCTCTCCCTCTCGATGTACAAGGTATACGATGTTTGTGTCCATATTTTATAACGATCTTCATCCCAACGTTGTGCTACCAATAATAGAGTAAAAAGTAAAGAGCCCCGTCACGCCAAGTGGCGTATAGAAAATGTGGTGTTAGTGACCATAATTTTTATAGACCTTTGGCACATGATTTTTGGGGTAATGTGGTCGGTATTACGCCCGTGCCGCTTTAATTTCCCAGAAAAAATCCAGTACCCTTTTAGGCTGGGTGAATCCGGAAGTCGTCGATTGGGATCGAACCCTACCTCTTGTCATTTATAGTCCAGTTCACTAACCACTGAGCTATCGCGGCTCACCAATACTAGAACTGAGCACGAATTCAAGATCAACAAGCAAAATAATAACTATCGAAATTAAATGTGCCAGGCTCATGGCAGGAACAGCCTGAGATATAAGACCTGGAATAATGAACTGACAAAAGAGCTATGAATTATTCCCGCTATAGAATACATAAAGAAGCAACAGATACAAGGGTTTAACCTAAAGATAAGACACAGAAATTACAAGTCCACATAAAGAGTCTTCAAAAACGTTGAGAATAACTAGACTCAAAAGCCGACCACGAAACAGATGGATTGATGGAATATTCAAAATACTAGACAACAAAGCAGGATAATCCAACATAAAAGCAAATGATTGGAAGCTTTATCGACGCTGAAAGGCAAATGTTAAAGGAAAGTATAAGAATAATAAGTGGTCAATATATCAGACTATCGGAAAATATTTTGAGCTATATGGTAAGCACAACGCCAGGGCTGTCTTTCTTTCTCCTAAAAAATCTCACCAGTACACGTATTATGTTAATTGAGCCTAGACACTATTGAGTGGATTAGAGTCTGACCTCGTTTCTTCCTTCAACAGGCCTCTAGGATGAGCAAGAAAAACCCAAGACTCAGTAGAAAGCCTCAAACAAATGCACACTAAAAACCAAGAAAAACCAAAGACTCAGTAGAAAGCCTCAAACAAATGCACACTAAAAACCAAGAAAAACCAAAGACTCAGTAGAAAGCCTCAAACAAATGCTCAATAAAAACCAAGAACAACCAAAGACTCAGTAGAAAGCCTCAAACAAATGCACACTAAAAACCAAGAAAAACCAAAGACTCAGTAGAAAGCCTCAAACAAATGCACACTAACATTGGTAATGCAATAGCCAAACACAATGCAACGCAAATTAATCCTGTAGGTGCTTTCAATGGTTAAAAATAACAAAAGGAAATGTAAAACAAACAATGTTTCCTATTTTAAAAAAATATGTAGGCCATTAAGTAAACTTCTGTCTTGACTTCCTTCCATTCTCTTATACATGTATGTCGTCTAATTCCTTACTGTATGAGATTCATAAACTTTTCGGCTTCATTATCTTGTATTCCGTTTTCCCCCATAATATTTCATGTTTTTTTAAAACTGAAAATTAACCTCCGTATTTTCATTGGTTTCAAGTCTCAGACTCGTGTATGTTACTTCTTTACAACAGATTAACACGTTTTGGTAGTCATTCAATTTGATCTATCTGTATGGTAGTCATTCAATTTGATCTATCTGTATGGTAGTCATTCAATTTGATCTATCTGTATGGTAGTCATTCAATTTGATCTATCTGTATGGTAGTCATTCAGTTTGATCTATCTGTATGGTAGTCATTCAATTTGATCTATCTGTGTCAGTCCCCATCTCCCATTATGTCTAGACCTTCCAATCCATATTAATCCAAATTTCCATCTCTGTAATACCCATCGGTTTACACAAATTCTGACTTATTGACATCACGTTTTATTCTATCTACCTCTCACTGGTTGCACATGATTGCAACATTCATTTTGCATCACGTTTTATTCTATCTACCTCTCACTGGTTGCACATGATTGCAACATTCATTTTGACATCACGTTTTATTCTAGCTACCTCTCACTGGTTGCACATGATTGCAACATTCATTTTGACATCACGTTTTATTCTATCTACCTCTCACTGGTTGCACATGATTACAACATTCATTTTGACATCACGTTTTATTCTATCTACCTCTCACTGGTTGCACATGATTGCAACATTCATTTTGATATCACGTTGTATTCTATCTACCTCTCACTGGTTGCACATGATTGCAACATTCATTTTGACATCACGTTTTATTCTATCTACCTGTCACTGGTTGAACATGATTGCAACATTCATTTTGACAGCACGTTTTATTATATCTACCTGTCACTGGTTGCACATGATTGCAACATTCATTTTGACATCACGTTTTATTCTATCTACCTCTCACTGGTTGCACATGATTGCAACATTCACTTTGACATCACGTTTTTATTCTATTTACCTCTCACTGGTTGCACATGATTGCAACATTCATTTTGACATCACGTTTTATTCTATCTACCTGTCACTGGTTGCACATGATTGCAACATTCATTTTGACATCACGTTTTATTCTATTTACCTCTCACTGGTTGCACATGATTGCAACATTCATTTTGACACAGGTTAGTGCTTTAGGGAAATAAAAACAGCAGGCTAGTTTTTTTTTAGTCATGTCATGAGAATAAGAATGAAACGTGATAATAATGTAAGAACGACAGAAGAATGTGAGTGGGATAGAGTGGGAGACAGAGCAAGCAACACAGCGAATGAGAGAGATGGGGAAAAGATAACTACAAATAAAAACATATGAAAAATACTGGGCAGTTTGGAAATAGATCAAAAGTAGAAGCGATAAGATACACCAGTTGCAGGGAATGTGGTGGGATGTGACCGCTTACGTCTGTGTTATTAGCACCTCATTTTACAGATTTCTCCACGGCGTGGTCATAAAGTAAATATGCGTGAATTTTTAACATAACGTCTTTATTTTTGACCCACTTGAAATTAATAATGGAAGAAACAGTGACTACGATGGGAAAGTAATAACAGCGAGAAAGAACACCGATCATATACACCCACAAACATTGTATCTAGGTACAGTTCGAAGCTACACTGCTATGTTGCGTGTTACTTGGCACTCGTTGCCTTTACTTCTGGTTAGCAAGACAGATGGTAACAAATGAGTGTAATATTAATGGGCTTCAGCCCGTGAAAGAATAAGAGTGCAAAGCTATTTTTTAAAGACATTTCCTACAAGATTCTACCACTTTAAGCAGTCAAGGAATGAAAATATACCCACAGGAATTATAATTGAGCTGTTTGGTGCTTCTAGCCAAAGTTTGCTTCTTCTTTCATCTTTCCTTCCTTATTTGCCTTTAAGAGTAGCGGGGAGAGTTAATCTGCGGTATTATGCTCTGTGTTTGGCTACCCCTGCTATCACATTTCCGAGTTTTTCAATATTTTCAATATTTTCCCAAGATGGTCTCTTAGTCTGTTATTATAATGGCGTTTGTTGATGGCTGCTTTATTTTTGGCTGTACCAGAAGTATGGTATTGTACTACTGTTTATTATCTTTAGTTTAAAATCAGTACAGGTAGATTTAGAAAACTATTGGTCAGTGAGAGAGCAGACATCGCGATGAACATCAGTCATCAGTTATTACATTACAAAGACGCGAAAACTATATTTCCCCTAAAACCTGAGAAATGAGGTTGATAGTAAAGTCGTTTTACATGTAAACCTGCCTACTACTTACACAATTTGAACTCATTGGACACCAAATACAAATATCAGCTATTCTAGATATCGTTTAAATTGTCAATATCAGGGTGCATATTGCCACTCCAGTAAAACCAATACGTGCGCATTTGCTTTTAACAGTTGTCAATTCTAATGGATTCAGTAGCTGACTGATTACACACATCAGTCATGTGCTCCTTTGTTAGAAGTTGCAACCTATGGTGAAAAAAAATACTCAATATTAACGCCAGCAGGCATGATACTTGATGATGATACTTGATGATGACATTTGATGATAATAATCTTTGAATATGTTTCCGAATGTGACGTAACGCGAATCTGTTCTGTTCTGTTAATGGAATCAGTTGCATTGCAGACGAGAATTCCCATATCCGCTCCAAATTTTTCACAGCTTCTTCCAAAGTGCGTTGGCGTGGGCGAATTATGTTGACAAGGTCGACTACCGTGTAGCCGTAATCTGTGGCACAGACGAAGATTCCAAACAACTGTCATCGAATAAAGAGTGCACTTCCCTACACCAGTTTCCTCGAAAACAAATTTTTAAAAAAGCAACCGGAACGGTTTAAGCGACTGCGTTAGTATCTGTTAGGGCCACATGCATCTATTTTGCATTGTCGGTTGTGGCCATAGCAAAGTCGAACTGCAGTGCGAGCCAAGCCAGCTGCATGTGCGAGCCAAGCCAGCTGCATGTGCGCTGATTTCAAACACAGTCAGTTCCAAACTTAGTTCACTGGAATAAATCTAAAACTTCACATTAAAAAACTGACAAAACACAGACAACTGTTTTAGTAATGGCACGCTCTAAAACAGCTTGCCACCATTACTGGTGGTAGATATCTTCCGGAAGTTCAATGTGAAGTGTAAAGATGGACACAGTGATGGGAAGGAAAAGACGGTTGGTTAATCTTAAAATGTCAATACAGTAGTAGGACTGAACTCATGGAGCGGGAAACTCTTTCTCCTGATCACAGAAGAATACTGGTGAGAGCTATAGTTTCGAAAACGTTAACATTTTTAAGTGATTATAAAAATGCTAATTTGGAAACTCAACCCATGCAGTGAAATATACCCTGCTCCTTTAAATGTTTATCAATTAAGGAAAAGTTTTATTCGTTGTCTGAACACCGGACATTCTTTTAATTGTCCACTTTAAATGGGAGATCACGGGGCATCTGTTTTATCGTCACCTTTGATAGAAGGTCTCTGGACATCCGTTTTTCCATCAATGGGAGACAGCGAAATATTCGTTCAATTGTCAACCTTTGACAGGAGATTGGGGCTTCTGTCTCTCACTTTCAAAGAGAGACTACATCACCTTTGTTTTATGGTCCACTATCATCGGGAGAACCACTTCATCGTCTTATTTTAACGGGAGAAAACGGGACATCCTTTTTATCTGGCATCTCTTTGTCGTCCACTTTCAAAGGAAGAACACGGGAGAATCATTGCATCGTACACTTTCAAAGGAAGAACACGGGAGAATCATTGCATCGTACACTTTCAAAGGAAGAACACGGGAGAATCATTGCATCGTACACTTTCAAAGGAAGAACACGGGAGAATCATTGCATCGTACACTTTCAAAGGAAGAACACGGGAGAATCATTGCATCGTCCACTTTCAATTAAGAACACGACAGAGCCATTCCATCGTCCACTTTCAACGGGACAACACTGAACATCCGCTTATCGTCAACTTTCAATGGGAGAAGGGGTAAAAAATGTGAACAGATGAGTGTTATATTCAATATTTGTGGAAATGTTCAACTCAGACATTAGACTGAGTTATTGAGTTATTTGCGGGTCATCATCATTGCACTCCGAACATGTCCATAGGTGCTCAGATCCCCTCCTCAGCAATTCCCTCAGTGTCCAGCGACTGACGACTCCAGTTCTATGTTGGTTGATAAGTCTTCTTACACGGCCACTAAGTTTCTCATTTCTGGCTGTGCCATCTTAACTCCCATTTCCATCATCCAAAGAAGTGACGTGGATCTGTGTTTGTCGAAGTCCTGTGCTCTTCCCATATCTCGGAGGATATTGATGATGTCCGCCCGATCAATCGGTTGCCCGTCCTCAACGACAGCGCAGCTAGCCAACCTGTCAGCTCTCTCATTTCCCCGTACTCCCGCATGTCCAGGGACATAGACAAAGGTGACCTTACGTATTTTGAATTTCTGCAACGACTCTACCCATTGCATGCGTACAAAGCCCACCTCCACTTTTTTATCATGCTCATCGAATCACTCAGTATACATGCGTGGGTGTAGTCTTGTGACTCTAACCATTTGAATGCCTTGGTCACTGCCATCACCTCCATTGTCATGCTACTCGTGGTCATGGCGTATGCATCACTGTCTTCCTTGGCTATTCTGCCTGCCGAGCGTGCTGTAAATGCCCATGCACTTCTTTCGTGTCGTCTTACAGATCCGTCTGTATAGATGACTGTATCTTTCTCATCGGTGTTATCGCAGATGAGACCGTTGACCTCAGCATTAACCACGACCGGTTCTGTTCCCTACTTTTCCTGTCGAGTGTGACAATACATGAGAACGTCCCCTTGAATGACGTAGGCACCGGTATCCACTCCTCACCAACGCTGCTATTGGTAAGCCCACAGACCTGTTTGATGACATCTTCTGCTCGGCCCACCCATGATTTGCCTCTTTTTAGCCTGGTACCTTTCTCTGTGTTGAGCACGTGGTGCAATGGATGCTCTGTATCTGTACTAATCTTCAGGTATGCTCGTGCTCTCCAGATCTTGATTCTGTCATCCATGGTTGGAAAGTCAAGCAGATACCTCATTGCTACACAGGGAGTGTCCCTCGTACATCCCAGGATAATGCGCATGGCTTCGTTTTGTATTTTCTCTAGCCTATCAATTTGAGTCGTACTGACAGTAAGAATGGCCAGGGCATACTCGATTGGTGCGAGAACTAATCCCTGGAACAGAAGAGTATGTAGCCTCTGCTTGATGTTGGCAGCTGCCATGACCTTCAACGCGGCTAATCCTTTGCGGGATTTTGTTATCACATGGTTGACGTGGTCCCGAAAACACAGGCTGCGATTAAACTTAACTCCGAGGTATGTCATCAACTGTCCCTGGTCACCTCATCAGCTCCCATTCGTTCTACAGGTGTGGTCGTATTAACGATATGATTGTTAAGGGAGAACCATGAAACTGATGCTTTATTAGGATTAACCAAGGCACCTGAAACCCCACACCAGGAAGAAATGCGATCGAGTTCGTCTTGCATTGTGGAGGTGATTCCCCGTCTGTATCTTCCCTGTCGATATACCAGAATATCATCAGCAAAAGTCATAGTTCTTCCCATCCCATCCAGCTGTTGGGCCGTGATCGTTATTGTGTACACGTTAAATAGAACTGGTGACAATGGTGAGCCTTGTGGCAGACCAGGACAAATGGATGTTGGCTCGGAAGACCAACTTCCACATCTGAGTATCACCTTCTCTGAAACCGTGCCGCGGCGATCCATCTAATGAGGAAGGGGTTCACCGCCAGTTTGAGAAGCATATGCATGAGATATTCAAATGGTACCCTGTTGTATGCATCCTCCAGATCTATAGCAGCAGCACAAGTCTTCCTCTCGTCTGTGGAAGCCTTCGAAGACGTCATAGGCAAAGACTGCCGCATTGAGCCATGTCTCTTTGTTATATCTATAACCTCCGAGTGTGGATGGAATACGCGTTTCTGTTCAAGGCGACAGGTGAGGACACGGGCAACTATTTTCTCCAGCAGCTTGCCCGCAGTGTTCTGCATTGTGATGATTCTGTAGACACTGATCTGAGAATGGTCCTTGTTTGGCTTCGGTAGCGGTAGTAAGTAGCTGTGTAGCCACTCCTCCTTAATTTGACCACTCCGAATGTTGGCATTAAACTCATTGGCCAGTTTTGTCAAGTCGTCGCCAGATAAATCGCCCATGTCATCATACCGAACACCATCTGGACCAGGAGCAGTGTTGTGTGACCTTTAAGTGTCGTGCGAATGGTATCGGTTGTGATTGTGAGATCCTCTTCAGCCCTACATCCTTACACAAATTTGACAAAGATCCCCATATCCTCATTCTTACAGCCTCATTTCTTTGGTCCGTCTGCTCAATGTAGCGGGCAAGCAGATCCTTCCCTTTGCTCTCATCAGATTTGTGCCATATCTGCCTGTGCTCTGAAAGTCTGGTATACCTCTGTGTCGTGGTGTGCCATTCATGCACTGATGAAGGCGCCAGAATATGGCGAGCGATTTTTCTGAGCACACTTTTTATTAGATGTAAAACGTAAGAAGTTACAGAATAGGTCAGGCAGAGGTTGCGCTAAATAAATATAAAGATATTATGGAATTACATAGAATTGGATGGGAGGAAATGAAAACAAACGATGAAGTCTTAAAACAACAACAAAAAATTAAAGAGAACTACTAACACAATTCAAACAAGATAAATCCGATTTTTGGGCCATGTTAAAAGACACACAGCCTACTAAAAGTAGTCCTGGAGGGGAAAATGCAAGGTAAAGGTGGCAGAGACAGACCAAGACTAACATGGACGAGTAACATCAAAAGATGGACAAAGCAGCCTATGACAACCTGCACCATCAAAGCAAGAAATAGAGCAGAATGGCGCTCCATGGTAGCCAACCTTCGTTGCGGAGATGGCACTCGATGATGATGATTATGGAAGACATTTTAGACAACGTAGATTGAAACAAATGTTTTTGTGGAAACAGTCTTGACTTGTGAACGTGAACCATAGATAATTGGACAACAGATCAGAAAATAGTGGGATGCCACAGAAATGCGATTTATTTTAAGTGTTTGAGTGTAACAAGGACATCTAGAAAAGTAATTCGAATATTCTAAAAAACAATCTGAACAAAAATAAATACAACTAATGGCCATCATCAGGTAAAAGCAATCATTTGTTGGGCATGTCATGAGAAGGAAACAGTCTCAATAAATTGTGACTGTGGGAAAAATTGAGAAATAGAGATAAAGGGAGGCTGTAAGAAAAATTATCATTACATTTAAGATAATGCTTTCGTAGGAAGTCAAGAACAGAATGGTAATCAACTGTAGAGACAGAAAGTTGTGGAGAGAGGGGACCACCTACACCAGGTAGGGTACTTGTACATGATAGCTCAATAGGTCTATGGAGAAACGAACAAATAGACTTTGAAAAAATGGCATGGCTACAGCTGTACGTAAGTAATGGACAAAACAAAATCGAAGACGTTGCCGCTTATTAGACGTCAAGTAAACGTCAGCGTCGATTGACTTTGTGTTGTCCATTACTTACGTCAAGCTGTTATCATATCATTTTTCTATTTTTTTTCCTTGTCTCTTTTCTAATCACTTAACTGCAACTTCGCATTTTGATGCATTTACATGCTTGATCCTTCTATCATCATCATCATGTACCGGGCTTGCTGGCGTAGGTGATCATGTCTCTCCCCAACTTTCGATCTCGGCAGCTATTAATAATTTTTGTTGTTGATCTTCTGCAAAGCCATTCTCTTAAGCTGCATGTTATTTTTTTTTCTCTTTGCTTCCCTCTCTCTCTTCGTCCCTCAATTTTTCCAGTTGTTACAATATATTCTAGTTGTTCTCTTCTCATTACATGGCCAAAAATGATGATTGTTTCTTCCTAATATTGGAAATTAGCTCTCTTTTTGCTTTGACCTCTCTCAGAATATCTTCATTATTCTTTTCAGCTGTCCATGGTACTCTCAACATTCTTCTGTAAAAAAAAAAACATTTCTACAGACACCAGTGATTTTCTTTTCTGTTGTCCTATTGTCCATGATTCGCATCCATATGTTAAGACTGGCTCGACGTAACATTTAAGAACTCTTTTTCTTGTTTCTATTGTCAAAAATGGATTGCATAGTATCTTCCTCATTTTTTGGAAAGCTGCTTTTGCCTGAGCCATTCTGCATCTCACCTCTTTTGTACATCTTCCGTCTGAGGTTAACAAAGTTCCCAAATATTTAAATTCATTTACCTGTTTTAATATTGTTCCACTTGTCTTTATTTTGCACTGAGGTGATGTCTTTTTCTTTGTTGTTACCATTACCTCTGTCTTTTTGCTATTAAGGCTGAGTCCTTTATTTTTGCTTTCTTTCACTATAATGTCCAACATTTCTTGAACTCATTTTCACTCTTAGCGATTAAAACTGTATCATCAGCATACCTTAGATTATTTATATTATGACCTCCAATTGCTATTCCAGGCATGCCCCTTATGTATCTTAAAATAATCTCACTATAAATATTAAACAAATCTGGTGACAGCACACAACCTTGTCTAACACCCTGCTTTATTTGTTAAAACATTCCCAATTGGTTTCCAGTTCTTATGGCCGCTGTTTGTTGCCAGTACATGTTCTTTATTATTCTTAGATCTTGCTGTCTACGTTTATGCTTTCTAAAATTTTGATTATTTGTTGGTGCTTTACTTTGTCAAATGCCTTGGTGTAATCTATGAAACATAGGTATAGATCTGTTTTCACCTCTATGGCTCTTTCTACTAAAGATCTTATGATATAAATGGCATTGCTCGTTCCTTTATCTTTAACAAAACCACACTGTTCATCGCTAATTTCTGGACTGATTTTGTTTCGCACTCTTCGCATGATGATTCTTAGTAATATCTAAGTCATATGACTCTTGACTCTCATAGCCATGCTTCTTTTGCTTCATTGCATTTTACTACAAATTCTCTTCTCATTACATGGCCAAAAAAATTATGATTGTTTCTTCCTAATATTGGAATTTAACTCTCATTTTGCTTTGACCTCTTTCAGAACATTTACATTACTCTTCTTAGCTGTCCATAGTATTCTCAACATTTTCTATAAAACCACATTTCTACAGACACCAGTGATTTTCTTCTCTGTTGTTCTAATGTCCATGATTCACATCCATATGTTAAGACTCGCTCTACATAACATTCAGGAACACTTTTTTTCTTTTTTTCTATTGTCAAAATGGACTGCGTATTCCATTCCTAATCCTCCCTCATTTTTTGGAAATCTGCTTTTGCGATCCTTCTATAGATCTAGATAATCGGTATCAGAAATGATCGTATTTCTTTTGGTTCACAATTACAATAGCAATTGAGTAATTAAGAGAGCGAGAGAGAGAGCTAACAAAATTGTTTATGTGTTTAGTTTTATTCGCTTCTCTTTATTCTTTACCGCTTTTTTTTTTTTTTAAAATAATTTTCCTTTCTAATTTCCCTCGATTTCTTTACTACATTATTACCCCCACTCTCAGCAGATCCCAAAACGACACACTGACCGCAAAATAAAAATGGCAGGTAAGAACATTTTCACAAGAAGAACCGGTAAACCGTAGAACCACGTTTAGTAAACAAGTCCCTCGTGATAAACACTAAGCAACACCTTATCACAAATAGTTATTGACAACAGAGAAACAGCAACACAACAGTTAATAAAACTACAAAGAAAATGTCACCGCTGCTGGGCTAATCTAGTTTACGACTGACAACGCCTCCTACGTCCAAATTATTATCACATAAAGTAGCGAATAAGAGAAACGTTTAAGGGATGACGAAAGAGAGCAGTTGATGTTTCTGGATATATGTGATTTTATCTATTAAATTCTGTAATGTTTCTAATTTTACTTAAAGAGAACAATAATATAAGCAAACTGTTCACGGAAATAGAAACTATATCCCTATATACCATCGGTTAAAATGTACATTTGTATATATTTATATATGAATGGAAGTGTACCACGATTTGGTAGCTACACATGGGACTCAAATCTACTTTGTGTAGTGTAGTGTAGTGTAGTGTAGTATAGTATAGTATAGTATAGTAGTAGATTTAAGTGTAGTATAGTATAGTATAGTATAGTATAGTATAGTATAGTATAGTATAGTATAGTAGTATAGTATAGTATAGTATAGTATAGTATAGTATAGTATAGTATAGTATAGTATAGTATAGTATAGTATAGTATAGTATAGTATAGTATAGTGTAGTGTAGTGTAGCGTTGCTTTGTGTTGTGTAGTATAGTGGAGCGTAGCGTTGTGTAATGTAGTGAATTACAGTATAGTGTTGTTTTCTGTAGTGTAGTATAGTTTAGTGTAGCGTAATGTTGTGTTGTGTAGAAAAATAATGTAGTGCTGTGTTGTGTAATGTGGTTTAGAGTTGTATTGTGGTGTATGGTGTTATGTTGTTTAGTGTAGTATTGTGTTGTGTAGTATAGTGTAGTTTAGTGTGACGCAGTGTAATGTTGTGTTGTGTTGTATATTGTTGAATAGCATTGTCTATTTTTTTTGTAGTAAAGTGTGATGTTGTATTGTGCTGTGCAGTGTAGAATTGCGTTGTGTAGTTTAGTGTAATGAAGTGTGGTGTGGAGTAGTGAAGTTTAATGTTGTATGGTGTGGTGTAGTGTAGTTTAGTGTAGTGCGGTGTGGTGTAGTTTAGTGTAGTGCGGTGTGGTGTAGTTTAGTGTAGTGTGGTGTAGTGTAGTGTAGTGTAGTGTAGTGTAGTGTAGTGTAGTGTAGTATGGTGTAGTTTAATGTAGTGCGGTGTGGTATAGTATAGTGTGGTGTAGTTTAGTGTAGTGTGGTGTGGTGTAGTGTAGTGTAGTGTGGTGTGGTGTAGTGTAGTTTAGTGTGGTGTGGTGTAGTGTAGTTTACTGTGGTGTGGTATAGTGTAGTTTAGTGTGGTGTAGACTGGTGTGGTGTAGTATAGTGTGGTGTGGTGTGGTGTTGTGGGGTGTAGTGTAGTGTAGTGTTGTGCAGTGTGGTGTGGTGTGGTGTAGTGTAGTGTAGTGTTGTGTTGTTTTGTGTGGTGTAGTGAAGCAGGACATGGAAAAATTGAAAGTTACAAATACTTAAAGTTGTTTAAGAATAGTTCACATCAACATGGGTCAACGGTATATGACCAAAAGTGCGGGCAAAATGACATTTAGACTAGATCAGCAATGAGTGGTCACGGAAATGTGGGTGTAAATTGTAGATTACAGTTAAGATATGTTAACAAGTGAGTGTCTGGAGCGGCAAGTAAAGGAATCGAACTAGTATAGAGATAGATACTCAGACACCTTAATTGAAAGAACATACAGAAGACAGGGTAGAGCGATTAGAAAGGCTGCCATCTAATGTAGATAGATAAGACGTTAGAACAAAACCAATGTTAGATGAAAGTTAATAGAGCAGTAGATAACGTTAGTCCACGCCAGGACTTGTAGACATCAGCACGATAGCTAGAAAGTGTAATCTGTAATGTGTTAATTAGTTCACGGAGACATTGATTCAAGCGGTCATCCAGACCGCCATATAGTATTACCCATTGAAGCAATGTGAAATCCTATATTTATGAAATTTGATTAATGTAACTTGTGACCACAGTGATGTAAAATAGAACATTAATATATATGTTTTGTGTGTTATTGCACCCCTCATGCGCTTGTCGCTTATCAAGAACGAAATTAATATATTTTACTTAAATGTGTGTTAATGCGAATAAGACGTTCTGAAGAGCAATATGTTAAGACATGATGAAAGAATTGAATATGTAGACGACATATTATGAAACATAAGGAATATTTTTTTGTCTTCGTTCGCCAGCTTTGACCTCTGACGAAGTCCCTAGAGACTAGGAACTGAATTTTGCGTGTGAATCCATTTTTCCCTGGCAGCCGTGTGCACAGGGGTCCCTCGCCGCACAGGCAGATAACTGCGACTTCGGAGGTACTCATTATTTTTTCCGTCGATGGGTAATTGACATCTCAAGCCGGACCTCGCTGCTGAGCCCAGGAGTGGTTGCCGCAGAGAGAAATCATAAATAAAAATCCCAACCGGTATAGCCGGGATTTGAACCCATAACCTCTGTGTCTCGAGGCCGATATGGAATATAACAAATTACAATAATATAAAATGGATTCGCAACCAGCAGCATCAAATCTCTTTACAATGGTACTTCAAATAATTTTTTGTACAGTAGTATAATGTAGTGTAGTGTTATGTGATGTAGTATTGTGAAGTATAGCTTAGTGTCATGTACATAATATCTTTTTCATCTCATTGGATAAAAGCACAGTATGGCCACAACACCGGGCAGAACATCAATAACATTTCTCTACTTTCATGGTGCGCAATCATATTTCACAGAGTGCCCTAAGTCTTCATAAGCCTATGCACCAGTGACAATCAAACTAGCTCTTAAACTTTTTATGTTCTCTTTATTACACATTTTATTCCTACATTATTTATAACGTAAAGAAGTATTAAATGTTAACATAAACGGAGTAGTCAGTCCTATGTTACAACGAACAATCTGGGGAACTAAGGTATTCTATTTGGTCTGACACTAATCTATGAAGACCATTTCAGTTTGATAGAATTGTAGAACACCCTGACTGTCATAATTATGTGAGTATTCGTGGCACTGAATTAACCAAATCATTTCAGTGTAGAAGGTTATGTTTACACTAGAAGATTGCATAACAAATAACAAACATTCGAAATGAAATTCATCATAGAAAATCCTTAGTATAACTCGGATAATAAAAAAAGAGCAATAAAGACATATTTAAAGATCTACAGATAGAAAAGGACTGATTTATCATCAGCATCTTACAGAGGATAGGAAAGCAAAAAAAAATAGCAGACAGCTTAAGAGAATGGCTTGGCAGACGGTCAACAACAGAAATGATAAATAACTGTCGAGATCGAAAATTGTGGAGAGACATGATTACCTACGCCAGCAGGCACAGTACTTGATGATCCTACAGATAAATTTCTAATACTACGGCCACAATGAAAGACACAGTTGGGGTGGAAAGAAAAATTATTGAGAAGGACATGACAGAGGTAGAACAAGAAAAAGATAATTTCAAGACATCAAGAACACATTAAACTTAACAACAAAAGTCGTGGAAGATCTGGCTAGAGACATATTCTTCCCAACGGATCGGATGAGTGTAACGGCCTGCAAGAGACACGCAACCCACAACATATAACATTGTAGAGAAACTAAGTAGTATGATGTTCTATAACATTTGTGGCCGGGACAGAGCAAGATAGGAGAGGGCTCTTCTTCACTGTTATAACCTTCCGCAAGTCATTAAACAGCTCCGTCGTCACATTTGATTATTTATCTTGCCAAAAGTGGCATTTTTGTTTGTGGAGATGTTTAAGCATTTGTGGATTTATAGAAGAATATGTAGAATTGGATGGAAACAAAAGATAACAAACGATGAAGTTTTAAAACAACTGAAAATAAAAAGACGACTACTAAATACAATTAAGACAAGACAAATGAAATTTTAGGGGCATGTTAAAAGACACAACAGCCTACTAAAAGTAATATTGGAAGGAAAAATACAAGGTAAAAGAGGCAGAGGCAGACCAAGACTAACATGGACGAATAACATCAAAAGATGGACAAGTCAATCTATGACATCCTGCACCATCAAAGCAAGAAACAGAGTGGAATGGCGATCCATGGTAGACAACCTTCGTTGCGGAGAAGGCACTCGATGATGGTGATTAAGCATTTATTATTGAAGTTTTGAGCATTCCCCTCATTTCAGTTGTAACACACACAAACACACACAGACACAAACACACGCACACACACAAACACATAAACGCACACACAAACACACACATAAACATACACACACAAACACACACACAAACACACACACTACACACACAACGATTTTCGCTAAAATAAATATTGACAGATGAGTATGAATGACGTTCTAGCAGTTAGTGCCCGGGAAAAAAACAATCCAAGATATGACCAATCTGAAAGTCTCTGATGACGCAATATTTAATTTGCAACTACAAGCGTATTACAAGAAGTGTTACGATATATCATCTTAGAAATATTGTGTGAGTGTCTAATAGAATGAAGAATGTCTATTTCATATTTTTCATATATTTCATATTTGTAACTACAAGCGTATTACAAGAAATGTTATGATATATCATCTTAGAAATATTGTGTGAGTGTCTAATAGAATGAAGAATGTCTATTTCATATTTTTCATATATTTCATATTTGTAACTACAAGCGTATTACAAGAAATGTTATGATATATCATCTTAGAAATATTGTGTGAGTGTCTAATAGAATGAAGAATGTCTATTTCATATTTTTCATATATTTCATATTTGTAACTACAGCCGTATGACAAGAAATGTTATGATATATCATCTTAGAAATATTGTGAATGTCTAATAGAATGAAGAATGTCTATTTCATATTTCTGGATGGACACACGTGTTCAAATAAACTAAAGTAGCAGTGACATACAACTGTGTAGTAAGTTTGATCAACTGGAGAGAGTCACGCTAGTTCGACCATACAGTAATTTTATCGCCACTCCGTGTTTATTGCTACGATACCTACGCCACTTTTCATGAAAAGCATTACTAATGGCAGTAGTTCATAAAATCAATTACTACTACAGCCAAATTAGTTAACCAACTTCAGCAAAGTTAGTTTTCAATGTCTGGCTAACATATACAACACAAATAAATATCCCTGCATAACGACTGAAATCTATAAAACAATTATGGATCGGTTATTAATATAACTAGTTCGTGCCTGTTTGCCATTACTCATATTTTTAATATTAAACTGCTGTAGAAATAATTTTCTTAAATGATTTTCAAGTGTCTGATTATATTAACGATTTACGTTTCTAGCCTTGCAAATTCATATAAAATTGATGCAAATTTTCTCAGCATACAAACAAAAACTGATCAAATGGTTCAGCAGCGTTAAATGCTGCAAATTGTATCCAATTTTGAGTTAAGTAATTGAAATGTCGTTCAGTTCCTTTAGAACCATGAATTTACCAGCCTGTCCACTTAACTGCAGAAGAAAATATTATTGACCCACTTAAGAGTTAATAAGTTGTAAATTGTTACCGTTTAAAAGTTAATAAATTGTACATGTGAACCACTTGAGATAATTAAAAATATCACCTACTGAAAGATATTCTCTTTATGGAATCGTTTTAATTTATGTTGGGGTATCCCCTGACCCGCTCCACCGCCCGTCCCAGCATTTCTCGAAGCGTATGCAGACTGACTGTTCCTCTACGGTGCTGATTGTAGTTACATCTACTTTTCCTATTTCCTTATAAACACTTCGGTTCGACCAGACCCCTTTCCCATCTTTAGACTTTTCAGTCTCTCAGTGTATACATTATTGTCCCACACACTTTCCTCCTCTGCTCTTAAGGAATAAAGCACAATCCTGGGAACGTCCTCTTTGTCCAGGGTTAGGCCACACTCAGTGCCTGAGATATCAACGAGCGTGTCGGCTATTTCATTGCTGTTTACCCCATCACTCTGGGCTGTGGGAGCTGCGATAGCTCGATGGTTAGTGAACTGGACTACAAAGGACAAGAGGTAGGGTCCGATCTCAACCGACGGCTTCCGGGTTCATTCAGCTTTAAATGGGTACCGGATTTTTTCTGGGAAAGTGAAGCGGCACGGGCGTAATACCGGCCACATAACCCCAACAATTATGTGCCGAAGGTCTATAAAAAATTATGGTCACTAACACCATATTCTCTATATGCCACTTGACGTGACGGGGCACTTTACTTTTTTTTTTTTACCTTGGACTGTACACCCAGTAATGGTAAAGGTACCACATATGACCATGCATTATTGCATTATAAACGTCACACATGTAAGCATCAAATAAAAAAATAACTTTGTCATGTATGTTTTATTTCATAATTCACGCCAAAACTTCTACTTCATAGGAATAATTTGTGTAGAAAACTGAACAGCTCACACGATGTAACAAAACTAACCTCTAATATTGAACACTATTTCAATCTTTTTTGTACAGACAAAGAACAAATAACCATTGTGTATTTTTTGTTTTAAAACTCTTGCTGCATGCATCAACTTCTTTATCTAAATATTCGAAAACATTTTGTGTGTGTGTAAATTCTATGTCCGTTCAGAATCGTTTGCCGAGATGTTATGATTTATAATTCAAAAAGTTCTTGATGATTTCACATGATTTTTGGCATACGGTGTTAAAATGTCCATGTCACGAGAACATATGTGTTACTCGATGTCTAGCTATAACGGTTTTCTTAAAGCGGCGAATTCCTTTGATCTTTGCCCATGTAACTATTATTTTGACCCTAATCAAAATGTTTTACAGTAATCTAGTGCAACGATGACCCATAGGCGTGTCCATAAAATTTTACTTGGTGGCAAGTATACAAATTTTAAATTATATATAGAACTTTTGTTCGTAGAGTCAATTTGATATAGTTCCATGCTCTTCGTGTGAGTTTCCCAAATGTTGTCGCTGCCTTTCAAATACGTACATTTAGTTCCTCATCTAAGGAAAGTGTGGCTGTAATAGTGGATCCGAGATAGCTGAACTTCTGTACTGACTCAAGCAGGCTTCCATTCAAAGTAATGGTTGTTGGTTTGCTTATAACATATTTTTGATTGCTTGGGTGGTCTTGAACAATAAACTGTTTAACAAATCAACTAGGAAATTTTGCAAATCAAACTATTTATCTGTAGACTTAATCAGAGTAATGATCATTCAGAATCAGACGAGTCAAATAGGTCGATTACTGCTTTCGGCTGAACAAACAACAAACCATCCTTTTTCCAATATTCCTCTTCTTGTCGTAACACAGGATCCTCACATTTTACCCAGTAGTCTTTATTTATATTTGATAGAGCCTGATTTGTAAGTGTCTCAACATCGCATAATTTGAAAGTTTTATTTGTGTATGCTACGTGTCCTTTAATTTTTGCCCAAACTAGTTCTATAGGATTTAAGTGTGCATGATATGGAGGTAGTCTCAAACATCTATGGCCATGTTCTTGAATTAACTTGTCTATTTTAAATATCTTTGTACGTTGTGTCTGTTTTACAAGGCTAAGCAATTCGGGTTTCAAGTAGCTGTCGTTAACTTGTATGTGTTCTTTTATGAGCCACGTTTTGATTGCATCTTTTGTACTTGATGATGTTGGGATTCTATCTTCTACGTTAACTACGTTATGGTATGAAGCATTGTCCATTATCAGACAAGAAGGTCGATCTAATATTGGAAGGATACTTTTCTCGATCCAGTCTTTAAATATGTGCCCATTCATTTCGGAGTGGTAGTCTCTATTGTCTATGGATTTTGAAATGAAAACGAGATGAGCATTCTGCAACAACCCATTATGTCTGCTACCTGCATGTGCAACTATCAAACGTTGCCCTTTACTGCTTGGTACTGATCTTTTAATACTTCCATCTGCTAACTGCCATTCCTTTTCATTTGTATGATGAGCGTTGATCCAAGTTTCATCTAAATAAACAATATCATAATCATTTTCGCGCATTTCCTTCACTTCACGTAAATACTTACTTCTAAGAGCTACTAGATGTGGCTTCTCACAAATAATGTTTTTTCCACCAGCATACTTTCTAAAGGTGAAGCCTGCACTTCTGAATATTTTCCATAATGAAGTTTTTGATATTTCAATGTCGTTGTTAGTTTTCAGCCAAAGCTTCAACTTTCTAAGTGTCACTTCTTCGTTTATATCAAACATTCGACAGATTTCTCTTTTTACTAGGTCCTTATCAAAACTGTCTAACGTTTCTTTCCTTCCTTGCTTTCTTGCATTTGTTGGCAATAAATATCCGCTTCCTTTAACTATTCGATCAAATGAACGTTTACACAAACCTAAAATATGCATTGTTCTCTTCTCAGGGTTTGATAAAGAACAATAAAGATGTCCCTTTTTACGCTCTCTGCAGAAGTATTGATAAATCTCTATAGCAATGTTATGCTCAGTAAAATATTTTGCCTTTATATTCATTCTCACATAGACTTGCAGAAGATAATATGGATAGTGCCGCCTCCTTTCTGTAAATATTGAGATTTGCCTCTGAATTATGACTCGAACTCGAGTCTACGGCCGTGATTTTGACGTCACATAATTTCCGGTTTCGGCTAAAATGTCATTTTGTGCTAAACGGGAAATTTCATATGTAACATTTCTTTATAAAAATTTATAGTGGAAACATAACTATTTTAGGACGGTGCGCATTCAGCCGTGAAGGTCATGCCTATATGTTAAAGAATCAGCTGTGAGATGTAAACATCTACATAATCCCGCCGGTGTTTATAATATCGATTAACTTTTTTTAAATATAGGTTAAATAAGGCATCTTTGAAACTGGATCACATTTCTTTGATAAAAAAAATATTTTTATAGCGACATTAGTATTCTAAACCTAACTTCAAAAGATCAATGCAAATGAACAATAAGTTTTTGAAAAAAATAAATTAATGTCTAGGCAAACGAATCTGAACGGACTATAATACGAGATCGGCTGTATCCAAATGAAAATAGCTTGTGTGCGTGTAAATACTACCCCCACAGACAGAACATCACAATTAGAGTCTGTCAGATCCACTCTGACTGAACACCCGTTAATACGTTGCACTGTGTTCTGCGCCAGTGGCCCAGTGCATCCGATTTCAGCCAGCATTTTATTCGGGTTTGCTTTCCCTAGCCTTTGATTGTCCCCAATCTTCCTGCAAGGCAGCAGATTGTCTTTTCTGTAGGGGGATTCTGCCCTTAGATGGTAGGCTCTCCCAGGTTTACGAGCACCATCTGCCCGAGTCACTAGAGGTGACTAACACAGACATGCACACACAAAGATGTGAGATGTGACTAACACAGACACGGACACACAAAGATGTGAGATGTGACTAATACAGACATACACACACAAAGATGTGAGATGTGACTAACACAGACATGCACACACAAAGATATGAGATGTGACTAATACAGACATGCACACAGCGATACGAGGCATGACTAACACTGACACACATCAAGATATATGACACATGACTAACATAAACATGCACATAAAGATATGAGATATAACTGACATTGACATGCACACACAAAGATATGACACATGCCTAACATAGACATGCACACAAAGATAAGAGATATGACTAACATAGATATGCACACACAAAGATATGAGATGGGACTAACATAGCCATGCACACACAAGGATATGAGATATGTCTAACATAAACATGCACACAAAGATATGAGATATCACTAACCCAGACATGCACACACAAAGATATGACATATGACTAACACTGGTACACACTAAGATATGAGATATGACTAAACACAGACACACATAAAGATATGAGACATGATTAACACGGACACACCGAGATATCCAACTGAAAATAGCTTGTGTGTGTGTAAATACTAATACGAGATCGGCTGTATCCAAATGTAAATATCGTGTGTGTGTGTGTGTAAATACTTATACGAGATCGGCTGTATCCAAATGAAAACATCTTGTGTGTGTGTGTGTAAATACTAATACGAGATCGGCTGTATCCAAATGTAAATATCGTGTGTGTGTGTAAATACTAATACGAGATCGGCTGTATCCAAATGAAAACATCTTGTGTGTGTGTGTGTGTGTGTGTGTGCGTGCGTGCGCGCGCGCGCGCGTGCGTGCGTGCGTGTGTGTGTGTGTGTGTGTGTAAATACTAATACAAGAACGCTGTATCCAATGTAAGAAGACTATCTGACACGCAGCTTTAACAAGCATCTAAACAACGATAAGAGTTAAACAACAGAGTAATAATAGGAAACTCTTTATACACAGCTTCCCAGCAATAAACTATCTGATCATCAAAAGGGAACCCGTGGAGCAAGTGGTTCGGCCCATCAGCTTCTTACCACTCTAAGGAAGCTGGGTCCTCATGGATCATGACTTCCAGATATCAACCTCCTGCTGCACTGAACTCGAAGGCTAACAATATATCATCAACATCATGTGCCATACCGGTTGGCGTAGGTGATCATGTCCCTCCACAATCTTCTATCTACAGTGCATCGTATCAGTTCTGTTGAACTAGTTTTGTGTAATCAACAATATATAGTGCACACGAAATAAAATAACCACATTTATTTATGCGCTGATGCGATGATTGAGAAAAGTAACAAGCAACACAAGAAGAGATAGAATACCAAACGAAACCTTAAGAAAAATGGTAGGAACAAAACCCTGCCAAGAATATATAGAACAACAACCGCGTAAATGGTTTGGCCACCTGGTCAGAGTGACCCCTTACCAATCACCATCAAGGGCGTTCTTCTCGAGAATGCATGTAAAAAAACGAAGAGGAAGACCCTGAAGAAGATGGATAGATGCAGTGACAGAGACATGTAACAACAAAGAAAAATCACTAATTCAGACAGTTCGAGCAGCTCAAGAACGACAAATGATATAAACCACGACACCTTTTCGGTACCAGTGAGAAAGAGAAAAAAAAAAAAAAGAAGAAATGTATGCGCACCACTTCTGGTCGAATCTGTCAATACTCGATCGCACCCAACTGTCTCAGCTTTAACTCAGCACTAGGCAATAGCAAGATATCAGGCTTGTTCATATGCGTCCTCCGGGTGTAGTGATATAATTTACAAATGACAACGAACAGGCTGTACATTGAACGTGTAATAAATTGAATTGAACTTGTTCCTGTTCCTAAATTATTGCGCATTTTCCTTCAGGGAAAGATGCGCATTTTGGTTCACGAAATTAAGCGAGTAAAATAAAACTGGGATGAATAAATGATTCAATAATGCAATTACTAACGTGTGATGATTCAATACCTCGACGCCGAATGGCAAACGGAGAAAAGAACGAAGAAGAAGTACATTTAGTTTCAAAACAATAAGCAAACACTAAAACTATAACAACTCAGTAACAAATACACATTCTTATATTTTCCTTTTCTTTTTTCAGATCTCACGCACGCACGCACGCATACACACACACACACACACACACACACAATGCACACTGAACCTCATTTCTGGCGGATGGCGAAAAAGGACTATTTATTATTCTGGTGGGCATCGGCTGAATAGAAAGAATAGAAAAGAGCTTATGTAAAGCTGTAAGTGACAAATAAAATGATTGATCGATCCAGGTAGCGAGCTTTTCAATCATCAACTATATCTATAAAAAAAATGAAGAAGAGCGCTTTGTCTAACAGTGATATTCATACATATGAAAGCACACATAGCATATGACTTTGATTTTTGAAATCAGAGAGAAAAGCTTGTAGGGTTGTTTATAAATATAAAGAGAAACAGAGAGGAAGAATACCAAACAGTTTAAAATGGTTCAGTAGAAAGTCAGCAACAGAACTGCACAGACATAAATTTGTGGAGAGACACTCTCTCTCTCTCTGCGATCAGGACTCAATCAGAGTAGGACTCCAGACTCTCGCACGAAGACAGTTATCTATTTAAGCCTGTTAGATCCACTCCGATTGAATACCTGTTAAAACGTTGCACTGTGTTCTGCGCCAGTGGCCCAGTGCATTCGATTTCAGCCAGCATTTTGTTCAGGTTTGCTTTCCTTAGCCTTTGATTGTCCCCAATCTTCCTGCAAGGCAGCAGATGATCTTTTCTATAGGGGGATTCTGCCCTTAGATGGTCGGCCCTCCCAGGTTTACGAGCACCATCTGCCCGAGTCACTAGAGGTGACTAACACAGACATGCGACTTGTAATATGAGGAAACTGCAACTAGGAACACTTTTCATGCACAGCCTCCAACTGTTCCCGCCGCCTATCCTCATATACCGGTACGTCACGTCCTCTTGAAAATGATGATCGTCGTAGCACCTGATGATGTTAGGCCATCGTTGATGACTCCAATTCCGAACATAGAGACACACAGTCGTCCAATTTTCCCCGTCGCACATCAAACAACAGACCGTAAGATCTGCGCACGGCCAGTTTAGGAAACCATTACGATGGCCTGATACGACTCCAACAGAAGTGGTACAGATTAATGCTAATTGAACGTATAAGAGAACTTATCAATCAACACATAACTGGAGACGTCAGTTGCTGGACGCTGCGGACGCTGCGGGACTTGCTGAGGAGGTGGTCTGGGCACCTATGGACATGCTCGGAGTGTAATGATGATAACCCACAAACAACTCAATTAATTGTGACAAACTATAGCTACACGTCTGAAGATGTGAAACAGGGACACAAGAATCCGAAATGAACGTGTAGCAACAGATGCTTGTGGTTTTCACGAAAAATAAACAATTAACATAGATCGATGAACTGAAAAAGAACAAAACAAACATGAAACATGATAGTTTATTAATAGCGGTTTCTTTATTGATAGCTCATAAGGGTATTAAACCATTAATTAATTAGAGAGACAAAAACATATTATAGCACATACTATCGAGATAAAATAAAGTAATAGTTAAGAAGTCGAGAGAGATAAAGTTGCTGAGAAAGAAAGAAATAACGACAGAAAGCAGTAGAGAGAGAGAGAGAGAGAGAGAGAGAGAGAGAGAGAGAGAGAGAGAGAGAGAGAGAGAAGAAAGAAAGAAAGAAAGAAAAAAAGAAAGAAAGAAAGAAGATAGAAAAGAAAGTATTTTCAAAATTTATTTTAAATAGTACTACAGAACAGTTCATTTAATATCTAAAAACACAAATACTGAAGAGACAACCTGTTGTATCATCATTGTATCACATTTTGATAATCGACGAGACACAGTATTATTACTATCAAATAAATGATATCTTACTTTATCCATGCAACTCTCAGAGCATATTCCCAAAGTAAACCTATTTTCACTTCTGACGCGTTTTGGAATTCTGTTGCTGGATCATTCAAAATCTCGAGCTTGTAAATTATTTGGTGTTAATTGTAGTTTTGGCACGAATGAACCAAACTTGTCTCATCTTAAAAGGCACTTGTTTACTCTACCTTCACACCTAAAATACCCATTACACACAACCCAGACATCCCATCACACGCACACAGACCGTCTTGTTCCTAACATCATTTACATCCCTCAACCCCCTTCCCACTGCCCCCCTCACCACAACCCCGATGTGCCTCCGCTTCCAATTATCGTCAGCTGCAGCGATAAATCCTACAAATGCCATTCATTCAACTTCGGTGATGACAAGCACAATGTCTGTGAAAAATAGCTGATAGAGAAGCTGATGGATTATTGAATGGTCACAATAACTTTTAAGAAAAACGGACCACAAATAGTCGCTTTTAGTTGGTGTGATCAAATCAATAATCAGTAATTAAACGTGATCAGATAGTGTGAAATGTTGAATATCCAGTCGCTTAGTTACTAATATTTATATAGTTTAGGGGAAAGAGAAAAGAGAATTTAGAGAAACGCTAAAAATAACACTGAAACGAGAAGCAATAACAGCAGGCATTGGAACTTTTGCCGAAGTTGGCGTCTAGAACAAGGACGTGTGGCGAAACACGATGCTAGTCACATGCAAGGTCTGACATAATCAAGATAGTCGAAATTGGAGTATCTAGACATTCTACCACAGGTCTTGAGTCTACAGCTCGAAAGGACGACAGAGAGACAGACAGACGGATGGATGGACGGTCCTATGGATGGATGTATGGATGGATGTATGGATGGATGGTTACAGGAATAAAGAAAAGCTCATCATAACCTTTATATTGTTAACAACGCAAAGATATTAAACGAAGTAAGAAAGATCAAGTAACTAGGCAGTATCTTCACTGTTGACGGCAAAGTAGATTCAGATATTGAAACAAGAATCAAGAAAAGCAAACAGAAACACTCCAATATAAGAACGAGATTTTAAAACATCACAAATTAACAAAGATATATAAGATAAACTTTATATGCAAGCAACAATAAAATCATAAATGCACTACTTGCACACATTATCCTATTAATGTCATCACTGAGAGTTCGTAAAAGGCACAACAGTTAAGTTCTTCATGTATAATTAAGATTATTTTTAAAATGATGCAAATAAAGCAAGTAGGGTTGTTAGTGTAAGAAGTGAACTTGAGAAACACCGTACGGATGTCTAGAAAATTATTGTATTAAACTTCAAAGATTTAATGGTTTGGACATCTGAATAAAATTAAACCCAACCAACACGACGTCGGAACATAATACATGAAAATGGCAGACTAAAAGACACAATAACGAAAACAGGAAAAGGTAGCAAAATAAATCACTCATAAAATAAAACTCAAGATGTCAACAAACTAAATTATACGATTAGCGATGTACATAAAGCTACGCGTACCTTCTTTATGAAGCACCTCATGGCATTAGCGGCAGCAAAAACTAATAAGCAGGAATTACTCAGAGAGTGTGATAATGTTGATATTCATTCACTACACTTGATCTGATAAGTGCCAGAAATCACTTTTGATCAGTCTGTCTCCACTTTCTTTCTTCACTTCCTCTTGTACCCGTTTGGGTGTCGAGGGAGATACAAAGTTCTGTTTCTCGCCCTTTTGGCGGCTTCAATCATTGCCACTTGATGTTCTTGTAGCTTTTCTTTGATGTTGTCTATCTTACTCTAGTCCTGTCTCTTGCTCTTTTCCCTTCTCCTCTTTTAATATATGCTATGTATGGTATATATGCGATGTATGGTAAGCAAGGACTGGGTGGTCTAGAGCTAACACGTCAGCCTCTGGACAGCAAGGTCCTGAGTTCGAGTCCCACCACTCACGTGGGAATTTTTAAAAAATCGAACATGTAATTTCTCCTTAGCTTTACCCTTTCTCGGTCTCTGAGTAGTAGATCCGATGTCTAGCCCTCTCTGGGTAGCGAGATCCGATGTCTAGCCCTCTCTGGGTAGCGAGATTCGATGTCTAGTCCTCTCTGGGTAGCGAGATCCGATGTCTAACCCTCTCTGGGTAGCGAGATCCGATGTCTAACCCTCTCTGGGTAGCGAGATTCGATGTCTAACCCTCTCTGGGTAGCGAGATCCGATGTCTAACCCTCTCTGGGTAGCGAGATCCGATGCCTAGCCCTCTCTGGGTAGCGAGATTCGATGTCTAGCCCTCTCTGGGTAGCGAGATCCGATGCCTAGCCCTCTCTGGGTAGCGAGATCCGATGCCTAGCCCTCTCTGGGTAGCGAGATCCGATGTCTAACCCTCTCTGGGTAGCGAGATCCGATGCCTAGCCCTCTCTGGGTAGCGAGATCCGATGTCTAACCCTCTCTGGGTAGCGAGATCCGATGCCTAGCCCTTTCTGGGTAGCGAGATTCGATGTCTAGCCCTCTCTGGGTAGCGAGATTCGATGTCTAACCCTCTCTGGGTAGCGAGATCCGATGTCTAGCCCTCTCTGGGTAGCGAGATCCGATGTCTAGCCCTCTCTGGGTAGCGAGATCCGATGTCTAGCCCTCTCTGGGTGGCGAGATTCGATGTCTAACCCTCTCTGGGTAGTGAGATTCGATGTCTAACCCTCTCTGGGTAGCGAGATTCGATGTCTAACCCTCTCTGGGTAGCGAGATTCGATGTCTAACCCTCTCTGGGTAGCGAGATTCGATGGCCTGTCCTATCTGGGTAGCGATATTCGATGTCTTGTCCTATCTGGTTAGCGAGATTCGATGTCCTGTCCTATCTGGGTAGCGAGATTCGATGTCTAACCCTCTCTGGGTAGCGATTTTCGATGTTGGAAGAAGGCTACAAAAATGGGAGGTCCTGTGTGCACTCGCGCACGTTAAAGAACCCATGGCAGTGTAAAGTCGAAAAGACCAGATCAAAGTGACCGCTCTCCGGGCTAAAATTGTTAAACAAATCTACTTATACTTGCCGAAGATGTATGTGTTGGGCCGGAAGGCGCAGCATGTCTTAACCGTAAACTAGCGACAGAACACATCCACGCTGACTTAATCGATCAACGCTAATAAAAAAGAAGAGTACGAAAAGGAATCGCAAGGCATTTTTTCTAGATGGACAAACCAGTTTATTGTGTACGGTACTTGGGGTTAGTTCTGTGTCTACTCTCTATTAATATCATTTCTCATTCTTCTTACCTACGATGTTTCAGTAGAACTTTTTTTTTACTTAACACTCCTTCTGCATTCCACTGTAACATATTTAGTGTTCCTATTGGTAGTTGGTCAATACCTTATCTCTCCGTGACTTGACTTCACAACTCAAGGAAAGATGAACACCAACAGCATTGGCGGAACCCTTTCGAGGCATGGAGCCTGGCATTCTCGAAGCGTGACGGGACTCTACAAGATGAGCACCATATCGTTTGCTTCTAGATTCTGACGACTTCATTGCACTGTTATGCTAGCATGTAGCCCACTGCATCCGATTTCAACATGTTTGTGTCTCGCTTTTCTGGTCTCAGACTTTTTACCTGTCTAGCTTAGGTGATCCCTTTGTATTTCTGATTCTGTCTAACATCTCATTTCGAATATATCACCAGACTCCAATAAGTTTAATATCATTTGAGTTTCTTGTGTATCTCTGGACGGTAGAATACTAATTTTATGGAGACAGGCGTGAAGCGAATTATACAAAAAAACTATATCTGTTTGATTGTTTGTATCTAGATATGTTTGTTATTTTATATATCTCGTAGGATGAATGCCGACCAGGGCTGTTAAGGCCGCGGTTTCTGTCTGGGTGCTCCCCCATAGCCGGTTTTTTTGTGTGTTGTTATGGCCTTTCTCTACGAGAGAGAAAACTTGTGCGTCAAACCAAGGTCTAGCTTGCCGAAGACGGTGTGTGTCATCACGGCTCAGGTTTATGGCAATAATCAGGACAAACGCAAATACGAGTTGGATCATGCGACCAGGTAAATCCTGTGTCATTATGTTGTTGCTACGCCTCCTTCATGAAACAGAGTAGAGCCAAGTTCGCATGATCACAAGACTTGAACGCTAAACAAGATGTTATATTTATTTCACATTTATATGTTAAGATTGTTTGCAAGTTTAAGAAATATCGTTTATCAAAATGTTTCATATTATTCTGTAATTTACTCCACCATTTTAAATACAAAACCAATAAACTTAATACAGTTATATTTTGATTACTGCTATCTCGCAAGAGAAAAGATCACCACAAAGGGGGATACTATTTAAGGATGAGTTGGGATGATACCAGTTGTACGATGCGCCTCTATTATTTGTCAATGGATCTGATGTGTCCACAAAATCATTGGTGACGAACATCAGTGACATTAGGGATAGCTCAGTGGTTACTGAACTGCACTACAAAAGACAAGAGGTAGGGTTCGATCCCAACCGACGATTTCCGGGTTCACCCAACCTTAAATGGGTACCTGATTTTTTAAATTGGGGAATGTAAAGCAGCATAGGCGTAACACCGACCACATTATCCCTAATGTCATGTGCTGAAGGTCTGTAAAATTTATGGTCACTAACACCATATTCCCTATCCGTCACTTGGCGTGACGGGGCTCATTACTTTACTTTACTATCAGTAACATTAAATTACACATGGAGCAATTCTGATAGAGTGGGAGTGAGTGGTGTCTGAGTGGTGTCTGAGTAAGTAAGTAAGTAGTAAATGAGTAAGACAGACCGAGACATAGCGCAGAGAAAAAAAAGGAGTGAGAAATTGAATAATTTAACAGCCTTTGAGTGAGAGAGTGAGTGAATGAGTTGGTAGGTAGGTAGGTAAGTAGTGAATGAGTGAACTACGGAAGCAACAGGTGTCGAAGTGAGTAGTGAATAAGTCGGTGGGTAAGTAGATAGGTGGTAAGTGAGTGAATGTTTGTGTGCAATGGTAGTGAATAAGTTGGCCTTTATTCCTGCCTTCCTGGGAGACTGGTTGGTCTCGAGGCAAGACGCTGGTCTCGAGACAGAGAGGTTGTGGGTTCAAATCACGGCTGCACCATTTGGCATTTTTAATTATGATTTCTCTCTGCGGCAACCATCCCTGGTCTCAGCAGCGAAGCCTGGCTAGAAACGTCAGTTACCCATGGACGTAAAAAATATGAGTACCTACGAAGACGAAGTTATCTGCCTGTGTGGCGAGGGACCCCTGTGCACACGGCTGCATGGGAAAACAGATTAACACGTAAAATTCAGTTCCTAGTCTCTAGGGACTTCGCTGGCGAGCGAAAAAAAAAATGCATGCCTTCCATCAAGCAGATATGAACGCACCATGATATAGTTGTTCGGTCCTCTCAAGAAAGTATAGCCTGCAACAACTACCATTGAGTCCCTACGGTATATGACGATCTGGTTTGAGATAACAAGGAAGACAAAATTCAAGTGCATAAGCATTATTATTATCCTGCAGCGCACGACCTAACAAATGTCATTACAACACCTTTGACTCAGGAGATAAATCTTCACCTCCTGATAACTCTGCATGGCAAGAGGAAATAATTTAATCACGGAAATCACGCATGGAAACTCTTATGACGTCAAGATACCTAGCTAGAGAAATTCAACGAAGACATGGAGCCAATGATATAAATAACATTAAGTGTAGGAGTATTCCTAGAGGCAATGGTTAAAAGGAATTCACTGGATTGAAGTGATCGCCATCGATTATAGACAAGGCATAATAATGCCACTGGCATGTTATTTAAGCCATTCCATGAATAAAGGACTTAGCTTCAAAATATTTCTGGGATGTTTGGTTTCCGTTTGGAATCTAATCAACTATCCATGACATTTTCCGGGGGCGCATGACCTTCAACGTATATCTTGATCTTTCTTCACGAAGGAAGTCATAAAATAATTGCTAGGTCCCAGAGTGACTATAGTAGAGTAGTTGTTTGTTCTTTATTTTATCTGAATGATTGTGGGCGTTTACTTCAATTGGCCAAATGTAATGCATTGTAACACGGAGAGTTTGACTGTGTGGTTCTTTCATGCCCACTAAAGTTGTTCTTTTTTACGAGTGTATAAAAGTATAATATGACATAATACAAACAAGAAAAGGAGTTATTAAATGTTATGTAAAGCCAGTCTTAACATATGGATGTGAATCATGGACAATAGGACAACAGACAAGAAAATCAATGAAGCTGTAGAAATGGGGTTTTATAGAAGAATTTGGAGAATACCATGGACAACTAAGAAGAGTAATGAAAACGTTCTGAAAGAGGCCAGAGCAGAAAGAGCGCTAGTTTCCAAAATTAGAAAGAAACAATCATCATTTTTGGCCATGTAATGAGAAGGGAACAGCTGGAATATATTGTGATAACTGAGAAAATTGAGGGACGAAGAGATGGAATGAAGCAAAGAGAAAAGATACCAGACAACTTAAGAGAATGGCTTGGCAGAAGGTTAACAACATAAATGATAAATAACTGTCGAGATTAAAAGTTGTGAAGAGACATAATCACCTACGCCAGTAGGCATGGTACGTGATGATGATGGTATAAAAATAAGAAAAATGTCTTTCCTTTCGTCCTCATCCCATGGTTCTGGGAGGTCATTCGGGCACTACTGACAAACTCCATCAACATTCTCCATTGTTATCTACATACAGCAGCTCTTTTTAAATATGCGCAGTTGAAGCCACTCTTTCGTTGGTGTTACCGCCAATCTTTTTCTTTACCTTCTTCACCACCTTTTTTTTTTCTCAAGAAATACGCTTTAAAAATCCTTTATTATATTCTATGTTTTGTGTACACACTAGAACACAAAGGTGAGGAGGGATGGGGAAGCTGGGTAGTCTAGAGATACGACGGCGGTCTCAAAACAGGAAGGACTCTGGTTCAAAGCCCACCGGAAGTTGTGATTTTTCAAAATTAGGAAAAAAATTAATCCCTGGTTTCTTTATGGCATCACCATTCCCAGTTCTTTAGGGTAGCGAGGTCCAAAGTCTAGTCCTCTCTGGGTAGCGAGATCGGATGTCTAGTCCTCTCCGTGTAGTGAGATCCGATGTCAAGTCATCTCTGGGAAGCGAGATTCGATGTCTAGTCTCCTCAGTTTAGTGAGATCCGAAGTCTAGTTATCTCGAAAAGCGGCAATAAAAATGAGGTCCCGTTTGCACGTTAAAAAAAAAACCTTTGGTAGTTAAAATTAAAAAAAAGGCGGCCATAAATTTGGTCGCAACCCGGGCAAATTGTCAGCTGAAATCTACCCACACCGTTGATTTCAAGCCGTGCTACGGAGTTTGTGCACGTGGGCCCGAATTCTCTTTGGATTTTCTCGAGATTACCGAGGGGGGGGGGGATATCGGAGCATTTGTGGATTAGTCTCTTGTGCCGTGATGATGATCTTAACAACAACAAAAATGAATATTCTGGTCTGGTCGATGTTCACCTGTTACGTAAATGTGTTACGTGTGCATTTATGAACTCAGCATGAACACAGAACCTACGTTTAAACGATCCGTCTTCAATGCGACTAAAACTTGAACAATTCAAAGATCTCCGTGATTTTTGTTATTTTTCTGAGAGTGGACATGGTAATTGATGATGCTTTTTTGGACTCTGGGAAAAAGGGAGTTCTACTAGTCACGAATTGAACTAGATGAATGGAAGGATGAATTTGATGCGAGCTTACTAGCGAACTAAAAAAAACATGAATGCTTTACATCATAATACTGAGCACCTATGTCTCTGCCCTGAGTGTAGCGAGATGTAGTCCATTAATCAGTACACTTCACTTACTGTGAGTGATGACACGATTTAATCTAATAAAAACCATTGATGACACTTAGTTAGCTTTTCTGGAACCATGATTTCTATTATTGTTCTTTCCAACCCACCGTGTCTTTTAACGTGGCCTAGTATTTTAATTATCTCCCACAAAAATGTAATGTAACAATGTGTTTCGAATTTAACGATTTCTTTATATGTTGCTTGCGAGATTGTCCGTGATTCACAACCATATGTTTATTATTATGTTTATTATTACGAACGCTAATTTAGATTCAAATGTTATGAAAGTAAGAAATTAATTAAAATATCTCTAACGAAATTAATTATTATATGTAAAAAGTGTAAAGCGTAAGAGGCTAACTGAGAGTTATAGTGTGGTAACGATTTCGTAATGTAATTGTGAATCATTTACATTATAACTAGAACACTTTTAACGAGATTAGATTTTAGATACACTTAGTTTTACCAGACGATACAACCTATAACACCTCTAATTAAAATAATGTTTCATGTAATTATTCTAAACATAAAGATTAAAAAAAAACCTCTAGCGAAATTATTTTTAAGTATAATTATTCTTACCAGGAGAAAAGCACTAAAACACCTCTAGCGAAAATAATATCGAGATATAATTATTCTTACCAGGAGAAGATCACCAAAACACCTCTAGCGAAAATAATATCGAGATATAATTATTCTTACCAGGAGAAGATCACCAAAACACCTCTAGCGAAAATAATATCGAGATATAATTATCCTTACCATGAGAAGATCACCAAAACACCTCTAGCGAAAATAATATCAAGATATAATTATTCATACCAGGAGAAGATCACCAAAACACCTCTAGCGAAAATAATATCAAGATATAATTATTCATACCAGGAAAGGATCACCAAAACACCTCTAGCGAAAATAATATCAAGATATAATTATTCTTACCAGGAGAAGATCACAAAAAACACCTCTAACGAAATTAATTTTGAGAATAATTATTCTTATCAGAAGTCGACCAAAGTACCTCTAACGAAATTATTGTTGTATTTGTACTTTCTCTCAGGTTTTAAAACTGGCTAACCATCTCCAACAAAAAAAGCCAGATGATAACTAACCCATTACTGAATTTACTACACGCACAAATTATTGTAATTATTGTAATGGTATTTAATTACTGCAATAAAGATGTCGGACTGCATCTATATCGAGACTCAAGCTGTACGCAGTTAATGAGATAATTGTGGTCAGCGACTCATAATTGACTGTTGCAGTCTGGATAAGTGAACCATATCTGGTCAGGAGTCCGCCCAACCTCTCATTTGTGAATCGCGAAACAGTCTAGTCAGTCTATGCAAATAAGTGGGAATCGAACAGGAAAGTAAATAGGGTGCTCAGAAAATGACGTGTTGAAGTTGGATGTGTTATGCAAAAGGTACAAAACCACAGCTAGATGTTTAAAACACAACACAGCGCACTTGGTCCTTTTGCAAACTATTTTAAGAACGACCTAAAGAAATCAGCGATAATTAGCGCTATAAGGCAAACGTCAGCAACGCCAACAATAACAGATTATGCTGTCTTCAAACGTTATTTTAAAGAACAAAGTTTAATTTTTATAATGCAGATACTGGAAATGAAATTACAGCCAACAATAGCGAAACACTATGTTTCCATAGAAACCAGATTTAGAAAAAACGGTTATATGGTCAAGTGTTTAAACAATCGCGTTGGCTGGCAAGTAAGGTTTTAGTGTGGAGTGCAGTCGTGAAGATGGAAGTGGGGGGTCATAGAATCAAAGCCAAGTTGATAGAAAGAAAGTTTCATTGAATTTGAAGACAGAATGTAGCAAAATAGATGAGTCGAGATCAAGGAAACATGGGTTATCGAGTATGAATGAGTCAGGGTTAATGTTAACTGCAACTGAATGGAGAACTAAACACGAAATAATCAGGCGTCTTGCTCGGTGGATGTCTGCTTCCTAATCACTCTAGGAAATGCTGTTGAAGTGACTTTATTGATTATGTTTTCCAATAAGTAACATAACACAATAAGTAATAATACACAAATAATAAATAACTAGATAATAAGTAATAACAAACATCCCCACTCCAGATTCAGTTTAAAATAGTGTGTTTCTACTCCCGGAAGCTTTAAGATTGTTAGAAAATCAACTGGAACATTTATAGGATAGAGGAGAGTAGCTAATCACACCTACGGCAGTCTAGGAGGTGCTCACGCCATCCCGAACGATGCGCCGCATGATGATAGTTACTACGATTTGCTAAATTTATTACTGCAGATCAGTCTTCACAGTCGTCCTAAACAACTTATACCTTGTTTTGGTGGGGTGTGAGAATGAGTTGGGGGGGGGGGGGACTAGAAGTAAGAGCCGGTTTTTGGAAATATCAGCGGGCATTTGTGTGTTAAATTAAATGGCTGTTTCTTGGCTTTATTCTTCTCGGTCTATGGGTAGTGAGATCCGATGTCTTGCTCTCATGATAAAGGTAACCAATAGAAGGTCCCGTGTGCACTCTGCGCAATGTAAAGTAACAATGCAGTTAAAAATCGAAAAGAGTAGGCTTATTGGTTCGCTACCAAGACAACAATTGTTAAGGGATACAGATCTACCAAATTACTCCCCACCATTTGCAAGGTCTTCGCAAGTGTTATGGAGTTCGTGCATCTGTGCTGAAATCTTCTTCTTTCTATCCCGCACACTAGGGGAGGTGTTTGGATTGGGATCTGAGCATGAAGGAGCTGTTCGATGTGCAATGAAGATGATCTATATATTGGATTAAACTAAACTACGTGTACCTATTTCCGAAGTGTCCTGCGAGCATCCTCATCACTCGTCATGTCGCACACCAATAAAAGATCATAGAGAATTTTTTTTTTTAATTCTTGCCAATGAAACGTGGAAGCTCGCACTCGCTGTGCCAAGGGAGCCAACCTGTCAACCTTTCATTAGCTTGGACTTCAGAGAAACAAGTACAGAAGATTGACACAATTAGAGGTCCCAGGAGTCGAAATGTCCTATCAACTCATTCCGGAGCCATTCGTTCCAGACTCTTCAAATGTTCAACTAACGGTGGCTGCATGGAATAGAGGGAGATGATGGTATGATATGTTGGATAATGAGAACCCGTGAATAGAACCATATACACTTCAAAGGTGAGAGAATATATCCGGGGAGAGAGGGAACGAGGAGAAATCAAGAGTTGAACAAAACATTGTTAAACAGAAGAAAAAATATTTGAAAACATTACAGGACTAGCCTTATGCAAGAGTTAATAAACAAAAGTAGAAGAAATAATACATTTAAATATCTTTTTATTGATATTGAGATAAAGGAATTAAAGATGCTAGACAATCAAAGATGAAAACGGCATGGTGTGGTGTCACCAATAGAATTGGCATTCAAAAGTATAGTCAGAAAGTTATGGAAAGACATGATCACCAAAGGCAGCGCGCATGGTACTCGCTGATAACGATGATGATGATAAACTCATTATTCCTGCTCCACTTTTTCCGGAAACATAATCTCACTGCCTCATTTGTTCCAGGAACTCATTCCATGTGCCCGTTAGTTAAATGAACCTATCCTAAACGATTCCTTATTTCTATAACAAGAAAACACATATCTCTTGTGTCACATTAACTTACTCTCATGCAAGTGCTTCAACTTCATTATCTAAGAGGTTTTGATTTTTGTAAATAATTCTTACTCAACGTCAATGCAGTAGCTAGCGTGCCAACATAACGTTAACATAGCTGTGGTTGAATCCCCGAGTAATGTCCCCACTTCACCGAGGTACAAGAAAACGTAGCAGATGGCAAGCAGTGCTGGAAAGATCGTTGCTAACAACGTGAAATAACAGTGGTCACGCAACATATAAATATTGTCGCTTTAATAAACAGAAAGGTCAGGGAATACATAGGACAAAGAAATCATCGAAATCCTCAAGAATATTGGCCTAGATTGGTGAGAAGTAGAGAAAATACCCAAAAGTAGGAATGGATGGAGAGACCTTAGCTACGACCTATGCTCCAAAAGAGTCTACAGAGCTTCGATTCACTTAATATTTCATTCTCTTCCGACATTATCAGATTCATTCTTTATAACCAACCTACCCCATTTATCTTCGTAGATTACCAGAGATTTTTCCTGGGAAATAGGCGGTCTGCTTGGTCCCGTCACTGTCATCCATAAAATATGACGTTGATCATTAAAAAAAAAAATCTTATTACCGGTAAGCCTTGAGGTATAGAGGACCATTTACTTCTCGTATCGATCCCACAGCTTGCATCTCATGTAAAATTATTTCAATAGACAGTCTTTGCTCACAGAGAAGTATACGCCTTTGGTAATAGGAAATTTAAATGAGATTTCTTAGTAACAGGACAACCTATGAAGTTTCTCAGTAACAGGATAACCTATGAAGTTTTTCAGTAACAGGACAACCTATGACGTTTCTCAGTAACAGGACAACCTTTGAAGTTTCTCAGTAACAGGACAACCTATGACGTTTCTCAGTAACAGGACAACCTTTGAAGTTTCTCAGTAACAGGACAAACTATGAAGTTTCTCAGTAACAGGACAACCTATGACGTTTCTCAGCAACAGGACAACCTATGACGTTTCTCAGCAACAGGACAACCTATGACGTTTCTCAGTAACAGGATAACCTATGAAGTTTCTCAGCAACAGGACAACCTATGAAGTTTCTCAGCAACAGGACAACCTATGACGTTTCTCAGTAACAGGACAACCTATGAAGTTTCTCAGCAACAGGACAACCTATGACGTTTCTCAGTAACAGGACAACCTATGACGTTTCTCAGTAACAGGACAACCTATGACGTTTCTCAGTAACAGGACAACCTATGACGTTTCTCAGTAACAGGACAGGTCTATCACAGTTGTTGTTCTTCATTTACTTATGGGTGCAAGATGCAGTTCAGCGCATTGAAAGAAGTGGCCAGTAAGTCACAGATGATTGTTGTTTTGGGATCAGCGAACCTCAGCTGATCAATATCTGACTATATTTTCCACTGTGGCCCAATAAAAAAAAGTAACTAGTCTGGCCAAGCGAACAGAGATCGAAAAGAAATGACAACCGCTGAATTAAAAAAAAAAATATGTTACGACTTATTAGACACTTTCAAAAGTAGAGGCTTAAGAGGAGTTATCGCCAATGAACGAAAACAAACAAAATTTACATACTAAAAAGATTCCCAATAGAATAACAACAGTTTACAGCAACAAAAAAGAAAATTAGATGCTAACGATCGACCAAGCTAAGACTGGCGCATAAATTTAACGCCCTCTCTCACATTAATGCTAAAGTCTTGTTAAACTCAAACAGCGGTCATCAAATTTGTACTTAATTTTACCTTACTTACCACTTTCGCATTTCCTTCTTCAATGACATTACCGTTTCTACAAACGGATGATATCGTCAAAATTTGGGAACCATTGCTCCGTTCAATTTTTTATTTTTTTTTAGTAACCAAGAGTGCTCACGTTTTTGAAGAGACTTTGTGTTAAAATGAGGCCATACTCGCCGATGTCGAATGCAATAATGTCTAAATCACGCTTGCTTTGATCTACGTGATTTACATCTGACTTAATACTTCATGCGGTCTCAAATTTTTTCACAAATGCGCAAAGTAGTCAGTTTGTCTTTAGGAGTCTAACAGGAGTGCTTGATATGCATTAAAGTTTTCAGAAAAGCGTCTAACTTAACCTAATTACTTATAACACTTTAGATTTTTTTTTTTTACATCGGCTATGATCGACACCATCATCATCATCATACATTACCATGCCTGCTGGTGTATGTGATCATGTCCCTCCACAACTTTAGATCTCGACAGTTATTTATGATTTCTGTTGTTGACCTTCTGCCAAGTCATTCTCTTAAGCTGTCTGATATCTTTTCTCTTTGCTTCTCTCTATATCTTCGTCTCTTAACTTTCCCAGTTGTTACAATATATTCCAGCTGTTCTATTCTCATTACATGGCCAAGAAATGATTACTGTTTTTTCCTACTATTGGAAATTAGCTATCTCTTTGCTTTGGTTGATGATGATGATGATGATGATGATGATCGACACAAGCATCACGGTTTGTTTTCTAAATGTGAATTAAACTAATCAACTAGAAGACATCGTCGACCACAAGAAAAAGAACTAGTTTACAAATGAATAATTTAACTTGAAGTCTACTTCATGAATTCAGTTTAATTGTTCTGAATTATGAAATAAAGTGTACAATTCATGTTTTGTTGTTTCATTACATATTTCCTGTTTAAATGTTTGAGTGAGTAAAAATACAGTTAGTACATTCTGGTCTTAAAGAGATAGCACATTTTGTCTATTCCGTTCAATTCTGTTTTATCTATGAAACCAATTTTGCTGCAGTCAGGAACTCCCCATATCCGCTCCACTTCATGTCACAGCATTTCTGATAATGCATTAGTAAATTCCGTTGACAAATCGCTCAGTCTATATCCTACCGACTGTACAGTCGACGATTCCAAACTTCTTTAGATGCTTATTACGAGGCAACCGTGGCTCTATTCTTTTATACCCTCACTTTGGGGGCACGGTACTTAGTAAAACTACTATTTTTAGTACCTACTCAAAGTTTATTTACCTAACGCAGACGAGGAGGTGCGCCGATTGGATCTCAGCAGCTAACTTAGAATTAACACAACCGCCCTTGGTTTCTTTTCATTGTTAACAGTCTGAATACGAGAACGTGTTAATCGCTTGAATATAGCAATAAAAGGAAATGTATTATAGTTGTTTTCCCCCGACCCATTGTATAAGTGTGAAATACGGTCAGCATCAGCTAAAGAAGCAAAGAGACTGAAACTGTGAGTTAATTATGATACTTTGGATATCGTGACTAGACTTTTCGAGCTATAGTAGAAAAGTCCAACCAAAACAGGGTGGAAGAAATGATCAGTAAAAGATGATGGAGACAGGTAGGATACAGGCCTAGAAATTCCACCATAAGAATTATCAAACAAGTGCTAACCAGCTCAGGATTTTCAAATCAAATATATTATCCACCCTAACATATAAATGCGAGAGCTGGAAAACAATTAAAGAAATTGTAAATAATGTGCTTGCATTTGAAAACAAATACTTCAGGAAAATACTTCGACTGGTACAGAAATAAAAGAAATGTCAAAACATCCAAAAAATATAATATGTATTCAAGAGAAGAAAGTGGTCACATGTTGGCAGTTTGATGAGAAAAGACAACAAGTGAACATGAAAGCAAGCCTTCAAATGGGAAGCAGATGACAAAGGAGAAAGAGGTCGACCTTGAGAAACACTAAAATTAACACTGAGGCGAGTGACAACAACAGCAGACATCAATTCCATCAATCCGATATTGAACAACTCGCCCAGAACTGAGACGTTGACTAGATAAAATGTAGGTCCTGTGCAAGGTCTATGATTAAATAATCAAGACTTTCGAACACAGAGAGTCTAGAATTGCTGCACTTTGTGCCATCTTCGGCTCGAAAGGACTTTAGATAAGTAGACTAACCTGGAACAAACACAGAAACAGTAGACAAGATTAAGACAGAGACTGCTGCGGAGATGACTACAAGTGAACATGACTAGAAGAAGCAGTAAATTACACAAACTTGCTGGAGGGCTCTTTTTTATATCCTATGCTGTCTATCTGTTGTCATTTCAAGCCGAAGACATACAAGCGCAAGACAGAGAATAAAAACGTTAGTTTTCTGTGTCAACTTGAGAATTTCCATCTTGAAATGTTTCTATTGTCTACCGACGTTGCCCGTCGCAGTGAATGTTAGGTGTTCTTGTTCTATTGCATCCTGCATCCTTTAGATGAGTCTCATTTCTTTCTTTCTGCCGTTCATCTGTTTACTACTAAAGAAATTAATAGACCTCTACGTCATCCGTCCTTGAAATGACGTTATATGTGGGTGTAGATGCGTTGTATTTTATTTCATTTTATTTTAATTTTATTTATTTATTAATTAATTTTTTTTTTGGGGGGGAGAGGTTTGTTGTTCGGCTAAAAACATTCAACCAGCACAGAAGTTGTCAGTGCCGCGTTATTGTCCCTCTTGGTTTCTACCCGCTTGGCTAGACTAGACTGGTTAGTCTGTTTTTAGAGGCACCACGAAAAGGTGGAGTAGGGACTGGATGGTTCAGACTCATCGATCCTGGTGAAAACCATCAACTGTGAATCGGTGACAGCTTCCAGGTATTTTGCTGTTAAGTACCTTGTCTCCCAGAGGAGTCTGGTTCGTCATCCACAAATCATAGCCTCTATTTAAAATATATATATATATATATTTTATACTACAAAAAATGATACACATAATATAAACGAAAGCAACAAGAAAGGCCTCAGTCTGAGTAGTAAGCAAACAGAAGTAATGGTCATATCGAAGAAACAATCATCCTCATGCAGCATAAAAATAAACAGGACGAATCTGAAATAGTGCAAAGCATCAAATATCTGAGCACAATAATAACAAATGAACAGATTAGAATGAAGATGCACCACAGATATAAGAAGGAGAATAGCTCAGGCCAAAATAGCATTTCATAAAATGAAAAACGTCTTATGCAACAAATCTATGTCAATATAAGTGAGAATGAGAGTTCACCGGTGCTATATAAAGCCAATTCTGACCTATGAACGCGAATCGTAGCCAGTAGACAGACAAATGAAAAGACGTTTAGAGACCAGAGAGATAGGATTTCTCAGAAGAATGTTAAAGGACATGATCGCGTTCCCAACCGGTATGGAACATCATGATAATAATATAATGTAAGATGATGATGGTTCTCAATGTTGCCAACACCCGTATGTGCGTATATATATATATATATATATATATATATATATATATATATATATATATATACTCGTATATATTCTTTCTTTAATTAAACTCACTTGCTAGCTTTCATGTCTGATGTCTTTATTGTTTCTTTGTCTATCCAGAATATTGGAAGGATTCTATGCAGTGTTTCGTCATAAAGGACACCATTCATTTTTTTCGCTGGTTAGATTCGATTTCGAATCCAAGTTCTGCAATTAGGGAAAAAGATAAGACTCTCTTTATTCTACTTCTTTGCCTTCACTCGCTACGCATGAAATAGACAAAACTCAAATAACCTCGCTTTCGAAAACCGCTTACTGTACTCCTACAATAATTAATTTGTATTAGTTGTGTAAAGCTATTACCAGTCTCTTCTTACTACATTCTAACCAATCGTTATTGCTAGTGATGAATAACCATAGCTACCAAATTTATTAACGTTAACAAACACGAGTTAATAAAATAATTCAATGATTGTCAGATTTTACCCTGGATACTGTAGCTTCATTTTCATTTTAATTAAATTGACAAAAATGTGAAGAGTTAGTAACATTCAAAAGGAAAAAAAATGTTGCAATTAAAATTCAGATCGCTGACCCTTTGGTATGGCTGCTGGCAAATCTGAGTTGATAAGCGCCTTGTATTTTTGTTAGTATTTTCATTTTTAATGTTTGTGGCCAATATTGAAGATAAATTTGAGCGAGACATCGGTCTGTTTGTCTAGTCAAATATCTTTAAAACTTCAGCATTTGATTTGTATGTTTTTTGTCCACTTTCTCCACCGACTAAAATGTTTTTTTTTTTTTTTTTAACCACACGGCTTCGAAATCGACCAAGCCTTTGTAAATGGGCACAACAAATTTTTTTCTTCGAAAATAGTGCAGTCTTACGTAATACCGCTCACATCACTCATAAATTGAATAATACGAGCGCTAATCCCATATACCCGATACGTTGAGCCCAGAAGTTGAAGAGATCCTTACTTATACCATCAACCAAATTATCAAACTGTAAAGTGACAAGAGAGATTTCCGTAAGCCACCACTTATGTGTACTAAATTAATAATCGCGAACAAAGAACATTACTATACAGAGAATAACAACATGTGTCCAATATATAAAAAACGTAGCAGGGAAAACAAAATAAATGTCAGCATCAGAGTCAGTATTTCGTATTATTTATTTGTTATGAGTTGCTTGGTTTATTTTGTTTATCTTTTGCCCTTCAGCTACGACTGACGTAGCAAGCCCGCAGTGATTTATGCATTGCTCAAACGCCAAGACACACTGAACACTGACCAGAGGTGGAGGAAAGTCTAAGTCAAATATACATCCCCGTCCATGTATACGTGACTATTTGTTTTCTTTCTCTGTTTCTTTGTTTGTTTGTTTGTTTCTTTCTTTCTTTTCCTTTCCTTCTTTTTTTCTTTCTGTCATTCATTCTTTCTTTCTTTCTCTCGTTCGTCCCCCCTCTTTCTATTTCTTTCTTTCCTTCTCCTTCTCTCTTTCTATTTCTTTCTTTCTCTTTCTTTGTTTTTATCTTTCTATATTCTCTCGACAACTGTTTCTCTTCATCTGTAGCTCCAAAACGAGCTTTAGATAGACGCAGATACATTGTACTGTTGTTAGCAAGCTGTCTTTCGACGACACATATTTAACGTCAGCATGACATTAAGTATCAGAAATGACTTCTCTCTCAATATCTACTAGTTTGATCAGACTATTCATTTTGACTGAACAAGTTCAACAAGAGTAGAACAAGAGTAGAATCTTTGTCAGTTTTGTTCACTAGTCTGATTCAAACAGTCAGTTGTGAGTCGCTAATCAATATCAGCATTTCCCTTGTGACAAGTTTTAGACCCATGAGTTATTGAATATGGTCACTGTAATAAAAAGTCTGCAAACCTTTTGTACTCACAGAACGGGTTGAATTAATGCTACTATCCGTAAATCAAGCCCTTTGTAAACGCCTTACATTACGCATTTGTAATCCTACCTTGTAATAAACACAGCCCAAATAATCAATTTCCTTAATTAATAAGAAGCCATACCATCAAGTGACACTCACCTACAAGGTGTAAATGTAAAAACGTGAACAGATAATGCGTATTAAGATTACATAAATGAGCAAGTAAATTGTGAGAGGGACAATCAATATTAACCACATTTGCTGCTTCAAAAAAGCGAAGAGAATTTTAAATGCAAGTGTCTTAAGACTATAATATTGACTACTTTCAGTGGTTGAATATATATGCCTGTTTTGTTGTGACATATGCCTATATGCCGTGGATCGTTATGAAGATCTACAACTTTCTACCAGGGTCTGGTGTGTTCAACTGGTTGTTTGGACAAGCCATAACTCTGGCAGCAATCCTGGGATATTGTCTATTTATGTCATTGTTGGTCAGCCATTGATTAGATTATTTCCTGCAGCAGAATCCTTCTCGACTCAGTTCTGACGAGGTGACCATTTCATATTATTTTATGTATTGGGACTTATTTGTAAACATTGTTTAGTTTGTACAAATTTACAAATACCATCATTTATTATTCTGCCCCTTAATCTCCTTTCCGTTCCCTCTCTTTCTTTTACTCTTCTGGTGAAATTACTGGCTTCCGTGCATTTCAGTCCTTCCCCCACAAAAAATTTATGTATATATATGTGTATATATGTGTATGTGTGTGTATAATGCTTTTTAATTCTTAGATAAAGAACATATTTGCCTTATTCAATAGAGGTATCGCAAGTAAAGAGTATATTATTTATCATTTACCATTGTTCTGTTTCGAATTTGTGTAATGAAACTATTGGTATAATTTAGAGAATTATAGAACAAAGAAGTATGTGTTAGCACTCGGAAAAAATGACAGACAAACAACAACAGAAAAAAACGAAGAACAATATATGGTCCGAAGCGGGATCGAACCCGTTCTCCCTGGCACCGCGCCTTGCCACGAGAAGCCGAACGCTTGGCACACTATCTCTAACACCCCTTATTAACCAAGCGTTCGGCTTCTCGTGACAAATGGCGAGATTCGATAAAATATCTTTAAAAGAAAACTGCTAGAACAAAAATTTAGATATGAGAAGGTGTATCTTGGTCTATGCCCTAGGGGCCGGCAACGGCTCGAAAGGTCAGTAGATAGATAGATAGACAAATATACAATTTATTTCAGGTCTGTGATCGTTACCCTATGCTATAGTCATTGAGAACGTCATCGTGTAAGACACTGCTACAATAGCCAATTTTTTAGTTGGCTGCGTGGCAGTGTGCCAAGCGTTCGGCTTCTCGTGGCAAGGCGTGGTGCCACTGAGTACGGGTTCGATCCCACTTCGGACCATATATTGTTCTTCGTTTTTTTCTATTGTTGTTTGTCTGTCAATTTTTCCGAGTGCTAACACATACTCCTTTGTTCTATTATTCCCTATTATCGCCTCGGAAGTTCCCCATATAATAATATTTATGTATTATTATTTGTACCCTGGTATAATTTAGCCCGGATTTCATGACATTCTGTTTAACGTTATCATTTAAATCTTGTATTATCTGTGAAATCGGGTGTCTGTTACCCGAATTATGGACCTTCATTAAGCTTGGTAGCAAATACGTGAATGGTGAAAAATAAACACACAATTATTTGTGGTAGCTTTTCTTTACGTGAATGTCAAATGAGCCGAAATAGAAAATTAGACAAAATTCTAATTAAATATCGCAAATTTGCGGCTATGTCATTAAACAAAACCTTATTATTATCTTCTTTCTTCTTAAGTTGAGTGACTTATTTTATCCACTCAAAGAATGCCACTGCCGTCTGTTTTGTATAATCCCCTCTTATTTAGTTCGCTATTACTATAGTTAAAACAAATGAGCCATGTAAGAGGAAGCGTGAAATTCGAAGTAATACATTGATGAGCCATGATATCAATGAAGCGATAGATTCTAAAGTGAAGTATAGAATAAGTCGCGCAGAGTTGGGCGGATCCAATGAAACTACCGTGTTTAATGCGACAGAGAAAATGAATGGTGCTGATTGATTAATATAGAATCATGATCAGAGTTTATAGAAGTGTATCTATTTTAGATTTTATCTATTGTATCTATTTTATATGTTGTAACTATTTTTTATTTGTATTTATTTTAGTAATTTCGAAAACAAAACAAAAAAATGGTCTAGTTTCAGCACGTTCTGTTTGGGAGATACCGCCTACTAGTGGGCGTTATCATTTCACAGATGGGAAGGATAACTTCATGCTATCAAAACATGCAGTATATAAATTGTTTGTCTGCAGGTTCAAACCAAAATGTATAACTGGAATCTTTGTCATGGCTCTATCCAGTTACAGGGAATAGGTAAATAATTGAAGTGCTGAGGTAAAGCTCCGTAAAAGGGAGCAAGTATTGGTGTTTAACAAACGTTCCTACTTTGTAAGAGTTAACACCCCAACACTGCTCTATCCAACTATCACTAATCCCCACTCTTGCTAATCGTTTATGATTTACTGTTCCAAAGTTGCTGATACATTTATCCATCAAAAGCAAAGATTAAGATGACGGAATTTGTCGGCGAAGATAACCTATACTGATATGATGTTTTAGTATAAAAGTGATACTTTAGTTTGCCTATAAAAAGTAATTTTTTTTTTTTTTAAGTCGTAAATCTGCTACATTCCTTAAAGTAACAATAGGTTTTTTTCTGAGAGTAATTTATAATCAATGACCATTACAGCATTATTCAAATGTTTAAACTGATTTTTTTTCCATTTCGATGTAGTAGATAATATAAAAAATGTGTCTCACGTGACAACACATGACAACAGAAGAAGTGGGAGATCTGGCTAGAGACAGAGATTCTTTCAGACGGGTTGTGGCATATGCAACGTTCTGCAAAGGATATGCGACCTAATGATGGGATAATATAAAATAGGATGTCCAGTAACATACAGGAGGAGGGGCGGGGGAGAGAGGTAAAAAAAACACCTGTGTACCAGTGGCGTATACTGGTTTTGGGGTCTGGGCTACTGCGGACATAATAAGTAAAAACGTACATTATATTCAGTAGGCTAACATGAAGTAATATTTCCTAATGACATCACTGCATTTTAAATTACTTACTTATTTATATGTAAACTCTATCCATCTTGTTTGGGACGAAATTGTCTCGATGACTTTGTCATTCAAAGTACAATTGGGTTGGTTTCTTAGTTTCTGAAGGAATGATTTCTCAATGGACATTATTGCCAAACCAGTTAAGCGTTCTTGTGTCTGAGTTGGGCGACAATAAGATTTGATTATCTTGCGACCAGAAAAAGTTCTTTCTACAGATACTGATGCGCATAACGTAGTTATAAATAGGTTAGGAAGTACCGGTAATCAGACATAGTTTCACTTTCATTTTGTGACGATTCTGATTGGCTAGAGCTAAAAATAACCCATGAAACCGCATTTCTCTAGCGGTAACTTTAGTCGTATTATTTTGACAGGAATTTTCGAATGTCAAGGTCATTAATTCTAAGTCGCAGAGAAGAGAACTGTACCGCTGCTTATTAGCGGTTTCATGTACTATCTAGTTTCGGTTTCATTCACAAACGTTATAGGGGCCATAGGAAAATCTTGCTTTAATAAATGCAAATCAAAGCACAAAAATCATATTGGCCTACGAAATTTGTAATAGAATAAAAAAATGTGTAATATAATTATGAAAAAAATATAATAAAAGATCATTTCCTTTTGTATTTCGTTAATATGTTCAGGCTACCGGCGGTAGCTGCGGTATCATAGAGAATACGCCACTGCTGTGTACTAGACTACGTCATCTGATGACAAAGGGCTAACACTATTTCTAGCTGTTATTACCTTCCATCATGAAATAGTTCAGTAACTATTCATATTTGTGACTGGGTCAAATGGAGATCACCAAGCTGGTGATGAAACCGTCTCACTCTATTGTCAAAGTCAATGCATTAACTTCATGTAGGTTACTAGTAGGTCCAGCTGATAATTAATCTACGCTCACACTGTGTCAAGTCAATGCATTAACTTCATGTAGGTTACCAGTAGGTTCAGCTGATAATTAATCTACGCTCACTCTGTGTCAAGTCAATGCATTAACTTCATGTAGGTTACCAGTAGGTCCAGTTGATAATTAATCTACGCTCACTCTGTGTCAAGTCAATGCATTAACAACATGTAGAATTTACTCGTGCCCCCAGTACATCTCGTAATTGTTTAGACTATTTATTAATTAATCGGTTTGTAGCGGAGAAAACACATTTTGTTCTAAAAACATGTTCCAATCACACTCAACTATAGTTTTACTAAGGCCTGCGCTCTGAGATGGTTTTCCTGAAATCGTCCAATGCTTGTGACGTCTCATCTATCTGCGCTATAGACGGCTAACATCGTTTTGTGATTCTAACCTGCTCTACTCACAAAGCTGAAAACGTCAAAAGCTTTGGAGGTTTCTTTTCAGCCCGCGGGCGTAAGACTATAGTTGATTGTGTTCCAATCAAACAAAGAAACGACAATATATATAAAAAAAGAACATACGACACAATTTAATTCCAAAGTTGGGTTTATATAATGCATATCCACATATCATTTTTTTAAAAATGTGTTGGGCTGGAATAGCCTTGTGGCTGAGTCCTGGATTCACATCTCAGAGTTCGTGGGTTTGTTTCCCGACGAACATGCTCCAGTCAATGCGTATTCCTGTCTTTAAAAAAAGAAATGGTAAAAACCGCGAGGAAAACAAAATACCTTTCGTAGCTCATTACGGTGAAGTCACAATAATTCTATTCGCAGCTGTAATAATTTGTTATTATTTCGTTAATTAAAAAAAAAAAACCAGCTTCTAAGAAAAGTTATATTAATAATGTGTATTTCACTTAACGTTTTGTTCATATTTTGAAATAGATGGTTGAAATTTCATATTTCAAGCTGAAAGAAAGACCAACAAAAGTGCAGAATGCACGGCTGTTGTGTTTAACATGTTGGTCTCAATTATATTAAAACCCCCGGAAATAATAGAAAATGCGGTAGTGATATAGAACTTGTTTTATTATTTATTATTTGTTTGTTATATTTACATTACACAATATCAGGAAGGAGCCCGAGTTTAATAGGGCAGTGTATGTGATGGATCTTTTATCGTTACTTCGACACGAGTAAAAACTGTGTCGAGGACATAAGTAAATATCATACTTAGATAGATAGATAGATAGATAGATAGATAGATAGATAGATAGATAGATAGATAGATAGATAGATAGATAGATAGATAGATAGATCGATAGATAGATCGATAGATAGATAGATCGATAGATCGACAGATAGACAGATAGACAGATAGACAGATAGACAGATAGACAGATAGACAGATAGACAGATCGACCGATCGACCGATAGACAGATAGACAGATAGACAGATAGACAGATAGACAGATAGACAGATAGACAGATAGACAGATAGACAGATAGACAGATAGACAGAAAGACAGATAGACAGATAGACAGATAGACAGATAGACAGATAGACAGATAGACAGATCGACAGATCGACAGATAGACAGATAGACCGATAGACCGATAGACCGATAGACCGATAGACCGATAGACCGATAGACCGATAGACCGATAGATCGATAGATAGATAGATAGATAGATAGATAGATAGATAGATAGATAGATAGATAGATAGATAGATAGATAGATAGATAGATAGATAGATAGATAGATAGATAGATAGATAGATAGATAGATAGATAGATAGATAGATAGATAGATAGATAGATAGATAGATAGATAGATAGATAGATAGATAGATAGATAGATAGATAGATCGATCGATCGATCGATCGATCGATCGATCGATCGATCGATAGATAGATAGATAGATAGATAGATAGATAGATAGATAGATAGATAGATAGATAGATAGATAGATAGATAGATAGATAGATAGATAGATAGATAGATAGATAGATAGATAGATAGATAGATAGATAGATAGATAGATAGATAGATAGATAGATAGATAGATAGATAGATAGATAGATAGATAGATAGATAGATAGATAGATAGATAGATAGATAGATAGATAGATAGATAGATAGATAGATAGATCGATCGATCGATCGATCGATCGATCGATCGATCGATCGATCGATAGATAGATAGATAGATAGATAGATAGATAGATAGATAGATAGATAGATAGATAGATAGATAGATAGATAGATAGATAGATAGATAGATAGATAGATAGATAGATAGATAGATAGATAGATAGATAGATAGATAGATAGATAGATAGATAGATAGATAGATAGATAGATAGATAGATAGATAGATAGATAGATAGATAGATAGATAGATAGATAGATAGATAGATAGATAGATAGATAGATAGATAGATAGATAGATAGATAGATAGACAACACGGACACGCCCACTCAATTAATGGGTGTGAGCAAGGAAGAAGAAATATGTTCTACCTTGTACTCTATTAATAATTATATCCCTCTTCATATTAGAGAGCTGTCCATCACTCCCCATTACACAACCCATAGAGAAATGTTAAAGAAGCAGATGCAAACAAAGGAGAAAATAGATGACAACATCAAAGAGTGGACGGGAAAGAAAAACTAAGAAAGGAAAGTGAAGAGTGGAGAAAGATCCTCGAGGAATTAAGTGCAGTAAGTAACCTGCACATCTTCCACCTATCATTGTTCTAAATACAACGGTTTTGACTAGACTGGTAGATCTAGTGAAACGCACGTTAACTGGGATAATTTAATTTTCCTTAAATAGTTCTTTGTGTGTGCCTGTTTTTATTGATCATCCTAGGAACTTCCTGATTTGTTTTCTCTCTGTATGAAATGTTTAGGAGTAACACCCCTGGAAATGGATATAAAGCTTAACAGGAGATTACATTTTCATAAATCTTTCAATCAATCAATCAATCAATCTATGTATCTATCAATCAAACAATCAATCAATCGGGATGTAGCAATTTCCAGAGCTCATAATATTGAGTTTCACTTAAAGAATATACAATTGACGATCTTTTCAATTTAACATGATTTAATCAGTAATTACTTTCTACTCTTTATGTGTATTGCTATAAAGAGCTAATAATATATATACGTGATTATATTTTGGATGTTAATGCTCTGCACCCCAATAAAGATATATAGAGTCTTTGTGAGGAACAATGTGGATTTGTGGAAGGAAAGAGCACTAATAATGCAATATACATCTTAAGAACATTGATAGAAAGTGTTATAGAGGTAAAGAAAGATCTATATATGTGCTTTATAGACTACGCAAAGGCATTTGACAAAGTAAAGAATATGGAAGTAATCAATATGCTGGAGAAATTAAACATTGATGGCAAGGATCTGCGAATCATAAGAAACATTTACTGGCAGCAAGGAGCAGCCATAAGAATTAACAACCATAAAGGACAGTTCCAATATACAAAACAAGGAATCAGACAAGACTGTGTTCTGTCGTAGAATTTGTTTTCATTTTACAGCAAAAATATGATGAGACAAATAAGTAAACAAAAAGTAAAGTACCCCCGTCACGCCAAGTGGCGTATATAGAAAAATGGTGTTAGTGACCCTATATTTTACAGACCTTCAGCGCATGATTTTTGGGGTAATGTGGTCGGCATTACGCCCGTGCTGCTTTACTTTCCCAGAAAAAAATCAGGTACCCATTTAAGGCTGGGTGAACCCGGAAGCCGTCGGTTGGGATCGAACCCTACCCCCTGACAGTTCACTAACCACTGAGTTGTCGTGGCTCCCTATGAGACTAATAATAGATATTAAAGGAATTGAAGTCAACGGTCACAAAATAAAACAATTTGCGATATGCAGATGACACAGTCTTAATAGCACAGATAGAGAATGAACTACAAGAAATTATAGATATATTAGTAAAAGACAGCAACAAGAGAGGTCTCAGTCTTAATAGTATAAAAACAGAAATAATGGTCATATCGAAGAAACAATCATCACCATCATTCAGCACAAAAATAAACAGGACAAATCTGAAACAAGTGCAACGTGTCAAATACTTGGGCACAATAATAACATCAGATGGAAGATGCACCACAGAAATGAAAAGCAGAATAACTCATCCCAAAATAGCGTTTCAGAAAATGATAAACGTCTTATGCAACAATTGAAGCGAATCATGGACAATAAACAAACAAATGAAAATGCGATTAAAGGCCACAAAGATGGAATCTCTCAGAAGAATGTTGGAAGTTCTGTGGCAGAATCTTGTTGTTTTGCTATCTTGTTGATCTATCTTCTTTACTCTTATTTTGCTATTTGTTTTTGTATTTGTTCTTGTCATTTCTTGCTATCTTCTACTTTCACAACATATATATGTATATAGAGACACACAACTCGTCGTTATAGTTTTTGAACAAATATAATATAGTCTTTATTGTTGACATCCTCTTCAAAATTTTAACAACAGTTGTACAATTAACAAACTATACTGTCCTCTTATAGTATAAATGTTCCTTTATTGTTACTGTGCCCAGCCAATCGGCGATGTATATTCACAAGTAACGCTCGTGATCGTATACAAGTTAACTCTCAATCTTATAGACCTTGAGGTCTTACTTCTAAACCTAAACCACACAAATCTCTGTGCGAACTCTATTAGTCAAACTCTTCATTTCTCTACTGTAACTTCAGGCAGGTTCACTATTCTCTCCTGCTCATCTGATCGGTTTCGAACAATGAACAAACTATATTGTCCTCTTATAATCTAAATGCTCCTTTAAGTGCTGCGTCTAGGGTCTAAGTTCTATTTATCTAAATCCAAATTATCTTCTGTGTGTTCTGTTCTGTCTATATTAAGCTAAGATCTAAGTTTCTCTCCTCTGTCCTGTCGTCTCCTGTTTCAAGTCAAATCATGGCCATTTAGTGTCCATTTAGCCACTCCAACCTGGCCAAAGATCATGGGAATCTAGTCTAGATACGGCTTATCTTTCGTCTGTCTGCCGTCACTATATCGTTAGCTCCTCATTTTTTTAAAAATTATGTCCATGGTCTTATAGCGTTAAGCGTCCTGTCGACACCCGTCAATCTTCCTAAGCATCGCTCCCTAACAACTAAAACTTTCATTGGCTCTTTGATTACGTGCGGTGATTTGTTCGTCAGAATTCTTTCATCTCAGACTGTCTATCTGTACTTCAAAGGAGCCTGCCGACACACAAATTTCCCCTTATTTCGCTCGGCTCAACCCTTCTAAGGATGTTTCCATTATAGTCGTATTATAGCTATCTCGCGTCAACACGAATTTGACGGGGTCCAGCGTCAAGCGTCATTGTGTTACGCAACTTTGTCGGCCAGAGCAGGCATCTTTCTAACCTTCAAGCTCAGGCTGAACACCTATACGTACCTCCCTTGTAATCTTAAAGCCGCTTACGCCACCGCGTCTGAGTTCGGTAGACTTAACGTCTCCTTGCCAATCCTTAAGACATGACTTTAATTCCACGCCGCCCAAAACTATTTTACCTCCTATCATCGTCGTATCGTCATATCATAGTCGTATCGTAGCATTCTTTGATTATTCTGTCTATCGTCATATTCTTCTTCTCTCTTCCCATTATCGTTCATGGCTGAGTCACACTGTAACAGTTCCCGGGACAGGTAGAAAGACCAATGAGGAAATGCTCAAAGAGGGAGGCAGAAAAAGGAAGCTCTTAAGAAATATAAGAAAGAAACGATCAATATTTTACGAGCACTTATTGAGAAGAGGAAAGCTGAGCTTCGTTACAACTGGCAAAATACAAGGAAAAAGAGATCACGGACAACAAAGAGACGAATACTAGATAGCTTGGTGTCATGTCATGGAAAACAGTCAACAACAGAACTGATACGATGCACTATAGACGGAAGATTGTGGAAGAACATGATCGCCTACCACAACCGGTTTGGCCAATGATGTCTTTTTATGAATAAAATATTTATATCCTAGTTTATAAAAGATAGAATGTTCGAAAGAAAGAAAGAAAGAAAGTAAGAAAGAAAGTAAGAGAGAAAGAAAGAGAGACCCAGTTACATCTTTAGCGATTGTCGTGTATAAGGAATATGATGGTGGTGTCCATGTTTGTGATTTGTCATGATTAGTCCAGGCAATATAAGAAGGTAGTTTGCCATTCCTTTCCTTCTTGTCAGTGACTGTACTAGTCGGAGATCGCAGCCATTGTCTCTATACATGAGATCCTCTGCTTGCCATCGCGGTGTGGGGACCATAACCGGCACTACTTGTCGGCTGCTCCCACAACACCATCCACCACCTGTTCCAATGGCTTCACATAACCCTGATATGGGGGCTAAACGGGAGCTCCACATTGCCCAGGTGTGTCCCGAAGACTAGCGGAGGAAAGGAAACGTCCATGTTTATATATCTGCAACTATTTGGGTAGTTGGTCAGTACAAATTCAGACTGTATTTCTTTTCTAGAATGAAATCTCCGACCACATTTTAGTAGACTACTTCAATGATTGTTGTACACCACAAACAGCTTATAGAATGCCTAAAAGAGATACATCTAGGTGACATGGATATACGACTAAAATGTAATCTATACTGGGAGCAAACAGCAATAATAAAATATAACAAAGAGAACTCTACACCCATTGATATAAAAAAGGAGTAAGACAGGGATGCATACTATCACCAAGCTTGTTCAATCTATACACTGAGCAAATCTTTAAAAACATCATAGAGATGCCAGGCCTACAAATTAATGGAAAGATAATCAATAACCTAAGATATGCTGAAGATACTGTACTACTAGCAGAAAATCCTAAAGATCTACAACAATTACTTAATGAAATAAATATGATAAGCAAAAAATATGGACTAGATATGAATATCAAAAAGACTAAAACTATGATCATAACAAAGGAAATACTCAAAACCCACAAGTGGATATCAAAATTGAAGTAATAGACCTGTAGACAGTTCAGAACTACAACTACCTTGGACATACTATAACCAGTGATGGAAAATGTACGACTGAAATAAATAAAAGAATAGAAATGGCAAAAAGTAATTTTAATGTCATGAAGAACATACTAACACCAAAACAAATAACACCAGGGCTAAAACTAAGAATAGCAAAATGTTACATCTTCTCAATATTCCTATATGGTGCAGAAACATGGACATTAGACAAGAAAACAGAACAAAGAATTGAGGCTTTTGAAATGTGGATATATAGAAAAATAGGTAGAATTGGATGGAAGGAAAAGAAAACAAACGATAAAGTATTAAAACAACTAAACATAAAAAGAGAACTACTAAGCACAATTCAAACAAGACAAATGCGATTTTTGGGCCATGTTAAAAGACACAATAGCCTACTAAAAGTAATCATGGAGGGGAAAATACAAAGTAAAAGAGGCAGAGGCAGACCAAGACTACATGGACGAGTAACCTCAAAAAATGGACAAATCACATGGTAGTCAACCTTCGTTGCGGAGACGGCACTCGATGATAATGATTCAATGATACTTGCTCTAAAGCGCCTATCATTCTAGTTTATAACAAACAGTATAAGTAATTGATCAAACCTATTTAATGTCCTGTATAATTACTTATGTTTCATCCAAAATTACGTATTGCCAAATATCTCGAATAGTTCGTTGCAGAATCTACTAATATCTACCGACACATTCAGCATACGCTGTCATATTTTAGGAGCATGAATAAATAAGACCATCCATTTGCGACAATCAATAAAAAGAAACAAAAGAAACGTCACATTTTTGCTACCAATGAGCAAGGGGAAAAGATCACTTTTATTTTAGGATTATGGTTATATTGTTATGGAAGGACCCGGTATCCCTGCAAACGAATTCAAATCCACAATTGCTCAACCCCGTGTCAGTAGAATCGCCAGTAGAATCATTCGAAATAATATCTCATTTCCCAAACAAAGAAAGGTAGTTGCAGTCCCCATCATAGCAGTCTCATCACAAGCTAAAAGACATAAGGCGAAGCCGCACAGAAAAGGAACACAGCCATCTGTTCCCCCTCATACTATATCATCGTGTGTTTTAGGAATAAACTTCCTTTAACGTCATTAATTGAAAATTAACAAAAATAATATTTAATGTTATATTTCTTTAATATTATACTTTAATATAGCAATTAAAGCTGTTATAACGACATTATCCCATTACTGTGTTCTGCCTGGAGGGCCTATAGAACCGGTGGATAGAGGAAGTATGTCCAGTGCAGTCTCCACGAGGTATTCGTTTTTGGGGTTCGTGTTTACCTCCATTAGGAAAAAAAACGTTTGCCCTACCGAGACTTGAACCCGCACACTCCTGGTTTAGAGCCCAACAAGTAATCGATTCGGTCACCCGTTCTCCGTAATATAATAGCACACAGGACAAATCACATTTATTGATTTGGCCTTTTCTGAAAACAAATTATCAACGCACATTAGTAAACCACAAGTGCAGCAAAATAGATAGTTATTTCACTTATAGAAGAAAGTAAGCTGCCGATTATCATCATTATGCCTCATGGGCAGACCAAGTAGAAGATGGTCTCAAGACATCCAGGAAACCCTGAAAATGACAATAGAGGAAGTGGGAGGTCTGGCAAGTAAAAGACTATTTTTCAGAGGGGATGTGGTGATTGCAACGTTCTACAAAGAACATGTCCCATGATAATGATGATTTTATATATAAATGAGCCACGATATCTCGGTGGTTAGTGAGCTGGACTACAAAGGACAAGGGGTAGGGTTCGATCCAACCGACGGCTTCCAGATTCACCCAGCCTTAAATGGGTACCGGATTTTTTCTGGGAAAGTAAAGCGGCACGGGCGTAATACCGACCACATTACCCAAAAATCACGTGCTGAAGGTCTGTACAATTTATGGTCACTAACACCATATTCCCTCTACGTCACTTGACATGAGGGAGCTCTTTACTTTACTATATATAAATGCTATAGTCCCTATTTCTATTTTATTCTGTTACACGATATTTTGTTACAAATTATGCTACAGCAAACAAGTCTTTATCATTTCCTTGATATGAATACATGACACATTTACATGGTAGTCGTATAACATCATAAGGACCATCACACAGTAATATACACGGGAACGAACGCGCAGACAAATTAGCTAAAGAGGGAGGGAGATTACCACAAGAGAACCATCCGCTCAGTTATGATGAAGACAAATCAATCCTCAAAGGTCAGTATCATGAAAAATGGAAATGAGAACACCCAAAGCATAACGAGAGGGACGGATACCATCAACTATCAAGGAGGGATCAAGTCATCTTACTTCGCCTACGCATTGGCCACAATAGAATGAGAAACCACATGTTCACCAAATTCAAAATAGGTATAACCAGCCTATTCCACTGTACAATGGACAACATGACAAGAATACATGTTCTACAGGATTGCCCCAGTACACAGACCTGAGAAGAGCAATGTGGTCCACACCCACCTCCTTGGAAGAGAAACCATATGGGGAAATCGAATCACTTAAACAGACAGTGACTTCATGAGAGAGTCTGGAATCCTACTCTGATTGAGTTATTGAGTTATTGAGTTATTGAGTTATTTGCGGGTCATCATCATTGCACTCCGAACATGTCCATAGGTGCTCAGATCCCCTCCTCAGCAATTCCCTCAGTGTCCAGCGACTGACGACTCCAGTTCTATGTTGGTTGATAAGTCTTCTTACACGGCCACCAAGTTTCTCATTTCTGGCTGTGCCCATCTTAACTCCCATTTCCATCATCCGAAGAAGCGACGTTGATCTGTGTTTGTCGAAGTCCTGTGCTCTTCCCACATCTCGGAGTGCATTGATGACGTCCGCCCGATCCATCGGTTGCCCGTCCTCAACGACAGCGCAGCTAGCCAACCTGTCCGCTCTCTCATTTCCCCGTACTCCCGCATGTCCAGGGACATAGACAAAGGTGACCTTACGTATTTTGGATTTCTGCAACGACTCTACCCACTGCATGCGTACAAAGCCCGCCTCCACTTTTTTTATCATGCTCATCGAATCACTCAGTATACATGCGTGGATGTAGTCTTGTGACTCTAACCATTTGAATGCCTTGGTCACTGCCATCACCTCCATTGTCATGCTACTCGTGGTCATGGCGTATGCATCACTGTCTTCCTTGGCTATTCTGCCTGCCGAACATGCTGTAAATGCCCATGCACTTTTTTCGTGTCGTCTTACAGATCCGTCTGTATAGATGACTGCATCTTTCTCATCGGTGTTATCGCAGATGAGACCGTTGACCTCAGCATTAACCACGACTGGGTTCTGTTCCCTACTTTTCCTGTCGAGTGTGACAATACATGAGAAAGTCCCCTTGAATGACGTAGGCACCGGTATCCACTCCTCACCAACGCTGAGATTGGTAAGCCCACAGACCTGTTTGATGACATCTTCTGCTCGGCCCACCCATGATTTGCCTCTTTTTAGCCTGGTACCTTTCTCTGTGTTGAGCACGTGGTGCAATGGATGCTCTGTATCTGTACTAATCTTCAGGTATGCTCGTGCTCTCCAGATCTTGATTCTGTCATCCATGGTTGGAAAGTCAAGAAGATACCTCATTGCCACACAGGGAGTGTCCCTCGTACATCCCAGGATTAATGCGCATGGCTTCATTTTGTATTTTCTCCAGCCTATCAATTTGAGTCGTACTGACAGTAAGAATGGCCAGGGCATACTCGATTGGTGCGAGGACTAATCCCTGGAACAGAAGAGTAAGTAGCCTCTGCTCGATGTTGGCAGCTGCCATGACCTTCAAGGCGGCTAATCCTTTGCGGGATTTTGTTATCACATGGTCAACGTGGTCCCGAAAACACAGGCTGCGATCAAACATAACTCCGAGGTATGTCATCAACTTGTCCCTGGTCACCTCATCAGCTCCCATTCGTACTACCGGTGTGGTCGTATTAACGATATGATTGTTAAGTGAGAACCATGAAACTGATGCTTTATTAGGATTAACCAAGGCACCTGAAACCCCACACCAGGAAGAAATGCGATCGAGTTCGTCTTGCATTGTGGAGGCGATTCCCCGTCTGTCTCTTCCCTGTCGATATACCAGAATATCATCAGCAAAAGTCATAGTTCTTCCCCTCCCATCCAGCTATTGGGCCGTGATCGTTATTGTGTACACATTAAATAGAACTGGTGACAATGGTGAGCCTTGTGGCAGCCCAGGACAAATGGATGTTGGCTCGGAAGACCAACTTCCACATCTGAGTATCACTTTCCTCTGAAACAGTGCCGCGGCGATCCATCTTATGAGGAAGGGGTTCACCGCCAGTTTGAGAAGCATATGCATGAGATATTCAAATGGTACCCTGTTGTATGCATCCTCCAGATCTATAGCAGCAGCACATGTCTCCTCTCGTCTGTGGAAGCCTTCGAAGACGTCATAGGCAAATACTGCCGCATTGAGCCATGTCTCTTTGTTATATCTATAACCTCCGAGTGTGGATGGGAATACGCGTTTCTGTTCAAGGCGACACGTGAGGACACGGGCAGCTATTTTCTCCAGCAGCTTGCCCGCAGTGTTCTGCATTGTGATGATTCTGTAGGCACTGATCTGAGAATGGTCCTTGTTTGGCTTCGGTAGCGGTAGTAGTAGCTGTGTAGCCACTCCTCCTTAATCTGGCCACTCCGAAAGCTGGCATTAAACTCATTGGCCAGTGTTGTCAAGTCGTCATCAGCTAAATCGCCTATGTCATCATACCGAACACCATCTGGACCAGGAGCAGTGTTGTGTGACCTTTTAAGTGTCGCGCGAATGGTATCGGTTGTGATTGTGAGATCTTCTTCCAGCCCTACATCCTCACACAAATTTGACAAAGATCCCCGTATCCTCATTCTTACAGCCTCATTTCTTTGGTCCGTCTGCTCAATGTAGCGGGCAAGCAGGGCCTTCCCTTTGCTCTCATCAGATTTGTGCCATATCTGGTCTGTGCTCTGAAAGTCTGGTATACCTCTGTGTCGTGGTTTGCCATCATTCATGCACTGATGAAGGCGCCAGAATGTGGCTAGCGATTTTTCTGAGCACACTTTTTTACAGAAGTCATCCCATTTGGCATCCTTAGCCTGCTTAGCGCATAGTTTAAAGTGCATCATTTTTTGGTCGACCTCTACTTTCAGACGCTTCAAGAGCTCAGGTTGTGTTCTACCATACCTTCTGGCTTTCTGCCATGTCTTGACCGTTTGTCTCTTGCTCCGCCAAGCTTCCTCGACATCTACGTTCCACCAGGGTGGCTGCGTCCATCTCTCCTGCCTCCTACGAGGGGCGCTCTGTTTCCTATGTCTGATTTTGCTAATGACGTCCTGGTCTGTTTTCTCGTAGTTGAATGTGTGGAGCTTTCTCAGATTGAGTCTTGATCGCAGAGATAAGGACAAAAAAAATAGTTCGACAAGGTATGCTTCTGATGATCAGATTGCCCTCTGATGCAAATCTCTATGTAGAAAGTTTCCTATAAGTTATTCACATACAAGAGACCTCCATTTAATACTTCAAACATCTTCAAAAAGGAAACCGTTCAGTTTCAGTCTTAAACATAAAATAAAGTAATTATGTGTGTTTTTTTTTAATTTTGCTTTAAACTGAAGGCACCAACCGAGCAGTCAATATATATGTTACCTCAGAATTTCCATACTGCTCTTATTTTATTTTTCTTCCTATATCTCTCCTCTTTCCAAGCTTCTTTTTACTTTTCTCTTTATTTCTTCTTTATTGCAATCTTTATTAAGTTTCCATCCCTCTTTGTCTCTCCTTTTCTTCTCTTCTCTTCTCTCTTTTCCTTCATGTTTTTTTTTCACTCTCATGATACTTCTGTTCACATATCTTGCTCATTCTCTCTTCCATTCTCTCTTGCCTCCCCTTCGTTCAGTCTCTTCCGCATGATGGACCACTAAAGCTGAGCAGTGAGGCGGACTGCCTCGTGAGAAAAGGAACAGAATTTAAAAAGAGACCTTTTCACTTCATCTCTCCAGTTCTCTTAATCAAGTTTTCACATCTTTATTTCCTCAGGTACGGAAAAACAAGATTTAACGAGTCATTGGAAACTCCTTGTGGGACATAGTTTCACACGTTTGTTAACTCTTCGCTCGTGAAATTGTTCAGACAAAAGTCGATTTGAAATGCAACTAAAATAAACGTTGATTACAGTACACTTACGGGTCAGTTCAAGACCTAGGGAACATTGAAGACAGCTAACGCTATTGGTGCATAAGTAAAATAAAGTACAATTTTTATAAACAAATTGCGTGTAGATTTTACCTAAAATATGTCATAAATATTTATTTTGAAAATGAAATGCAACATTAAACAATCGGAAGTTGTAATACATTTACCTTTTTAAATTTGTATGTAAAACAAATAACAATATTCGTAAAAGGCTGACGTATAAATTACAGATAAATTTATTTTCCATTGCCAGTAAAATAAAGTAAACACAAAATAAAATAATGGATTCATCTGTAAATTAGAGTACGAAAATCAACGTGTGACCCTATTAAAGAAGAGAAAATATGAACAGTGTATATTACGAGTATTACACTATAGGAAGACATTACATCGCTATGTTTGACATGGGATTAAAAAAAGAAAACCTTCATTGTCTTGTGGTGTTTTCCTAAAACATAGTACAGTAAACATGCATGCCTTTATGTAATGTATCCCTTTCAAATAAAGGTTACTAGGACGCAACGTCGGGCGTTGTACTATTGAGTTTTCTTAGAATATAATAATACAGTAAATATCTATACCTTTATTTATGTAAAGTATCCACTTCAATAGAAGGCTGTTGTTGGGCGTTGGAGCCCAACGTCGGATTTGACTTTGTCGTGTCTTCCTACAAAATAAAGCAGCAAGGTACATATTTGTCCTCCCCGACTTTATTCCAGGAAGGCCAGCTTTACCTGAGCTCCATAACATTTGATGTCTTATCTCTACGTGCTATCTTGTTTGTAAATCACATTCAAGGTTTTCTGTTCTTATGAATTGAAATAAAAATATACTGATCATGTTAACTGAAGCAAAACATATAATTTTTTATATTTCTTATACATTGTAAATTCTACTTTTTGTATTGCATATAAATTGTAAATTCTACTTGTTATATTGCATATGCATTGTAAATTCTACTTTTATTTTGCATATACATTGCAATTTCTACTTTTTATTTGCATATACATTGTAATTTCTACTTTTTATTTTGCATATGCATTGTAAATTCTACTTTTTATAGTGCAGAGAAACTAGTTAGCCTGAAAATTCAAGTAAAGCAATCTACTTTGACACTCTCTGCAAGTTGAAGTAAATAAATTACACTTAATAGTGTTTGAAAATTAAATCAAATAACTGCCATCGATATAAGCACGCATCATACCAAGATGCTTATAAAAATGAAATCCTCAAAATAATAACTTAATTTCATTTTACTTATTTCAACTAACTGATCTCCATAAAACACAAAATATCCAGTAGGTTAGCATCTTACCATTTATTTTATCTTTCCTTACTTTATACACTGGATACAATTCTAATAAAATATTATTACAATAAAAAAATTATCTTTATTATACATATTTCAAGTTTTAGTATTTTAAGTTAATTTTTCTTCTCGTTGTGTTCTTTTTTGCTGACTAAACAAATTTGCTGTTAAATTTCCCCGTGTTTTGTTGTTGCGAACATAAAAACACTTACGATTTATAGCATTTTTACTATTCAGCTGTTCAGTTTGAGTATTCTGTCGCATCCATTACTGTGGTAGCAAAATGTATAGAAGAGAATATAGCATTAATAAAGTCGAATATTAAAGAATAGATAAATAGGGTTAACATTTAGGAAATAAGGAAAAATTGAACCACGTAAGAAGGTCGTATACATCTACTCTGTGGATTTAAAGAGTAATAGTGGTAAGTTAAAATTAGCACAATCAAAGATCTTTCTGTTTGCAATGCACATGTGAAGTATACATTTGTTTTCTCGGTGAAATTTCCTACTATGGTGCATGACATGTAACGCACATGTGAAGTATACATTTGTTTTCTCGGTGAAATTTCCAACTATGGTGCATGACATGCAATGCACATGTGAAGTATACATTTGTTTTCTCGGTGAAATTTCCAACTATGGTGCATGACATGTAACGCACATGTGAAGTATGCATTTGTTTTCTCGGTGACATTTCCAACTATGGTGCATGACATGTAACGCACATGTGAAGTATACATTTGTTTTCTCGGTGAAATTTCCAACTATGTGCATGACATGCAATGCACATGTGAAGTATACATTTGTTTTCTCGGTGAAATTTTCAACTATGGTGCATGACATGCAATGCACATGTGAAGTATACATTTGTTTTCTCGGTGAAATTTCCAACTATGGTGCATGACATGCAATGCACATGTGAAGTACACATTTATTTTCTCTGTGAAATCTCCAACTATGGTGCATAGCATGCAATGCACATGTGAAGTATACATTTATTTTCTCAATGAAATTTCCAACTATCGTGTATGGCACAACTTATCCCTTTGAGCTGATGTCCTGCTCGAAAGTTTGCCTGAACAACGGGGAAGTCAGACACTTGGGTGAGGTGCGGGGATATCAAATTTCCCATGTTAGAATAGCGCCAAAAGAAACACACAGGGGAGGGAGATAGAATATTATGACTACGACTTAAAAATCCTGAGTTTCCAATCAGAAATCTTCAAGAAGGGGTAGTGTATATTTCATGAGATGTAAAAGGTGTCCTGAAACACTGCTCGCTCTGTGGAAACATGGATAATGGGCAGCACTGTAAATATATGTTTATCAAACTAAGAAAAGAATTTTTTTCTTAAATTAAGGATAGCACGCACTCAAGATCTTAATTTGCTTCAAGATATCGCATTTTCGCACAAAGCGGGGCTTGTACAACTAGCAGCCAACTATTTAATTACTGAGATTATTTCACTTACACCGTATTCTCAGTCTTTCTTTCATAATCTATATAATAAAGCAGCCCTAAGGAAATCATTCTAACGGCGATGAAGAAGTCATACTGGCAGATGATTCATCATCATCATCAAGTACCATGCCTGCTGGCGTAGGTGATCATGTCTTTCCACAACTTTCGATCTCGACAGTTATTTAACATTTCTATTGTTGATCTTCTGCCAAGTCATTCTCATAAGCTGTCTGGTATCTTTTCTCTTTGCTTCCCTCTATCTCTTCGTCCCTCAATTTTCCCAGTTGTCACAATATATTCCAGTTTTTCCCTTCTTATTACATGACCAAAAACATGATGATTGTTTCTTCCTAATGTTGGATATTTGCTCTCTTTTTGCTTTGATCTCTTTCGGAACGTTTTCAATACTCTTCTCAGCTGTCCATGGTATTCTCTACATTCTTCTGAAAAACCACATTGATATATGATTACAGGTTTAATTTGACAAATCGGGTGTGACTATATCCACGGTTTAAAGGTCAGTCAGCGATTGTAAAAGTGTGTCAATTCAAGTGCTGGCTGTAATGAAAGGAATAAACACTACGAACAAGTTTCACCTCTCTTCAACATTTACTTTACTGTCAGGGTCAAGATTTATGATCAGCCCTTTGTATCTGTTATTGTTTAAAGAAGCAATTTTGCTCATAAAATATAATTAGATAATCGTGCGGTGCGTGGTACAGATCGTGTAGAAAAGGCAAATACTAATATTATAAGAATGTGTGTTACAGCTTCATGAGTATAAAACAGAAATAATAACAACGTTTCGACTATGACTTCTTCATTGATAAAAAGAGTCAATGATAAAGGCGCACTAACGATTACACAAATAAATATAGAGTAGATGTATTCTGGTTTCTCGTTCGAGGTTCGTGTGTTGAATGACCTATGCTATACAGGAAAAACCAGAGATGATAAGAGAGTCTATATGAAGCATTGCAACAGGAGGAAATCTGATCATCAGAAGTGTCCCCAACGAGTAGATTTTTCGAACTTTAAGCTTCGTGACACTTTATGAATTGTGGGGGAAAAAAGTTGGGAGGGGGTGGGGTGGGGGGGGATCTGGATTTGGTTATCAGTCCCAGAGATCGACAACCTGAATTGAGCGCTGAAAGCCCTTGTAAAAGTAGGGACTGAATATTTTGTCAAATTATACTCCCAGACCATGTTATTAGTTGACACTGTAGCTTGCACGAAGCTTTGTAATCTAGTCTACTGCCCACTTCTAGTCACAGATACCTGTCACAGCTTTACTCTACTGAACAGCACTGATTGTTTTCTTTTAAGTTTTAGGGATGCTAAATAAATTAGTTGTCGTTTTGGTTTCTGTCTCTTGGCAAGACACGATCAGTTAGGTGAACGTCAAAGTAAGTCTTTTAGGTTATATTAGACCAAAATTTTGCAGATCTATCTTAAATACTCGGCGGTCACGTGATATGTGTCCTAAATAACTGAAACTAATCTATTTTTATCCTCGGGTCAGTTATGTAATCCTGTATGTATCTGTGTTATTGTTTGTGCTTACTCATGACGACTTAAAAGTGCTTTTGTTATTTGTTCTCTCCTGTAATTATAAAAAAATATGTTATTATTTTTCGTTATTCCGAAAAGCGTAGCATAAGCCAGATCTGATAGCCTCACTCATGGCCTGTCTGATTTGGTGTCGTTTTTCAACAGAGCTCAGTCGATGTTTTACCACGTAGTGGGAATCTGTGTCTTCAAATCTTATCAGTGGCGCTTCTGCACAATTTTATGTTTTATTAATTAAAATGCTTGTACACCTGCGGTTAGCAGCCAGAAATGTACTGCGTGGAATTGGAGATGGAAAACGCGCTGTTTTTCTGTGACTTAAATCTATTGCAACGACTCAGTAACTCAGGGCAAGACGATCCTTTTGCCTTAGGTAAGTAATGATTTTGGAAACCGCGATAGTTCAGTGGTTAGTGAACTAGACAACAAAGGACTAGAACTTCCGGGTTCACCCAGCCTTAGATTGGTACCTGTTCTTTTTCTGGGAAAGTAACGCGGCACGGGTGTAATACCGACCACATTACCCCAAAATGACTGTTCAGAAGGTCTGTAAAAATTATGGTTATTAAAACAATATTCCCTATACGCCACTTGTCGTGTAGGGGTCTTTACTTTACTTTTAAGTAATTTTTTTATCCACCTCTTATTAGGTGAACATGTGCCTTTTCCTCGCTACCAAGAGTGTCCATGTATGTCAATGGCCTACGGTATATTTCATGGTTTATATCAGATAAAGCGGCTTTACCCCCCCCCCCCCCCACACACACACACACATATCTATGGGAGCCCATTATCAGATGCTGAGTGAAATCCACCACCGTGTAGGACTCCAAAAACAAAAATGAGAACATTAGAGAAATAAACTAGGAACATTTTAGTTAGTAGCCAGGACAATAAGTATACCACGTTGTCATTCTTTGTTTTAAGTGTCATCTTATATTGGGTCTGGGGACTGGTTGGTCTCTAGGCAAGACGACGATTTCGAGAGTTCCTAGTCTTTAGTGACTTCGTCAGGGGTAAAAGCTGGCGAACGCAATATATATAAATATAGTGTCTTTAGACTTAAAACGAGAGGTATATATATATATATATATATATATATATATATATATATATATATATATATATATAGTAAAAAACACTGATTTCCTTATATTATGCTTCCACGGACATGAATGTATGTTTTGCGGCATTGCTGTCTCCTAGTGGAGCCTCGCTGCCTAATCCGAAGTTTGTAAGGTTCGATCCTCATCAGTGGTGGGTATCTTATTTTTTATCCGACCGACAAATATCCGGGGTCACACAGCTTCTAAAAGTTGGTACTTCTGGGAAGTAAAGGCGGCCTGGCGTGAGACCGACCATGTCCTAAAATGTGTCGTGTTCAATGAAAAATATAGTCACTAAGACTATATTTACGATACGCCTATTAAGGCGTGAGGAAATCTCTACTTTTATGTTTATTTCCTACTTCACTATTGTGACTGGCGTACTTCACAACAATGCTAGAGAACTCAGCTTCAATGATATAGCACTGTTTCCTGGAGAGAAAAAAATTCTTATCGACGGGTGAAATGCTCATTTCTGTCTATACACAGCCTGGCAGACATGGAGCTAGAGCAGTGGAATCAATACAACACCAATATGAAACAAGAATATACGTCCCAGAGGAACGGAGGGTAAGAAACACTCGTCTTGAAATGTTACAAATGACACTTATCTACGGCTGAAATAAAAATGTTCTGCTAGGAAGAGGTTCCCATTCTAACATATGAAATAAATATAGAAACAGAAGCAGCGTCAAATAGTGTCGTATAGAAACAGTTTCAACGCGGCTTGTAGCAGTTAACATCAATAGCTATGCATAACTGTGTGTAACTTTGAGAATAAAGTAACATTACTACTAATAATACTACTAATAATACTACTAATAATAATGACAACAGTAATAACACTTGCAATACCTATAGATAGGTGGTGCGAGATGTCACAGGCGTGCTATGTAACTGAGGCAGTTACGGGCACTTCTTACAGTAGATGGAAAACTTCAGAATGGTTTGTACGGGAGCCAAGTTCCAACAGGGGCAAACTACAATGACGATGCTGATAATAATAATAATAATAATAATAATAATAATAATAATAATAATAATCATAATACTGTTATATTCAGTGATCTATGCGAGGAAATCAGTATACAAGAACAAACAAACATGACGTCAATGGATTCTAAGGTGGGGAGAGGCTTCGGAGAAGCTGCGAAATTAGCACACAAAGAGCGATGGAGAAAGATCTTACACAAATTCATTAAGTTGGGGCTAACAAAATTCCATAGGGAGTAACTAATATGTCAGGCAGTGAAGCAGGCAATAATAAACAAATAGCAATCCTTATTCTTGTACTTGTCCGAGGACTTCTATAAAGCAGCAAATAACAGACCATATCTGTGTCGACTTCAATGGCAACATCACATTCGCTCCTCTCTGCATGGCAAAGGGTAACATTGAGTTATTGAGTTATTAGCGGGCCATCATTAATGTACTCCAAACATGTCTATGGGTGCTCAGATCCCCTCCTCAGCAAGTCCCGCAGTGTCCAGCGACTGATGACTCCAGTTCTGTGTTGGTTGATTAGTCTTCTTACACGGCCACTAAGTTTCTCATTTCTGCTGTACCCATTTTAACTCCCATCTCTTTCATCCGAAGGAGTGACGTGGACTCATGGCTTTCGAAATCCTGTGTCCTTCCCACTTCCCGGAGGGCATTGATGATATCCTCCCGATCCATTGCTTGACCATCCTCAACAATAGCGCAGCTAGCCAACCTGTCCGCTCTTTCATTTCTCCGTACTCCCGCATGTACTGGGACGTAGACAATGGTGACATTACGTACTTTTCACTTCTGCAATGACTCTATCCATAACATACGTACAGAGCCCGCCTCCACTTTTCTTATCATGTTCATCGAATCACTCAGTATACAGGCGTGGGTGTAGCCTTGTGACTCGAAAGGATAACAATGGCTGAGAACTGTGGAGGCAGATATACATTGTAAGGGTCAGACATGAGGCATAATGCGGAGGTTGGCCACGGGCCGAGTAAAATATTATAATAGACGATAACTCATTTATGTCACTAATTTTGGCCTGCATGAGAGAGTTTAATGATGCAAAGGTTGGATGAACGTCATTGTGACGTTGTATTTGAACAGTCTTCCGTTGTTAGATATTTGAAAAGTAGACTTTTGGTAATGGTGGAAAGCATTTTTAAAACGAGCTTGAAGCATTACAATAAAGGTCTGGTTCTGAAGTCTACCGGGAATGGACGTGACAAGAACAGGGAGAAACATGTCTGGAAGCGTGAAAGGCATGTATGGGAAACATGGAAGGCATGGGTACAAGTGTAGAACGATATCTCCATAAAAGATAGAAATTGGGCATACTGGATAGTTGGTGGAGTGGACGCGTTTTTCAATCCTAATATACTCGTGCCGATCAGTGGGAGGAGGTTTTATTTAGACTTGCTATGCGTGTTTTTTGTGAAAGGTAAAATCAAGTTACATGCCAGGGAGGAGAGTAAAATAAAAATGAATCATGAATGAAGAAAAAATGATCACATCAGGAGATGATTGACAAAGATAAGAAAGGCAATCACTTGATGAAGACCTGCTTGATATAGCGAATCCAAAGAAGATTTATTGTGAGAGAGGGGAGGAGGATATGCCATGAGAAGCTTAAAGAAATCAAAGAAATTAGCGAGACATTGATTCCTGCAGCAGGCAAGGAGAAATAATTGAAAGGAGAAATGATTGGAAGGAGAAATAATTGGAAGGAGATATAATTGGAAGGAGATATAATTGGAAGGGGATATAATTGGAAGGAGATATAATTGGAAGAATAGCTAATACTTGATTATTGTTTGATTGATTATGAATTCACAACACTCCGAACAAACCTGCAAATAATCAGTTTAATTCAGTTGACGACGATCAGTAGGTATGATGATGATGTCCCAACCGGTGCACCGCTTGTACATCAGCCCACACGTATCTCAGTGTGTGTGTGTTTTTTTTTTCACTCGTTCTGTGCACCTTCGTTCTTCTTTTTATTTTACTTTACTTATCTTTCAGAGTTGAGAGAAGATATTGCTTACGGTATTTTTCTCTTCTCTTGTCCTCTCCTGTTAATATGTTCCCTAGTCATCAATCCATCTTGTTCGTGGCTGACCCTTGGGTCTGGTGTTCTAGAAGCTTTTATTGGAGGCTCGCTGTGTCGTATATTGATCTTTCTGTCTTACCACGTGGCTAAACTATTTTATCTGCTCTTTCTTTATGCATTCAAAGGCAGAAATTATTTATAGCTTTTTTTCTCCAGTTCCTCACATGTGATCTTATCTTTCAGGCTGTTTCATGTCAAGCGTCTAACGCATTTCTTTTCGGTAGTTCATTTTTATTATTATTCTTGAGTCTAGCATTGTAGCATAACGTTGTGATCTAGTATCAATAACTCATATTACTATCATTCATTTGAACCATGCACAGGATAGGCTGAGAATCTGACAGTCTTACAACAGACGTGCTTACTGGTTCCCCGTTAACCATCCTGAAGTTAAGTCACCGTTTCTAGTCCTATTCTCATAATTTTAACAGATTCTGAAGCCGAGTTTGTGTCTCTCAGCTGAGCTACAAAAGAATTATTTAGGTCGAACCGAGTGCAGTCGTTAAAAGAAAAAAAAATTATAAATGCAACCACCAACCTAAATAGAAAATAGAATACTGATGTAAATACGTTTCCTGAAAGGAATAGGTAACTTTGACACTTGCAAAGAGGAAAGAACGTGCATTCAATGAGAATATACATATCTGTAGATATGGGTAATCTAAATGTGTCGACGTCAAGATCCGAGACACAGTGGTTATCAGTGGTAACAATGCAGTGTATAACATTAACTTCATTGTTAAACTTCACATTCCTGCCAGTGATACAGTGGCTATCCGTGGTAACAATGCAGTGTATAACATTAACTTAACTATTAAACTTCACATTCCTGCCAGTGTATACAGTGGCTATCCGTGGTAACAATGAAGTGTATAACATTAACTTAACTATTAAACTTCACATTCCTGCCAGTGTATACAGTGGCTATCCGTGGTAACAATGCAGTTTATAACATTAACTTCACTGTTAAACTTCACATTCCTGCCTGTGTATACAGTGGCGTAGCTTGGAAGTATCTGGGGTGGGATTTGGGATGGTCGTCCCGACGAAAAAAATAAACAAAATGCCTACACATTAAAGTAGTACTTCATTAAAAAACAAAAAAATAGAAGGTTACAGGGTGTAAATTCTGCCTTGTACCTGGCCTTTTTTTTTTTTTTTGAAAGTGTCTTATTGGGAAGTAGAAGTTGCGTCAGTGAAGTGATTAGTACGCAAGTCTACCAGGTGGGTCTAAGTTTAAACACTGAAAAGCAGCGAATTATGTTTTCTTTCAAACCGACACGTCTGCGTAATCACCCAACCTCTGGAAATTGATGACAGATTTCTTCTGGAACAGTTGGGCGGTTGTCGTGACGCAGACCACGTCACTTATATATGTGCCGGTAATCATGGACTAAACATTTGTGCTAAAAACCTTTGTGTATAAACACCACAAGGTGTGAGGGGGATCCTAATTTTAATGCTGTGTAAAGGTGTCAAGTGTTTGAGACTCACAAAAAATGCGGCTCTATCTGGAAATTAGTTTACTGATCTTGGTCAATGCCGTGAGTTTTATGTTTATTTAAGTACATGTGTCTAGTGATATTGTCCTTGAACAGTTATTATGGCTCTGTATATTTTAAGTAAATATTTTTGTATTTTGTATTCCTGTATTCTATATTCCTCTGTATATTTTAAGTAAATATTTTTGTATTTTGTATTCATGTATTCTATATTTCTCTGTATATTTTAGTGGAGCAATATTAAAACAGGTAAATGAATTTAAATATCTGGGAACTTTGTTAACCTCAAATGGTAGATATACAACAGATTTAAGATGCAGTACAGCTCAGGCAAAAGCAGATTTAAAAAAAATGTGAGAACGATACTGTTCAATCCATTTTTGACAATAGAAACAAGGAAAAAAATAGTTCTTATATGCTATGTATAGCTAGTCTTAACATACAGATGTGACCCATGGACAATAGGACAACAGGCAAGAAAATCACTGGAGGTTGTAGAAATGTGGTTTTACAGAATAATGTTGAGAATACCATAATATAGCTAAGAAGAGTAATGAAAACGTTCTGAATAAAAGCTAAAGCAAAGAGCGAGCTAATTTCCAATATTAGGAAAATCTACTTAATATTTTTTGGTCATGTAATGAGAATGCAACAGCTGGAATATTTTGTAACAACTGGGAAGATTGAGGGACGAAGAGATAGAGGGAAGCAAAGAGGAAAGATACCAGACAGCTTAAATGAATGGCTTGGCAGAAGGTCAACAACAGAAATGATAAATAACTGTCGAGATCGAAAGTTGTGGAGAGACATGATAGTAGTAGCGGTGGCTGTGAACTCAACAGAAAAGTGGAATAACATGCACCGAAATACAATAGATTTGGCACCGACTTTGCACCGACTTTGCACCAAAACGGTGCCAAAAAAAAATTATTTTTTTTTTCGAATTCGCGATTTTTTCGAACTTCATTATTTTTTGGGGGAATTTTTTTTTTTTTTTGGTGTTCGTCAGTTTGTCGAATCACTGAGAGCTTAACTCAGGTAAATTCAATAGAGACTCGGTGCTAATCCGGTGATCGTCTCTCGCTGTGTGTTAGAAATTTGTGAAAGAGTATTTTAAAAGAGTATGTGAAAGTAAAAATTCAGAATTATTTAAAAAAATATGTATTTGTGAAAGTAAACTCAGAATTATTAAAAATAAAAAAAAAATAAAAAAAACAGTCTCCCTTCAGGATTCGAACACGGGTCTACTACGTGACAGGCCAGGCAACATGTAAAAAAAAAATGCTGACAAGCAATAACATTGAAAGGTTAGTTTTGTCGAACGGTCTCCTGTGTTTCTGAGAGCTTAACCGCAGGTAAATTCAATAGAGACTCGGTGCTAATCCGGTGATCGTCGCTCCGTGTCCGGTGATCGCCTCGCTCGTGTTAGAAATTTGTGAAAGAGTATTTTAAATTCCGTTAGCCAACTCAGGTAGAACCCCGATTGAAAAGAAAACGGACTTATGTTAAAAATAGTAAAATATAAGTGGTCGTGTGTGTTATCGCTACCAACATCATCATGTGTCGTGTAGTAAGGTGTGCTAATATTAAATAATGACGCTCGCTCTTTCTCATTCAATGAAAAGCAAAACAAAATTCTATATTCACAACTTTATTAATACATCATATATATTACTGTCCGGTCGTTGATAATTTTAAGCGTCTGGGTTTCCTCCCTCCTGTTTTGGTGGTACTGTTTGTTAAATGTCTATCAAACACGGGTGCATAGGAAGTTTCATTAGCCTTCAAAACACAACCGCCCTCCATTTTGACAAAACCTTGATCAAAGCTGGAATAGGTAATCGGTGACTCTGCTGAAACACCCGCGGCATTCATATTGGGTGCCGGATCTGTCGTCTGATTAACAAGAGTGAGGTTCCCTTGATTAACAAAGGGGGGCGTGTAGTCGATTAGATTCGTGTTAACAAGAGATGGTATGTAGTTTTGGTGGTTAACGACAGGCGGCGTGTAGTTGATCTGATTAACGAGAGGTGGCGTGTAGCTGATCTGGTTAACAACAGGCGGCGTGTAGTTGAGGTTAGCATAAGCGGTTAAAATTTCCTCTCGCATCTCGACTAACGTGATAAATTCCTCTCTCGATAGTGTTATCCCAGTTCTGGTAGGAAACTTAAAAAAACTATCACCGCTATATGTCCTTATATTTATCAATGGTCTGTTACGAAAAACACAAACCGAGACTGCCTTAACGCCATCTTTAGACAATGGAACTACAATCTCATTTCCACGTGACATAAATATGCGCTGATCACTGAGATCAAACGAAATTGGCGTATTCAAGCTACACGACTCCATATTCAAAGAAAAACAAACCACCTGGCAACAGACGTTGGTTATGTGTGTGCGTGTACACTGCTCGACTGGGGGGTTTTATACCCGTTTATCGGGTCGAGGACCGTCTATTTATAGCAGCTAACGCAATACGTTATCAGGCGTGGTAATCAGTCGTGTTGCGACATGTTCAGTGACCTCTGGAACTGACCCAATAGGGGTTGATGTGTGGGAAATATGATGCGTGTAACAATTCGGTCTCAGGTAACGCGGCTTGAGACTAGGAAACTCCTCCTCCTCCCCCTGTCGTGTTTATATAGGTTGTGGATTTTAAAAATAGGTGTTAGTTGAAGAGGGGGAAACCTCGCGCGCTGACCTAAAATCACTCGTTGTTATTTTCGTCGGGGGCGTAATCACTAAAGTTAGTAGCACTTGCGAGGATGGATCCCCGATGGAATCATCCCTTCACAGCTCTGATAGCCGGTCCTACCGGGTGTGGGAAAACGGTATTTGTGCAAAAGTTTATACAGAACCTTCACGAGCTAGCTGTCCCCGTACCGGAGGAAGTTATATGGTGTTATGGGGAATGGCAGCCGATATACGAGACTATGGGGTCAGTGAGATTTATCGAGGGTCTACCAGACGTCGATAAATTGGAAGGTGGTAAGAAGAGAAGACTGATCGTCATCGATGACTTGATGTCTGAGACGGACGAGCGGGTAACAAAATTATTCACCAAAGGTAGTCATCACAGAGATATTAGTGTGATGTACATTGTTCAAAATCTATTCGGAAAAAATAAAGAACATCGAACCATAAGTCTCAATACGCACTATTTAGTCCTTTTCAAGAACCCGAGAGACGGGAGTCAAATTATGAATCTGGGTAAACAAATGTACCCGGGTCGGGTGGGGTACCTCCAAGATAGTTTTAAGGACGCGACAGCGACTCCTCACGGTTATTTGCTGGTCAATCTTCGTCAGGACACACCTGATAATCTTAGGTTGAGAACAAAAATATTCCCGGGGGAGAGACAAATCGTCTACGTGCCAAAGTAGAGAATCATGTGTGATCAAGCACTTAGACGGCACGGTGAAATGTTGAAATGTATGCGCGTCGCCTCGCCGACCGTTTAAGAGCCATATTAAAAACAGCCTCTCCCAACTCATTAACTTTTTGTGCGAGTGTTGTCATAACATATTAAAAGGTAATGTTAGACTCACTCAGCGACAGAAGTGCGAGCTACGTCGACACAAGAACAAGTTGAGACTTCTCACTAAAAAGAAACCGAGTCTTAAGCGGCGGAAAGAGATTCTACAAACCGGTGGGTTCATAGGTGCTTTGCTCCGTCCTATATTAAGTATTCTCGGTGGAGTACTAGGTGCGTAACAATGGCCAAAAAATGATTTTGGTGGATCCTCGATTCCTCGAGGGTCTTAAACAGACTACTACCACGTCCTATAGCCCACCCGAGGTGATCGGTGACAACTTGAGAGATTTAGATGATGAAATGCAACGCATCCTATTCCGCGATGATTTAGCACCCGCCGATAAGGCCAGAGTGTACCAACGCGCCCTGCATCAATATTTAACTAGATTGGAGCAGTATAAACGACGCTCATTAGGCTCGGTCGATCTCATTCAACACAACACGGCAACAGAAAAAACACATTCCCCACCAACACCATCATTCGAGCTATCACCAGAGCAGACCAAGACACCACCACCACCAGCGGAAACCCCAAAGGTAGGTAATGAAACCACTCCGCCCGTAGCCACGTATAAACTGAGACCTAAAAAAAGAAAGAGCGGAATCCCAACACCAAAATGGGAACGGTGGAGAAAATATTGAGACGTCGTTACTTTGACCCTAGTCGACCAGGGGCGTATAGTGGTGCAACGGCCCTGCAACGTAACACCAAACTGGGACTCGCAAAGATCAAACAATGGCTGAGTCATCAAGATACCTATACCCTTCATAAACCAATTCGTCGCAGATTTGAAAGGCGTCCCATTATAACGAGTGGCCCCCAACAGCAATATCAGGCAGACCTAATCGATTTGAGACATTTGAAAAAACACAACGATGGATATACCTATTTGGTATCTTGCGTGGACGTTTTCAGTAAATTCGCGTGGTCTGTACCGATACGAACCAAAACGGGGAAATCCTTAGTGGAAGCCGTCGGTAAGATATTTCTCGATGGGAAACCCGCGAGTTTTCAAACCGATAAGGGGTCAGAGTTTCTGAACAGAACATTTCAGAAATTCCTCGCTGACAACAACGTTCACTTTTTCACTACGCAGAACGAAGATATCAAGGCCGCCGTGGTGGAACGCTTTAATAGGACACTGAAACAACGGATGTGGCGATATTTCACGAAATCCAATAAGTTGTCTTATGTCCGAGTCCTCCCCGCCCTACTTCGAAGTTATAACCATTCGTATCACAGAAGTATAAAAATGGCACCGGTCGACGTCAACGCAGACAATCAAGAGCAGGTATGGAACACGTTGTATAATAGCAAACGCAACTTTAAATTTGAAAGACCCCTGTACAAGCCCGGTGATCGAGTTAGACTGGTCCTGGGCAGAGCCAATTTTAAAAAGGGTTATGCCCCGGCTTGGACGGAGGAACTGTTTTCCATCAGTCGAGTAAACGAAACAAACCCCGTTACATATGTGTTGAAAGACGATAAGGGCGATGAGATAGAGGGGTCATTCTACACAGCGGAAATTCAAAAAGTTGGAGACAAACACGAGTACAGAATCGAGAGTGTCATAACCGAGCGTCGCACATCCTTTGGGCGAAAGGAGTGTTTAGTCAAATGGTTTGGGTACGATTCCTCATTTAACAGTTGGATACCGTCCAAGGACATTGTCAGATACAAAAACTAGAGATGCGAGAAGAAGAAGAGGAGGAAGTGGTAACTTTTGGTGGAGAGCCCGATTTGCGAGCCGTAAACTCGGGAGTCGGGAGAGACGGCGAACCGCGCTGGTTGGGGTCGATGTTTGGGAAACTATCCCCCTACTTAGAACTTGTCTTTATTTGTCAAGTGGTAGTTATATATACAGTTGTAGCGGTCTCGCTGTTCAATCTGACCACCGAAAAGCCAGACGCGAAGGAGGGAAAACTGTGGATAGCCCTACTGAGCAGCTGTTTGGGTTACATGCTACCGAATCCAAACTTGGAGAGGCGACGGCGAAAAGAGTAAAAAAAAAAATGAGTTTTTATGTCACCCTGCCCAGCAACGCATCTATGGAACTTTTTAAGGATAATAACCCAGGCCACTTTTTCGTTAAACTTCCTCAGACCATTGACATTTCGACGCAGTATGAGATCGCGCTGGTGGAGATACAATTTCCGCTAAATTATTTCAATGTAATAGAGGGTGATGTCTGGATTCGCTACGAATCTCTCGATAACGACGATATTTGCGACGCCAGATTTTATTTCAACGTGACATTGGAGCCCGGGTTATATACGAAACCCGATGCGTTCATCGGCGCGTTGAACGCGTCGATCGTAAAAGCGGAGGATGAGTCGTATAGGGGAGTGAAAGGGAAAAAAATGAGATTCATTTACGCAAAAGAGGTGAATAAAGCCATCTTGAAACTTTACGAAAAAGGAGTCAGTGTTACCATAAGCGACACTTTGAAAACATGTTAGCCTTCCCCACGACCACAATATCAGACACGGCTCCCGATATCTTCAGCGTGGGTGTAATGGACTTGGAAAGTGTTGCGAAGAATGTCTACGTCTACTGCGATCTCGTTTTCCCCCAGACCGGTCGGGGATGTGATGGTGCCTCTCCTCAGGAGCGTGCCTGTTCTCAATAGAAATCACACCTCGGTGTTTCAGATCTACGATAAGCCTCACTACCTACCCCTGAGTAGATTTTCCTTCGATACCGTCGAGATCCTTTTAGCCAACGAACACGGAAAAACCATTCCATTCACCAGCGGGACGTCGGTGCTAACGGTACACTTTCGAGTCAAGAAGCATCTCGAGCTGGTATAATGGTGAAACACACTCCCCTTCATAGAGATGTTGAGTTATACGAAGACTTTTACTGTTGTCAGGCGGGCGATGGGATGCCCGTGTTTATAGGAGGTCGAAGTCAGAGCGGTCGAGGAATCGGTAGTTTCTTTGGTGGAATCGGGAGGGCTATTTTACCCTGGTTAAAAACCGGCGGTAAGGCCTTGCTCAGAGAAGGCTTGGGGACCGGTCTGCAGGTCGCACAGGACGCATTGGCCGGAAAAAATGTCGGTGAAGCTTTCAAAGAACGAGCTAAGGAGGCCGGTCAGCGGTTGCTACACGGGGCCGTAGACCACCTGCGTGATAACGACCAATCAGGAAGTGGTTTACGTCAAAGCAGAAAGCGAGTTATGAAGCTACCTCCACCAGGAGAACCCGTTACGAAGAGGATAAAACCGACAGCTGGACGGTTCCACCTTCATTCGGTGCACAACAGAGGGAAGAAGACGAGGGTGGCAAAGGATATTTTCGACTAATAATGTCCCTCATTCACCCCAATCGTGCGAATGTCTTCACTCTGGTTTGGATTTATTTAGCGTCCCACCCACACAGACATCTCTAGACTCTGGCCAGTTTATTGAAATTCGTCCGATCGCAGCTTTGTCGCATAGCGCACCGATAGAGTTTTTCATTTCTGGAAACAGCGAGGAGTATCTAGATCTTTTCAACACGTTTTTACATCTGCGGGTCAAAATCACCATCCCGAATGGTGATAGTGTACCAGTCGATGGTGAGGTAGGACCGGTCAACAATTATCTTCACAGTCTATTTTCACAAGTCGACGTATCGCTAAACGACACGTTGGTTACACCGTCGGAGAATACCTATCCTTTTAGAGCGGTGTTTGAGGCCACGCTAATTACGGAGAGGATGCGAAAACGGGATACTTGACGGCCGCTCTGTTCTACAAAGACACAGCTGGCCACCATGACGATTTGAAAGAAAATGAGGGTTTTAAAACACGGCGCGATTTGACTTCGGGTAGTAAAGAGGTTGAAATGATGGGTCGTTTGCACTCTGATGTCTTTGTGCAGGAACGTTACATGTTAAACAGAGTCGATGTAAAGATAAAGCTCACGCCCTCGAAGGATGTGTTCAGCCTCGCGGCTCACGATAGCTCTGTGGGTTATAAGAGTGTTATCACCTACGCCGCGCTCGTGGTCAGGAAAGCTAAGCTAAACCCCGCGATTTCTCTGGCCCACGAAAAGGCTCTCTTGAGCGGGAATGCGCGGTACCCGATCAAGAGGGTTACCATCAAGACATTTTCCATCGCTAGCGGGATGCTCTCCCACAGTCAAGACAATTTATTTTTGTCTCAGACACCGACCCGTATAGTGATAGGTTTGATTACGGCCAGTGCTTTTAATGGTGTTTACACAGCTAACCCGTTCAATTTTCAACACTTTGGTCTGATTTATATGAACCTGACGGTCGACGGGAAATGTATCTCGGAAAGCCTCTAACTATGGACTTTGAACGAAATCAATACGCGAGAGCTTTCTTCGGCACAAATCTGGCCATGGGTCTGATTGGTAAAGACGCTGGGAATAACGTTGATTATAGAGAATTCAAGGACGGATACTGCCTATTTGGTTTTGACCTCTCGTCCAGCCTACTGGACGGCTCCCATTTTGAGCTAGCCACAAGCGGACCCTTGTCGATAGAACTCAAGTTTGCCGCTCTCACCACTACTCCCCTACAAGTTATCGTCTACGCAGAGTTGGACTCGGTGCTCGAGGTGTCCAAGACAAGGCAGATTCTAACAGACTTCGCCGTTTGAGAGAGAGTCGAATATGAACACGAGGGAGATTTACAACCTTTTGATGTCGGATATTTTCGTTCGACGTTGTTCCCTTGTTAGTGTCATTCCACGAAACCACTTACCGCCGAGCATCGACCCAACGGCGACCGCGGCCTTTGTCATAAACACCGACCCTGCCCACGAACCCGGTGAGCATTGGGTGGCCCTATTTTACAACGGTCTCGGCGAATGTGAGTATTTCGATTCCTACGGTTTGCCTCCCAGACACGTGGATATTTTAAACTTTATAGAGCAAAACTCACACGTTCCATTCGTCTACAACCCGCGGGTGTTGCAAGATTTGTTTAGCAACACGTGCGGTCTATATTGTGTTTATTATATACTTCTAAAGTGTCGTGGCGCGAAACTTAACAGAATTCTCATGCATTTTTCATCGAGACAGCACGTAAACGACCGTATCATTTATCGTTTGCTCGCCCCGTGGATACTTCGGCTTCGAGGGGCCCGCCCAGACGCTTAAAATTATCAACGACCGGACAGTAATATATATGTGTCGTATATTTGTTGTATTAATAATAAAGCTGTGAGAAATATAGAACGAGTTTTGTTTTGGTTTACCATGAATGTGTGAGAGAGATGATTGATACTTTGTGTGGCTTGATGATATGAAGGGTGGTGTTGAGGCACATGATGATGATGATGAGGGTGGATAGTGTTGAGGGTGGCACATGATGATGATGATGAGGGTGGATAGTGTTGAGGCACATGATGATGATGATGAGGGTGGATAGTGTTGAGGCACATGATGATAGTAGGAAGGGGGATGTTGAGGGTGGCACATGATAGTGTTGAGGCACATGATGATAGTGTTGAGGCACATGATGATAGTAGGAAGGAGGATGTTGAGGGGCATGGTCAGAAATCTAGGAAGTTGTGTTAGAAAACAAGGAGGGAAGGTCAGAATACATGATGCTAACGATACTAATAATTGCTTGTCAGCATTTTTTTTTTTACATGTCGCCTCCTGTTGCCTAATACACACACATGATGATAACCAATAAAGGCACCTTTCCCCACCCGCACGACGACCCGCCATCCGACCCGCGAGATACCCCCTTTTAGAACCGCTGTCCCCGACATGCCTCTACCTAACTTTAACTCTAAACACGGAGCCTAACAATGCAGCTCCTAACAATGACCACGATTCCTTGTAAGCGATTCTAACAATAGCATTCCGCAAGTACCACTAGCCCAGTCAACAAAAATGTCATTCCAGTTTCTTGACTAGTTTTCCGTCAGTATGTTAACTTATTTTTTTCATAGTTTTTTATTATTTCGCCTTTTTTAAAAATCAGTTTTATCACATTTAACTATATTTCTTAACGTTTTGAAACATATTTATCACATACTCTTTTAAAATACTCTTTCACAAATTTCTAACACGAGCGAGGCGATCACCGGACACGGAGCGACGATCACCGGATTAGCACCGAGTCTCTATTGAATTTACCTGCGGTTAAGCTCTCAGAAACACAGGAGACCGTTCGACAAAACTAACCTTTCAATGTTATTGCTTGTCAGCATTTTTTTTTACATGTTGCCTGGCCTGTCACGTAGTAGACCCGTGTTCGAATCCTGAAGGGAGACTGTTTTTTTTATTTTTTTTATTTTTTTTATTTTTAATAATTCTGAGTTTACTTTCACAAATACATATTTTTTTAAATAATTCTGAATTTTACTTTCACATACTCTTTTAAAATACTCTTTCACAAATTTCTAACACACAGCGAGAGACGATCACCGGACACGGATTAGCACCGAGTCTCTATTGAATTTACCTGAGTTAAGCTCTCAGTGATTCGACAAACTGACGAACACCAAAAAAAAAAAAAATTCCCCCAAAAATAATGAAGTTCGAAAAAATCGCGAATTCGAAAAAAAAAAATTTTTTTTTTGGCACCGTTTTGGTGCAAAGTCGGTGCAAAGTCGGTGCCAAATCTATTGTATTTCGGTGCATGTTATTCCACTTTTCTGTTGAGTTCACAGCCACCGCTACTACTCATGATCACCTACGCCAGCAGGCATGGGTACGTTATGAAGATATTTTAAGCCACGATGTTTATTCTTTTGTGTGTCGCAACCTCAATGGGGTATCTACATATTTTTGGTAGTCGAGATTATTATTAATTAAGAGTATTTTGACAGGAAATCTCGTCTGGAAAGCGTTCAATACATGTTTTGATATTCCGATTTTCCATAATAAATCGTTTGTAGAAGAATAGGTAGAATTGGATGGAAAGAAAAGACAACAAACGATGAAGTTTTAAAACAACTAAAAATGAAAAGAGAACTACTAAACACAATTAGAACAAGACAAATTAGATTTGTGGAGCATGTTTAAAGAAACAACAGACTAATAAAAGTAATATTGGAAGGGAAAATACAAAGTAAAAGAGGCAGAGGCAGACCAAGACTAACATGGACGAGGAACATCAAAAGATGGACAAGTCAACCTTTGACACTGCACCATCAAAGCAAGAGACAGAGTGGAATGGCGCTCCATGGTAGCCAACTTTCGATGCGGAGACGGCACTCAATGATGATGATATAAATGGGAATCGTAGGTTATTTAAACGTTATGAAGGCCAAATACGGTAGCTGGTTACTTGGCGACTGTGAAGATCGCAGGCATCGTAGCTACTGTACAGGCTTGTAGAGGCTGCAGGTTCATTGTTATGTGGGGCTAAAATGGTCACAGGTTACATATAATTTGGCCAGTTATGGAAAGGGGATCGCGATTTACTTATTTCCTACCTGATTTGCCTTTTTTAACGTCGAGGGTAGATATAATTTGCTGTCTTTTGCTCTTCCTTTGGCCTCTGCTGCCGTTATGTTTTCTAGTGTTTCTAGTATTTTTGCATTTCATCTTTTCTTATTTTTTTGTGTGATCGGCCATCGAAACTAGTGCTACTGACACGTTTATTAAAAGGCTCGTTGTATTGTGTTTGGTTTTTCTGTCTTCTTTCGTAGTCAAACTATTGTATCTGCTGTTTCTTTATGCATTTTATGGCAGGAATTATTCCTAGCTTTTTTCCCAGTTCATCATATTTGATCTTATCTATCGGGCTGTTATTTATGTATTCTACTGTAGGAATTACTGCTAGCTGTTTTCTCAGTTCATCATATTTGATCTTATCTATCGAACTGTGTCCTGTCATTCGTCTGCGATTTACTTAATTGTGAAAAAAGTTTTTTTTTTAATTGGCGTAGTGGTAATTGTTATTTGTTTTTAGGTTATTGCATTGATTGACTGTACGGTTGTTGTTTTTTTCATGTATCGTTTCTTTGACTGAATGATTGGTTTGTTGATTATTTTGTTATTTGTTTATATGTTAGTTGGTGTTCTTTCGCTCTTAATAAAATATTCCACGGCGTGAAAAAAAAAGCAGCAGGAAACTTAGTTTTGTGTAAATTCCAAAGATTGTACCTGTAGGTGACTCCAGCACAAAGTTCCTTATCGAAAGATAAGAATGACTCAGTTTTCTGCACAGAAAAAAAATAAATAAAAAACGAAACTACCGAGATGCTGTCCTAACAGAGCTGGAATGTAACTAACAGTTCTCTATGAAAACGGTTGGTTCTGATTATTGACTTGGAAACAAAAAAATGCTATCTCATTCTGACATGCGCAGTCTGGTACTTGAAATTTACTGCTCACATTTCCTGTCGCGTCCAACAGAGGGAAGTAATGACCCATTTAATAATACTGATAAGGGGTTATCGTTCGCTTTTGACATAATAACGGAAAGCTCGTTCAAAATTGGGGATTAATGTGAAGTAGGCAGTTTGCTGACACTGATAGCGGTAGTCGGATTGTGTGCGTACTGTGGAATTGGTAATAGCAGGGTTGTGTAGTGTTGTGTTGAATGGAGCAGGATTGTCTGTGACGGGATTAGTTGTAGAAGGATTGTAATACTGCGGAAATGGTAATAGAAGGATTGCATATACGGCTGCCATGGAAAAATGGATTAACACGCAAAATTCAATTCCTAGTCTCTAGGAACTTTGTCAGAGGTAAAAACTAGCGAACGAAAAAAAGGGATTGCATAATATTGCGTTGGGTGGGGTAGGATTGTAAGTGACGGGATTGGATGTAATTAGGATTATGTGTTGATGAGTTTGTAATTTAGCATGATTGTGTAGCTTTGTGTTGAAGAGAATAGGATTGTCAGTGACGGGATTGGATGTAATTAGGATTATGTGTTGAGGAGTTTGTAATTTAGCATGATTGTGTAGCTTTGTGTTGAAGAGAGCAGGATTGTCTGTGATGGAGTTAGTTGTAATTAGGATTATGTGTTGAAGAGTTTGTAATGTAGCATGAATGTGTAGCTTTGTGTTGAAGAGAGCAGGATTGTCTGTGATGGAGTTAGTTGTAATTAGGATTATGTGTTGAAGAGTTTGTAATGTAGCATGAATGTGTAGCTTTGTGTTGAAGAGAGCAGGATTGTCTGTGATGGAGTTAGTTGTAATTAGGATTATGTGTTGAAGAGTTTGTAATGTAGCATGAATGTGTAGCTTTGTGTTGAAGAGAGTAGGATTGTCAGTGATGGACTTAGTTGTAGTAGGATTGGCTATTGTAGATTTGGAAATAGCAGGATTGTGTAGTGTTTTGCTGAATGAATAGGATTGTATATTACTGAATTAGTTGTGGTAAGATTGTGCCCCGCGGAATTGGTACTACTATAATTGTGTGATGTTGTGTTTGGAGCATGATTTTTTCTTTAAACGATGGGAGTAGCTACAACAGCACTGTTAAAGTGGAAGCAGTCAAATTATTCATCGTCAAATATGCAAAAGCAGTGAGATTTGAATGCATCGAAATGTGTTGTAATCATCATCATCATCATCGAGTACCACGCCTGCTGGCGGAGGTGATCATGTCTCTCCACAAATTTTTATCTCGAAAGTTATTTATCATTTCTGTTGTTGACCTTCTGCCAAGCCATTCTCTAAGCTGTCTGATATCTTTTCTCTTTGCTTCCCTCTAACCCTCAATTTTCCCAGTTGTTACAATATATTCCAGCTATTTCCTTATCTTTGCATGGCGAAAACATGATGATTGTTTCTTCCTAATATTGGAAATTAGCTCTCATTTTGCTTTGGCATTTTTCAGATCGTTTTCATTACCCTTCTTAGCTGTCCATGGTATTCTCAACACTCTTCTGTAAAATAACATATTCTACAGCCTCTAGCGATTTTTTTGACCGTTTCCATGTTTCACATCCATATGTTAAGATTGGCTCTACATAACATCCATCTGCGATTAACATTGTTTCCAGATATTTAAACCCATTTATGTGTTTTAATAGTGTTCTGCTTGTCTTTATTGTGCATTGCTGTGTGAAGCCTTTTTCTTTGTTTAAGTCTGTTTAAGCGATTAAGACTTTGTTATAATATGATAGTGAAAATGTTAATATTTTTATAGTGTGGTTGTGTACATTGGAATTGTAATTTGTTATGTTAGGAGTTCTCACATTTGAATTCTTAAAGGATTGTATGTATTGGAATGTTACGTGTCATGAATGTGTACTGCATTATTAGTTAATGCAGGAAGATGTGTACAAATATACCGTGAAATTAGTTACAGTTTTTTAATGATGTATGGAATTGATTGTATTAAGATTGTCTACAATGGAAATGGTAGGATGTACCATTAGACTTTAGAACGAGAATGCCTTTATAGCATGTGGGCATTTCCAAATCTGCTCATCTAGCATTCCTGCAACCACCATACTGTTCTATTGAATGTTTTGCGTTCTATGAAAATGGCACGTATTTACGTGCATACTTTGATATTGAACGTGCTGCATTAACTCAAATAATGGTGCGCAGCTCAAATGGATACTTCGAGGTGACCATAATGACCGTTACGGACAGCATAATCTCCAATGCGACTCGTGCCAATTCCGGAGTAGACCTCATGGAAAGGAGCGTGCCCCAAGAATCGCTGTCTCACAAATTGAAGTCAGCCCCCTACTTCGGTGAAACACTCGATCAGCAGTTCAGTTGGAAAACATTTGCGGTCGAACACGGAACACAGATCCCGTCTAAGAGAAAAGTCGAGACCTGGTACCTGTCCAATACACTCCAGAGCCAGTCGGCTGCAGCACTTTCTCAGCGCGAAGGCTCCAAAACCATGTTGATTTTATGGTCAGCTAAATGCAACTTGACTAACGCTGTCTCCACAAACGAAAATCCCAACCAGAAAGAGTCACTTGAAACCACATTACAGGAAAATATTAGTCCTGAATCTGATACCACTAAGCGGCCATCTTGGCCATCTCACCTACTGGAAGCTCTTGGTTATAATAGAACTGTGCACTGTAACCAAATTTAATGTCATAGTGTTATACGGTGATGGGGAGCCGCGATAGCTCAGTGGTTAGTGAACTGGACTACAAAGGACAGGAGGTAGGGTTCGATCCCAACCAACGGCTTCCGGTTCACCCAGCCTTTAATGGAACCGGATTTTTTGGGGGGAAAGTAAAGCGGTACGGGCGTAATACTGACCACATTACCCCAAAAATCATGTGCCGAAGGTCTGTAACACCATATTCCCTATATGCCACTTGGCGTGACGGAGGAACTTTACTTTTCATTGTTATACAGAGCCATCCATTAACTAGGGAACACTTGTTTACTGTTGCTTTACTAGCGTTGATTTAATTCATAAGATATCGATTTTATTTTCAGTACTTTGTGTTTTATACTTATCAAAATCATTGCGTTTTATGTTGCATTTTCACTAGTATAATGTTTAAACTTAAAATACTGTTATAAAGAGATCTCTTTACCGTATGACTATATTTATATATGACTATCTACTGTGTACTGGAATTCTAAAAGGATCGCACAATAAACGGTACAAATGGTTTTTGTTATAGCAATTGGTGTGTTTTTCGCACAGTTTATATCAGGATTGCGTTTTGCCAGAAATTCAACTACAAGTCTGGTAAGCACTTGCATATATTGAATGTTGGTTGAGAGACATGATCACCTACGCCAGCAGGTACGATGCTTAATGATAATACTGATAATGATGATAATGTACAGTCTAGAAATGGTTATATTAGGATTGTGGATTGTCTATAATTGGTTATGGAAAGATTGTAATTTGTCTAAAATTGGTTGGAAGAATTACGAAATGTATGGAATTGGTTAGAGAAAGATTATGGATTGCCTGGCAATGATTATAGTAAGATTGTATATTTTCCTAAATTGGTTAACTCTTTCCATACGTTTCGCCACATTGTGCGTCACCCCGATTTCGGCTACGCACGTTTGGCCGCATAGTGCGCCACTCTCAAATTTGTTATTGTGAATAGTTATCAAACCATATTCTTGTTACATGTCTTGTATCATCTTGGTATTGGTGAAATCTATAATCCCTTGTTCAATTATCTAAATATGCATATATGACATGTTATGTGTTTGATAAATATAATTATGTAAATTGATTCTTAAAAACATGGACAATTTAGTATCTGAAATCTCTTCCGGTGCATCGATGAAAATCTTCTTTACGGAAAGAGTTAATAATAATTTGTGATTGTCTGACTTTAGTCGCCGTAAAAGCATGTATTTTTTTTAATTGGTTGTATTGGCAATGCTTGAGATCAATCATGAAAAGACTAAAGTCATGAAAAGTTTAATTCCAACAGACGACAAAATATGCATGGAAAACAAACCAGTAGAAGAGATAGATCACTGTATCTATCTTGGAAGTCACATTGATCGAGAAGGGGATACAAGTAAAGAAATTAGAATCAGAATGACTAAAGCAGCAATGACTTTCAGAAGCCTTGAAAAGTTGTGGCAATCAAAACTCATCAGCACAAACACAAAACTTAGGCTATTCAAATCAAATGTACTATCAACCCTTACGTATGCGTGTGAAAGGTGGAAAACAACAAGAGATATAGAAACAAAGTTGAAAGCATTCGAAAATAAATGTCTAAGGAAAATACTTGGTATAGTGTGGAACGAATTCAAAACAAACGAGGAAATTAGAGAAATCGCCAATCAACCATTAATATCTTCAGTAATAAAGAAAAGACGATGGTCATATGTTGGACATGTGATGAGAAGAGATAATAACCGAATAGCAAAGCAAGCCCTCATATGGGAAACAACAGGTAAGAGAAAAAGAGGAAGACCCAGAGAGACACTGAGAAGAACATTGATGAGAGAGACAAGAGCAGCAGGATTCGGCTCCCTCAATGAGACAGACCTGCTTGCACAGAACAGAGACAGATGGCGAGATTTGATAAAATATCTTTAAAAGAAGACTGCTAGAACAAAAATTCAGATAGGAGAAGGTGTATCTTGGTCTACGCCCTATGGGCCGGCTACGACTCGAAAGGTCAATTGATAGATAGATTGGCAATGCACATTGTCTGGCATTGCTTGTAGTAAAACTAAGCATGTATGGAGTCAGTTATAGCAATGGTGTGTACCGTCTTACATCAATTATAATATAATTGTACAATGTTTGATTTATTTAAAACGACTATCACTCCCTTTTTATCAGCAGAAATAGAAATAGTTAAATCTTTACAACATAACAACACAAATATTTTTTTTTTAACTTGAACCGGAGTGAAAATGGACTCGTAGTGTTGGGAAAGATGGTAACAACAAGACGAGCACTAAACTTCTTACCTCCAAATGCCACACTCTAATGCATTTACATCCCAGTACAGTTATATCCTATAGCTTAGTGGTTAGTGAACTGGGCTACAAAGGACAAGAGGGCGGGTTCGATCCCAACCGACGGCTTCCGGGTTCACCCAGCCTTTAATGGGTACCTGATTTTTTTTCAGGGAAAGTGAAGCGGCACGGGCGTAATACCGACCACATTACACCAAAAATAAAGTACCGACGGTTTGTAAATATATGGTCACTAACACCATATTCACTATACGCCACTTGGCGTGATGGGGGTACTTTATTTACTTTTTTTACTACAATTATATCCTATTATATGTACATCCTAGTATAGCAATATTCTAGTAGAGCTACATCCTAGTACAGCTATATCCTAGTACAGTTAAATCCTAGTACAGCTATATCCTAGTACACTTAAATCCTAATACAGCTATATCCTAGTATAGCTACATCCTAGTACAGCTACATCCTAGTATAGCAATATCATAGTACAGCACATCCTAATATAGCTATATCCTAGTACAGCTACATCTAGTACAGCTACATCCTAGTACAGCTATATACTAGTATAGTTACATCCTAGTATAGCTATATCCTAGTACAGCTACATCCTAGTATAGATATATCCTAATACAGCTACATCCTAGTACAGTTATATCCTAGTACAGCTATATCCTAGTATAGCTATATCCTAGTACAGCTACATCCTAGTACAGCTACAACCTAGTATAGCTATATCCTAGTACAGCTATATCCTAGTACAGCTACATCCTAGTACAGCTACATCCTAGAACAGTTACATCGTAGTACAGCTACATCTTAGTACAATCATATCCTAGAACATTTACATCCTAGTACAGCTACATCCTAGTACAGTCATATCCTAGAACATTTACATCCTAGTACCGCTATATCCTAGTACAGCTACATCCTAGTACAGCTATATCATAGTACAACTACATCCTAGTACAGTCATATCCTAGAACATTTACATCCTAGCACAGCTATATCCTAGAACAGCTACATCCTAGTACAGCTATATCATAGTACAGCTACATCCTAGTACAGCTATATCATAGTACAGCTACATCCTAGTACAGTCATATCCTAGAACATTTACATCATAGCACAGCTACATCCTAGTACAGTCATATCCTAGAACATTTACATCCTAGTACAGTCATATCCTAGAACATTTACATCCTAGTGCAGTCATATCCTAGAACATTTACATCCTAGTACAGTCATATCCTAGAACATGTACATCCTAGTACAACTACATCTAATACTTCAGTATTCTTCCACATTATACATTTAGAACATACTTTCACGTGTGTACACAACTGTACTAAGATAAAGTTCAAAGCAATGTTGGTTCATTTCTCATTATATAACACATTAAATAGATAGATAACGTGTTCCAACGAAACAGAAAAAAAAACACGATTCAGCTAAAGTTGGTTCAATGTTTATCTGTTACCAACATACAGTGTTTCATAACGTTTAACGTTTTACAAAAGAGGGCTGATGTTGATCATCAATAGTAACCGCAAGCGCTTTTTTGTCAAGCTACTTCTCTTTCGGCTATTTTTTGCAATATTGAAATAACAGATCCGGCGGAAAAATCAACAATGCTTTTCTTATGTACATTATGTGATGATGTGTGATACTATAATGTGAATTGTTTATTAATTGATAATTTAATGAAATTGCTTGCTTACGTTCGTCCGATGACTAAAGTATTATAGAGTATTCGTAGACTGTAGAATTCCTCTTCGTCATCCGCCCTTAAAAGGACGTTAAGTGGACATGTCTGCGTTGTGTTGTGGTTTGCAGTATAACTGTTATATTTGCGCCTTTCGGCCCAAAACCCATCCGACTTCAGCACGACATTTTTGAGTACCGGTTGTCTTCCCTCTTCGATCCCTGCACACTTGGCCAGACTAGACAGGTTAGTCTGTTACTGGAGGCACCACGGAGAGTTGGAGCACGGTCTGGATGGTTTTGGTTCACCGATCTTGGCGCAAGCCATCAGCTAATGACATTTAAATTGTATCGTTGCTGTAATTTTACAATGTCTTGCTTGTCGATCAAATTACAGGTTTGTTGGTACAATATTTTTGTTATCACTTTCAGCTATGTTTTTCTACTGTCGATCTTTTGGGTTTGCATGAACTCCTGTGCATTCTATTTTTGCTGTTTTCCAGATATTTATTTTTGTGTTCGTCTGAGTTCTTGAATTAGTGCACAAATATTTAGCTTATGTTGTTATCCTGATTAATCAGGGCATATAAGACGTATTTTGAGGAGTAATAAACAGGTATAATAAAACATAAGATCAATAAGAAATACATAAGATTATGAAATGACGTTTGTATTCTGTAAAAAGCACGCGGTATCAAAGGAGAAAACATAAACCTGTTTATTATGAAACAAATTGTATATTAAACATTAGAAATAAGATAAGCATGAAATGAGAAACGCGTGAATTCATAGAATTAAATAAAATGATCAGAAAATGCCTCGAGATAAGGATTAATAAAAACCAAAACGTTAGAGATTCTATCTTATAAAATGTAAACGTAAGAAATTAGATGAGACCATAAAAGAACAAGTGCACGACTATTTAGGTAACAAACTAAGCCCACACATTATCATAAGCTCAAAAGAGCTCTCACATCAAACGAAATATGACACTAATACGTATTCAACAATTAATGTCTGAAATTATGATTAACACAACAGAAAACAAAATTATTAACTTTTGAAAGATTTCAGAACAGTTACACAGGAACCAACCAGTTTTCCATATTAATTTCCTTTTTTGCAGTAACATCGCCCTTAATATAACATTTTATAAACCGTTCAGTTTATAACTTTTGTTTTGTTTAAACCATAGTAACTTATATAAATATCTTGAGGCTGAAAATACAGGGGAAACGAAATAGAGGCAGATGGACTCAGTTTGATCAAAGACATCACGTGATGGTCTAGACAAATTGTGTGGCAGCTTAAACCAACAAGACAATAGTCAGCATCAGATGGCACTGCATGGGAGCAAATCGTAGATGGAGAACAGGTAAATGTTTTTGATTACAAAATGTCTAACATTGATTCTAATATGAGTGTATGTGGCTACAAACTTCCAGCACACGTTTCACCGTTCCTGTTTGTTGTTTAGTCACGTTTATATATATATATATATATATATATATATATATAATATATTTCGAAGAGCCCATCACGCCGTATGGCGTATAGGGAATATGGTGTTAGTGATCATATATTTTACAGTCCTTTATCACATGATTTTTGGGGTAATGTGGTCGGTTTTACGCGCGTGCTGCTTTACTTTCCCAGAAAAAATCCAGTACCCATTTAAGGCTGGGTGAACCAGGAAGCCGTCGGTTGGGATCGAACCCTACCTCTTGTTCTTTGTAGTTCAGTTCACTAACCACTGAGCTATCGCGGCTCCCATATATATATATCGCTCTCTATGTATTCCTTCCTGTATTCCCTGTATTCTATGTATTCCTAAATATCATAGTTGAGGGAATACATCTGGAGACAGTCCAGAGCTACAACTACCTAGGACATACTATAACCAATGATGGAAAATGCAAAACTGAAATAAACAAAAGAATAGGTATGGCAAAAAGCAATTTTAATGCCATGAAAAATATACTAACAACAAAACAAATAGCAGGGCTGAAACTAAGAATGGCAAAATGTTACGGCTTCTCAATATTCCTGTATGGTGCAGAAACATGGGCATTAGACAAGAAAACAGAACAGAAAATTGAAGCCTTTGAAATGTGGATTTATAGAAGAATAGGTAGAATTGGATGGAAAGAAAAGAAAACAAACGATAAAGTTTTAAAACAACTGAAAATAAAAAGAGAACTACTAAATACAATTAAGACAAGACAAATGCAATTTTTGGGGCATGTTAAAAGACACGACAGCCTACTAAAAGTAATATTGGAAGGACAAATACAAGGTAAAAGAGGCAGAGGCAGACCAAGACTAATATGGACGAGTAACATCAAAAGATGGACAAGTCAATCTATGTCAGCCTGCACCATCAAAGCAAGAAACAGAGTAGAATGGCGATCCATGGTAGCCAACCTTCGTTGCGGAGAAGGCACGCGATGATGATGATGTATTCCTCCCACTTTGTATAATTTAGTAATGCCTTTGTATGTTGTTCCTTGACATGTAGATTAGGACGAGACGATGTACTTCAGTTCCATCCACTTAGTGATCATATCATGATATCGTTCTTTATTGTTCTATTTTCCATAGATAAATAGGACGAGCAATAATTCTCCAAAGCAACAGAACTGATGCAGGGTACTTTCATAGCGTCTTTAGTTTGACCTTGTATTATTGTTTCTTTTGTCCACCAAGTGATCCCCTGCACTTTCGTAGTTTACTTCAGAATAGTATCTCTGGCAGATGTTCAATCGCCTTGGGAAATACAATGTTAAGTTTATTTTTAGCTTTATCTACCTGGCATAAGGATCTCCATTCTAAAGGCACAATGAGTTGCAAGTAGGACTACTCTATTAAGAAGTTTCTGTGAAAACATTTCTTTCTCTATACTTAGTAGTAATGTCACTATCTAACTGTCGTAAACTTTTTCCTTACGTGTTTTTGTCTTTTTTTTTTCTCTTTTGTAAGAAGTGTTCCCGAAATTGCTCTCTGGTTCACACATATCGCATGGTGTTACTGTTTGTATGACGTCAGATATTTCGTTCATCCCTCTCTTGGGAGGTCGGCCTTCCTCTGTCACGCCTGTTGCTGCACCTGCTTGTTAATGCTTGTTGTGAAATGTGTTCCGGTAACTGTAGCTCAAGTCTGGTGTTACTCCTAATCTTGTCATCATTTCTTTATTTCTCATTTTGTCGTTTATCGTCACGTTTATTATTCTTCGAAAACATCTCGTTTCAGCAATTGGGATATGTCTGATCTCCTTTACAGTTAACATTCATGTTTGTAACTTGTTGCATAACGTTAACAAAAATACCGAGTAATATATTGCTATTTTTTTTGCGCCCGTTGTGATATGATTATTTTAAAAATGTGTTTTACTTGTTAAACTATTTCTTTTGTTTAGTGTGTCTGTTTTTAATTTATATTTCCCATTGTCCCTTTTCCTGCAACAATACTTCTCTAGTATTTGAACTCCTTTCTTGATTCACCTACATTTTTCTCATTGATATTCTCTACTCTTATAATTACTACAAAGGACAAGAGGTAGAATTCGATCCCAACCGACGGCTTCGGGTTCACCCAGCCCTAAATGAGAACCGGATTTTTTTCTGGGAAAGTAAAGCGGCACGGGCGTAATACCGACCACATTACCCTAAAACTCATGCGCTGAAGGTCTGTAAAAATTATGGTCACTAACACCATATTCCCTATACGGCACTTGGCGTGACTGGAGTACTTGACTTGACTTTTTTTACTCTTATAATTATGACTTGTCTTCTCTCATGTTGATATTATTTCAGTACATTTAGAAAATGTTCTCAGTTCTAAAACATGACTTGTCTTCTCTCATGTTGATATTATTTCAGTACATTTAGAAAATGTTTTCAGTTCTAAAACATGACTTGTCTTCTCTCATGTTGATATTATTTCAGTACCTTTAGAAAATGTTCTCAGTTCTAAAACATGACTTGTCTTCTCTCATGTTGATATTATTTCAGTACATTTAGAAAATGTTCTTAGTTCTAAAACATGACTTGAGTATAACTCTGCTATAATACATCAACAATGATCAAGTGAGATGCTATATCTGATATTTTGGGTTAAATTATGGTTGTTTTACACCAGAACGAATTGCATTTGTCAAATTTTGAAATATTTATTCTCATTAACTTTTTTTGTAGCATTTGTCAAATTTTGAAATATTTATTCTCATTAACTTTTTTTGTAACATTTGTCAAATTTTGAAATATTTATTCTCATTAACTTTTTTTGTAACATTTGTCAAATTTTGAAATATTTATTCTCATTAACTTTTTTGTAACATTTGTCAAATTTTGAAATATTTATTCTCATTAACTTTTTTTGTAACATTTGTCAATTTTGAAATGTTTATTCTCATTAACTTTTTTTGTAACATTTGTCAAATTTTGAAATATTTATTCTCATTAACTTTTTTTGTAACATTTGTCAAATTTTGAAATATTTATTCTCATTAATATTTTTTTTTACATTTGTCAAATTTAAAAATATTTATTCTCATGAAGTTTTCTTGAACTAACATATTAACAACGTCAAAAATAACTTTTTCCAAAGCATTAATATTTTTTTGTTTCCAGTATCCAATTTTGAACCACTCCAAGAAAATATCAATCTCAAGAATATAGTGCAATGTAGTTCTCTAATGACATCTTCATTCATACAAGTAGCAACAATTAAAATCTTTAAAAAGAGCTAAATACTACATTGAGCTAAAGGTAATCAGTCGTGTTAATCTTGATGTTATGATTCTTGCGAGCTCAGTTCAGACAGTAAGTAAAGTAAAGAGACCCCGTTACGTCAAGTGGCGTATAGGGAATATGGTGTTAGTGACCATAAATTGTACAGACCTTCATCATGTGATTTAGGGGTAATGTGGTCGGTATTACGCCCGAGCCGCTTTAATTTCATAGAAAAAATCTGGTACCCAATTAAGGCTGGGTGAACCGGAAGTCGTCAGTTGGGATCGAACCCTACCCCTTGTCCTTTGTAGTCCAGTTCACTAACCACTGAGCTTAAGCGGCTCCCCAGTTCTGATAGTGGTATAGCTTATTTGGTGAATTTCTTAGTATAGCCTAGTAGTTTAGAGATATGAACTCCCTTAGATTTACATTTGCTGGGGACTATTTCCCATGTATGGCCTTCATGTTTGCTATTCGCATCTATCATCATCATCATCATCATCCTCAAGTACCGGGTCTGCTAGCGTAGGTGATCATGTCTCTCCACAATTTTCGATGTCGACAATTATTTATCCTTTCTGCTGTTGACCTTCTGCCAAGCCATTCTCGATCTCTTCGTCATCAATTTTTCCAGTTGATACAATATATTCCAGTTGTTCTCTTCTCATTACATGGCCACAAAATGATGATTGTTTTGTCCTAATATTGGAAATTAGCTCTCTTTTTGCTTTGGCCTCTTTCAGAACGATTTCATTACTCTTCCTAGCTGCCCGTGGTATTCTCAACATTCTTCTGCAAAACCACATTTCTACAGACTCCAGCAATTTTCTTGTTTGTTGTCCTGTTGTCTATGATTCAAATCCATATGTTAAGACTGACTCTACATAACATTTAAGAATTCTTTTTCTTGTTTCGATTGTCAAAAATGGATTGCATAGTATCTTCCTCATTGTTTGAAAAGCTGCTTTTACCTGAGTAATTCTGCATCTTCGCCTCTATAGATCCACTATTTCGCCTTGTTTGTGATGCGTGGGATGCCCTGTTTGACGTTACACATTTAGCTACTATGATTTATCCATCTTCAGCCACCTGGTTCTCGCAGATATATACAGTATAATTAGATAACCAACGACTATCCCTATGCTAAGAATGTATATACAATACGGTGTTCGTGGCAATATTTTGCAAATGGCTAACAACACATTTCAACTCCCAGACAAATTCCCTGGTACCCTTTTTTCAACTGCCGGACAAACCCCGCTATCTTGCAGGTAAAAATGTTAAAACACTCGCCACATCTGAATGCTATTTTGATCTTATATTTTCAACTTCTTTGGCGAACAGAGCTGATCCCCTTTCTGAACGTTTAATATCATAAAAGTAAATTATTGTACGAACGATTAAGATTAATCGAATCGAAAATTAAGGTGAATACCTTTTAGGGCTTAGTATTTCTTTTTATTGTGTATTTTAATGGACAACTGACATCTGTGGTTTTATTCAGTAACAGCTTTAGTATGTGATCTTTAAATATAAGTGAGGTGAGTTTTATATCATTGAGGTCATTTTGAGTTCACTGAGGTAAATTGTATAGTGGGATGAGTTTTTACATCGGTGAGGTGACTTTTATATCAGTGAGGTGACTTTTATATCACTAACATGAACTTTATATCATTGAGATGGGTTTTATTTCAGTAAGGTGAGTTTTATATCAGTGAGATTCGTTTTATATCAGTGATGTGAGGTTTATATAAATGAGGTGAGTTTTATACAAGTTAAATGAGCTATATAACATTGAGGAAGAATCATTTTCGTTCCCTCACCGGATGCTCTTCTTCGTCAACGGAGGTATGCTATTGTTAAAGTGACGGTAATCGGCTATGGATTCAGCTGATGTCCAAGTCTTTCATGTGTCACAGAGTGTTCAATAAACATATTTTCTATCTTCAGTGCTTTCACACATTTTTTTAGGCGATACATACGTAGGAGAAGGTGCTCGAGAATGGATCTGAGTACTGTGGGGTTTCCCAATGTGCAATGAAGTTGATCATTCCTCTCAACAAAACAAGAACATTACAACTTATTATAATGGAATTGGAATCGTCGCCTGTGACGCAGATTGGGACTCCACGGTAGTCGACCTTGTACACAGATTTGCCAACGCCAACACGCTTTATGGAAGGCGATGCGGAGGGATAGAGCTGTGATGTGAGTGGAGCGGGTATGGGACATTCCCAGCGGCAGTAAAACGTATTCCATGAACAGAACAGAAAAGAACATTATGAGAAGGAGTGAATCAATTTACCAAATAAATTTGTGTCAGTAATTCCTTGTAGATTGAGACAGCTATTTTACTTCGTGTTCAAAAGTCTTATATAACATCATGTATTCTGTGGTCTCTTTAACTGCACTGGCCGGGTTCGATCCCCAGCAGTAGCGGATTTTTTTTCGAACTGACAAGGCTCCGGGGTTCACTCAGCATCTAAAAATGGGTACCAGAGATTTTTCTGGCAAGTAAAGGCGGCCTGGCGTGATACCGACCACATCACACAAAAATGTGTTATGGTTATAGCAAAATATGATCACTAACACCATATTCCCCATACGCCTAGCAAGGAGTGAAGGGAACCTTTACTTTTTATTTTAGTTGCATTTCCCTTTAATAAAATTATTCATTTACCTTTATGTTTTTCCTTTGATTTCTTATGAGAGACTTTCTTCCTCGCCACTTCTGTATTAGCAATTCATGCTGCACTTTCCTTCCAGACTCTTTTTGTTTCCTTAGCTTTTGTTCAGTGCATACGTCTTCAAACAGCATTTGTTCGGAACTACTCTTTGTGAGCTTATGATGTACTATGATTTTTTCTTCAAGGCAGCAGATGTGGTAGGTAGAGGTATCGCTTACAGAAATATATCAGCCAATGCTATTCTAAAATGAGATTGCAATAAGCGACTGTTAAGTAGTTGTGAGTATATAGGGACAGTAGATTCGAGCTGGCCATTGTGTGTAGTCTAATATGATAAGTGGTGTATAGTTATATTCTGATAACATATTCAGCGAGGACGTTTTGTCACCTTTTCTGGTTCAGAATACAACCAGGGGTTACTCACGACAGTCTGCAGTAACGTCAGCCTCCCTTACGTGAGTAAGTGTTAAGAAGATAAACGAGTAGAAACATGTTCTCGTCGAGTACCACTTGTGATGATCGAGTTCCCTTCTGTTGCAGAGCTCTGCTTAAAGTGTTTCCTGACACTAAAAAAGTTCAGATAATCAACTAGAGGTCAGAGAGTTGAAAATATTGATTCACTTATCATCATCATCATCATCAAGTACCGGGCCTGCTGGCGTAGATGATCATGTCTCTCCACAACTTTCGATCTCGGCAGCTATTTATCATTTCTGTTGTTGGCCTTCTGCCAAGCCATTCTCTTAAGCTGTCTGTTATTTTTTCTCTTTACTTCCCTCTATCTCTTCGTCCCTCAATTTTCCCAGTTTTTACAATTTATTCCAGTTGTTCTCTTCTCATTACATGGCCAAAAAATGATGATTGTTTCTTCCTACTATTGGAAATTAGCTCTCTTTTTGCTTTGACCTCTCTCAGGGCATTTTCATTACTCTTCTTAGCTGTCCATGGTACTCTCAACATTCTTCTGTAAAACCACATTTCTACACACTCCAGTGATTTTCTTGTCTGTTGTCCTATTGTCCATGATTCGCATCCATATGTTAAGACTGGCTCTACGTAGCATTTAAGAACTCTTTTTCTTGTTTCTATTGTCAAAAATGGTCTATGAAACATAGGTATAGATCAGTTTTCACCTCTATGGCTCTTTCTACAAAAGGTCTTATGATATAAATGACATTGCTTGTTCCTTTATCTCTAACAAAACCACACTGTTCATCGCTAATTTCTGGACTGATTAATTCATTTATATGCGTAACAAAACGTAAGATTGACCCAAGAATGTGTTATTCCTAACAACTTTCATACGCAAAAAAATGCAACATTCTTTTCATATTTCATGATGTTGTTGTTACATCGTATTCTCAGTTCATATTTCGAAAGTTTCAAAAATGATGCATGAGACAAGAATTATTAGAATAAATGGAAATAGCCAATCATCAAAGATTACTGTATATCAAACTTCTGTGCATGCAAATGGCTGTGCTAATAAGATACAATTGACAAGGGCGATCTAAGACACTCATATTTGAACATTAATGATGTATGGACAAGAGAGATAAATTATACGATATATTTATGATTGACATTTCAGTGAGGATAAGGCGAGGATGAAATGAGTTATTTGGAGAATTTTTACTAAAAGGTAAAAGACAAGGGATGAGTGAGGGTGGGAATAGGATTTATCTGACAAACGTGCTGCAGCAAATACTGCTGTTATTTTTTAATGTTAGCACAGGGGTATGGCCGGATCTTTAAGGTTACTTCAAGTATATAGTGGATAGTCCTGCTAAAACGTGAATTAACTGGCCATGGATATGCATGATTTGCTTGCTTGCTTGCATTCGCCCGATGACTAAAGTATTCTAGAGTATTCTAGTAGACTATATAATTCCTCTTCATCATCCGCCCTTAAAAGGGCGTTAAGTGGGTGTGGCTGCGTTAAGTTGTGGTTTGCATTATAATTGTGATATTTGTGCCTTTCGGCCCAACACATCCGGCTTCAGCACGACATTTTTGAGTACCAGGTTATCTTCCCTCTTCGATCCTTACTCGCTTGGCCAGACGTGACAATAAATGATTTAAAGTAGCATTATCATTGTAAAGACCGTACACAATGAACTGGTAGAAGACTAGTAAGAAAGAACGATATAGAACTGTCGCAATCAACAATCAGTTCAAAGACGATACCTACCTTAACCTGTGCAAGAGTGAAATGGCAGACACAACTAGAAACTTCATGTGAATAGAAAGAAGGAGACCTGAAAGCTCTTTTCGAGAAAAAAATGACAATTGGTCTGTTTTTACGGGCAGCCAAGAACGGATACGAAGTATTTTCGCAAAAATAAACCTTCAGGGTTTCTAATGCTGAAGAGCGAGATCTAGCAGAAAACACGATTGATTTATTTGATACACCTGTGTCGACAGCCACAGAGTACAGCTTCAGGGTGTCCGCAATATCAGATATGAGGCTGAAAGTAAAGATTATTGTTTCAGCAGCGGAAAGCCTCAGTTCCTTGAAGAAGGTTTTATCAGTTTCAAACATCTTTTTAAATACATGTCAAAGCCAAACCCCCATGGTAACATTACTAAAAAAAAAGAAGAGGTCAAATCACTATCTTCAGACTGAGAATCGGCCATGTGTAACATTGAACAACTAAATCAATAGAATACAACGAAACCAAACTTTAGCACGTTCACTCTGTAAACACCCACATGATGCAGTAGAACATCACCTTTTTGACAGTCCAAAGCTCACTGACATCAGAGCAGTTCTACTATTCTCAAACACCTGATAAATGGAACACTTTGAACGCAACCACAAGGGAACTCAGGAATACCAATAGATATCATTAAATGGCACTGGACCGAAGGACATCACTTAACAGGCTTCTGGATCCATAACAACAACACTTAGGTCAGTGATGGCAGTGAAAAAGAGTCCAATCATTTGGAAAAGAACACCCGAACTCGGAACAATAAAGTCAGCACACGTTTGGCACATTTCACACACCCCATTGAACTTCCGGTCAATATGGCGGATAGGCGGAAAGAATAGTTGAAGCTCTGTTTGAGAAAAACGTTTCTTGTTTCAGTTTCCTCATATTCCGAGCCCGGCTTGCTTTCGGAGCTACTGAGTTTGGTGCTATGTGCACACTGTGAGCTGTGTTTTTCATCCGTATAGTGTTTCGATATTCCGATTGCTTACGATGAATGATGCTATCGTATAACCAAGGACAGTTCAGCTCACTTTCGATGCCGCTACGCCTTATCTCTTTTGGTGTGTATTGTTACTGCTATGATGGGAAAAGCAGCTGCCATTCTTTGTTTAAATCCTTCAATGAGATGTTAATTCGGATGATTCCACTGGCACGGACAGTTGAGCAATTATGGATTTTAATTCGTTTGCAGTATTGCCGTGCTTTTCGAATAACTACAACTACACCCCATTTGCATTTTCAAATGAAATATACGAAACAAAATGAACAAGATATATGTAAAATACCACGCATATTTGTATGTAAGGGATCGGTGTCATCATCATCTAGCTTGTTCCTGTTGTAATTTGGCTCCCATACAACTGCTCTCAAGTTTTATCTTGTGCGAGATGTTCAGTTTCTGCAGCGCCAAACCCAGCTTTCTGTGATATCGTGCACCCAATTTCTTCTACGTCTTCAAAAAAACAACAAAACATACCCTCAAGAGCTTCCAACAAGCACATTTTACAAGCTATACTTCCAATTTCCACAACCAGCCGAGTTCAGATCTATTATTTATGTTCGTGTGTTCTACAGATCAGCTGCTCTGGAAGCACTTATAAACATATAAAAGAGATATGCACACACTTAAACATTAATAAACAAGAGTATTTTTGCAATTATTATTTTTTAAGCAAATTTATAGAGAAATGGGATCTATTTTTATTTGCAAGACATGCATAAGATAAATTAAGTGAATTATCTAAGAATTCATGAAGTTCTTTGCAAGTTGGAACAATAGACTAACGCTACTTTTACAGAAGATATCATCATTGAGTGCCGTCTCCGCATCGAAGGTTGACTACCATGGAGCGCCATTTCATTATGTCTCTTGCTTTGATGATGCAGATTGTCATAGGTTGTCTTGTCCATCTTTTGATGTTACTCGTCCATGTTAGTCTTGGTCTGCTTCTGCCTCTTTTACCTTGTATTTTCGCTTCCAAGATTACTTTTGGCAGGCTGTGTCTTTTAACATGCCCCAAAAATCTCTTTTTTTTTTAAAATTGTGTTTAGTAGTTCTCTTTTCAGTTTTAGTTGTTTTAAGACTTCATCACTTGTTTTTTTTTGTTTCTATCTAATTCTTGATATTTTTCTAAAAGTCTACATTTCGAAAGCTTTAATATTCTTGTCTGTTTTCTTGTCTAATGTCCATGTTTCTGCACCATACAGGAATGTTGAGAAGATATACCAGTTTGCTATTCTTTTATCTCTGGTCTTATTTGTTCTGATGTTAGTGTATTTTCATGGGATTAAAATTGCCTTTATCATTCATATTCTTTTGTTTATTTCAATTTTATATTTTTGTATCACTTGTTATAGTATGTCCAAGGTAGTTGTAGCTTCGAACTGTCTCGGGTCTTTTCCTTCAACTTTTATATCCACTTGTAGGTTTAAGTATTATCTTTGTCTATGATCACAATTTTAGTCTTTTTGATATTCATATCTAGTCCATATGTTTTGCTTGTCATGTTTATTTCATTAAGCAATTGTAGATCTTTAGCATTTTCTGCTAGTAATATAGTATCATCAGCATATCTTAGCTTTTGATTATCTTTTGATACATTTCTAGGCCTGGCATCTTTGTGATGTTTTTAAATATTTGCTCAGTGTATAGATTGGACAAGATGATGATATGATGCATCCCTGGCTTACTCCTCTTTTTATTTCAATAGGTGTAGAGCTCTCTTTGTTATATTTTATAATTACAGAAGATATATTTTGTCATAGAGATACTATACGTCAGATAATAACTTTGACTTATTGATTTGAGGTTTTGACTACTTTTCTAGACATGATCCGTTCAATCTCAGACAGAGTATTCCAGGTAAAGTAAACCGCAACTGCCACGTACAAAGAGAGTGAAAACTATGTTTTATTGTGTGTGCCTTCGGTTCTCTTGAGACTTACATTCACTTCATTATTACTTTACTTTATCATTGTTGCCTTTTAGTCTTCAGGGAATATGCAGTGTTCGGCTTAATGCTGCCTGGTGTCTATCTTGCATGATACACATCGTGATGTCTGCTATTTTTTTTTTATTAAGTCTAATATTAACAATAAAGTGAATACTAACGTTATCAGCATCACAGCCCATCTGGTTATGAGTTTACGCGAGAATAAAAACGTGTGTATATGCGTCTACACGGTGGGATGCTTGCGACAATGTTATATAAACATCTATGAGAAGTGCAACTGTTGTATGGGGCTCTCTAAGCGTGTTCGTCAGGTTTTTGTAGAAACAATGACTTTTATTCAAACACAGTCTTTGTTTAATGTACGTTTTTATTAACGTAACGTGACTAACTAATATTAACAAATATTGAAACTTGTCTCATTATTTATTGGTTTGTCTCATTATTTATTGGTTTGTCTCATTATTTATTGGTTTGTCTCATTATTTATTAGTTTGTCTCATTATTTATTAGTTTGTCTCATTATTTATTGGTTTGTCTCATTATTTATTAGTGTCCTTAAATTTGTTAACTTACAACCAAATAATCAGCAGAAACTGATTAATCTGGACCCATTATTTATTCTTAATGTATGATATTGTTTAGGCAGTAAAATGGTCTTAATTTATATTTTGTGCTGTCTAATTTGATTTTGCAGCAGTGGTTGACAGAAAGTGCTCCCGCTACTGATCTGAAAGTTTCAAGATAGACATATTTGTTTTTTTTCTCGGACCCGCACGGCTTTGAGGTCCAGAAATATCTGAAAATGCGTATTCGATATTTTTCTAGGAAAATAAGACGGCCAGACGAGATCCATATTATCCATACATGGCAATATCTCTGATCGTTGACAAATATGGACACTAACACCACATTTCCCATACCTTAAGAGAACTCTTACTAACTTTGGTATAATTTATATTTTAAACATTATCGCTTTAATGCAATTACTTTCTGTTTGAGTATTGACGTTTAACAAACAATGAGAAGGGACATACTGAGTAAGTTATCCATTGGTGTGGAAGAACGCAAGAAAGGAATGTCAAATACGTAATTTTGAGACGGAAATACACACTCTTTAATGTTTGTTTTTCACCTTTCATTCGTCCTTCCAAATTTTTTTCACTAATAATTGAATAATTGACAAATTTTCAATATATAAACGACATTAACAGGAAAAAGAGTAATCCACATTGCACACATATTGACATAATGTGATCCCCTGCCTTTGTTCAAAATCCACGCTTCAATAACACGTGAACGTATCCCAAAGTAACACAACAATACGAAGGGTAATCGATAATTTAACAAAATTGTTTAGATTGATTAAATGACGATGGATAGGTAAGTGCATTAATATGTGGGTAGTTGATGAGTGAGTGGGTATATAAATGGGTGAGTGTAAATAAGACTACTTTTCTTCCATTGTGCTTAGAATATTTCCTTTGTACGCTGAAGGTTTATTCATAATTGTAAGCTGGTTCGTTTGAATTAACGTTGTAATGGAGAACTTTTTAGATTCAATTTTGACCCGGATCAATTATTGAACTTTCTTCGTGTTGTGCTTATACATACTCATACTGTTATTGGTAGGTCGTTTGGTCTTTCTGTAAGACATTCGTCAAGTCACTTCTCAAAATCTCGACCTTGAAAATCGACAAAGGCTTGATGTGCACAAGAACACCAACACATATTTATTGTTATACTGTTTACAGTTAGATAGACACAAGTTACATTGACACATTCCATGATTTATTTAGACTAGACATTCTTTCTAGGTAATATCAATATTACTTGACGGTTTGGATGGCCACTGAGTCACACACTCCTAGAATCAGCTAACACATCACAGGTTGGACTTTTCGTTATCTATCTATACAGTCCAGTCCCATGTGGACTCACTAGAGCAGTTAATTTATTCGCTTGATCTAATATTGGTCTTGTTCGAACGTCTTGTCTAGTTAAACTAGTTGTCAGTCTTTTTCTCCGAATGTGCGAGAGTGATTGAGTTTCTCGGCGTATCTCTCTTGATGTATCTCGGCGTCTCGTCTTGTGTCTCACTCTATGTGAGTGTCTCACATTTGGTTCTATCATTGTCTCTCTCGGAGAACCTTTCGTTAGTCTGTAAGACTCCCTTATATATTCTGGCCACTTCCGGCCTCTGTCATTGTCTATCCCCACTCGCATGCATTATTTGTTGACCTTGTGTCTGTCCTCTTACGCACCTAAGGATATTTAAAAAAAAATACCCTGTCCACGCTGTCTGATAGCATTTTTATTATCAAGCCTACGCATGTCTTTGACTGTGGTGTCCGTTATGTTGCTTTTTTCATTTTATATAAGTAGGTGCTGGCTGACTGAATGTAATAATATGTGAGTTGATGACGCAGGAGTGAGTTTATTAATGTGTGAGTGTTACCAAGATATCATTTACACTTAGGAAGATAAGGTAAACATATGTCGGACATATGCTAGGAAGAGAGAACAAGAGAATTTCAAAACAGGCTCTTGTATGGAAAATATCTGGATACAGAAAAAGAGGAAGACTCAGTGACACTGAAAAGAACACTTATAAGACGAGACGAAGCAATTCAACACATGAAAAAAGGCAAGCTTCTGGTCAGGACAATATATCGAAGAGATAGATGCTTTAGGAGAGCCGGAATTACAAGTCATAACAAAACTATCATCATCATCATGTGCCATACCGGTTGGCGTAGGCGATCATGTCCTTCCACAATCTTCTATCTACAGTGCATCGTATCAGCTCTGTTGCTGACTGTTTTCCATGCCATGATACCAAGCTATCTAGTATTTTCTCTCTTTGTCGTCCGCGATCTCTCTTTCCTTTTATTTTGCCAGTTGTAACCAAGTATTCAAACTTTCCTCTTCTCATGATGAGCCCGAAAAATGTTGATTAATTCTTTTTGATGTTTTTTAGGAGCTCCCTTTTTGTGTTGGCCGCTTTGAGAGCTTCCTCATTGGTCTCTTTAACAAAACTATACCATCCATAAAACTGACCATCCCGAAGAAGCCAAGTTTGTACGTATTTATTGGTTGAGAGAAAGAGTGGTTGAGTATGTAGGAAGTGAATGTTTGAATAAGTGAGTGTTTGAGTGAATATTTGAGTGCGTGATTGAGTTAATGAGTGAGTGAGTTAGTGATTGATTTAGTGATTGAGTAAGTGAGTGAATATGCGAATGAGTTAATAGATGAGTACTCACTGAATCATTGATTTATAGGTAGGTTATCGTGTGTATGGTTCAATGGACGATTTTATGAATACTTGAACAAATGTATAGATGAATAAATTAATGATGAAAAAAACATGTAAAAACGAAAGCTTCGTTTTGTGGGTTTGTTGATGATAATGATAAATGAGTAGATTAACGTCCAACCATTTTCGCCGACTTGCATGAATTGTTGGTAATATAAACAAATTAGTTAATAAAAGAAGGGGCAGATGCAAGAATTTTTACATAGAAATAGACTTGTATATATCACATTGGTAGTTCATAAATGTTATGCAGAGCCAATATTAATATATGGATGTCAATCATGGACAACAGGACAAGAGACAAGAAAATCACTGGAGTCTGTAGAAATGTGGTTTTACAGAAGAATGTTGAGAATATCATGGACAGCTAAGAAGAGTAATGAAAATGTTCTGAAAAAAGCGAAAGCAAAAAGAGAGCTAATTTCCAATATTAGGAAGAAACAATCATCATTGTTTGGCCATGTAATGAGAAGAGAACAACTTGAATACATTACAACAACTGGAAAAATTGAGGGTAAAAGAGATAGAGGAAAGCAAAGAGAAAAACTACCAGACAGCTTAAGAGAATTGCTTGGCAGAAGGTCAACAAAAGAAATAATAAATAACTGTCGAGATCGAAAGTTGTGGAGAGACATGATCACCTACGCCAGCAGGCCCGGTACTTGATGATGATGATATCACATTACAATATTAAACAAAACAAAATTAAGTTAAATAATATTAAACAAAACAAAATTAATTTAATAATATTAAACGAAACAAAATTAAGTTAAATAATATTAAACGAAACAAAATTAAGTTAAATAATATTAAACGAAACAAAATTAAGTTAAATAATATTAAACGAAACAAAATTAAGTTAAATAATATTAAACGAGACAAACCACTGAAATAATCACTTTATATATAAGTTGCATAAACAGAAAATGACTATTTTTTTTATCGCAACAAACTACGAGAAAAATGACAGCGAGATTAGTATCTGACGCTCAATCACAATAACCAACATTAATGAGAGGATCAAACAAATCGATTTGATCCATAAAAAACATTTAATAACCAGACCAAGTCACAAATCAACCGGCTTGTTTGCTGGTCGTGTCAAAGAAAACATAAATAAAAAGACCCCAAATTTTGAGCTACTTTGCAATCTCCGGTGTCGTGTTTGCAGGGTTGGCTTACCACACGTTCTCAGAAATGACGGTGTGACCTAGATTGGTTTGTGTTTGAGGAAAACCCTATTAGTTGACTTTTTATTATAACGGAAAAGAAAGAGAATCATTACGATGAGTGGTGATATATTGCGTTGGCAGTGAATTCCTTTTACTTTATAGTTACAATACTCGATATAAACAATAGACCACATTTCCACAATGACTGCTTCTTCTTCTTCTAACTTTTCAGCTCCCTGTGGAGCATAGGTCTTCAACAATCACTTTCCAAGCAGTTCTTTTTTTTGCCATTCTTTTAAGATCATTCCAAGTCTTCCCAATCATCTTCATCTCTGCTTCCATCTATCTCCTCCAAGAATATCTTGGTCTTCCTCTTTGTCTTTTTCCTTGTGAGTTCTAAAAAAGGGCATGTTGTGTAATACTCTCAGTTGGCTTCCGCAGTGTGTGTCCTATCCAGCGCCATCGTCTTCGCTGTATCTCTTTATCCACAGGTATTTGACTGGCACATTCCTATAAATCTATGTTAGTGATTTTGTCCTGCCATTTTCATCTATTTATCTGCGTAAGCATCCATTAATGAAGGTCTGTATCTTCATGATTATCATTGTTATTGTTCTCCACGTTTCACAGCCAAATATAAATAATACTGACTTAACATTTGAGTCGAAAATTTTTATTTTAATATTTAACCTAATTTCTTTGAACTTCCATGTTTCCCAGTGCAACGAATGCTCCTCTTGTTTTTGACAATCTTATTTTGGTATAATTCTCTGTTCCTCCTTCTTTGTCTATATTACTACCCAGATATATGTAAGATTGTACGTCTAGTAGAGGTATTTCTCCTATTATTATTATTTATCTCACTTATTACCACAATGCCTTATACTGCTTTAACAAGTCGTTGGACTCTGCATGGGAACAAACAAAATGAAAGATCAGAAAGTCATGGCGAAGAATTGTTGAATACGAAAATAGCATCCCATGAAGTAGGCTTGACAGATTCGCTAATGACAGACAGTAGTGTCAATATCTGTTGGTGGTATTATGTGTCGGAGGCATAAAAAGAACAGATTCTGAAAAATAAATTGATCGTATTCCGAACTACTTGTAGACTTTTCTAGGACAGGTAAACCACATGAGAGGGAAATGGGGCTTGTTTTTCTTGCGTAACTTCAGGAGAACGTGCAATTAGCCCAGCCGAACTAACAGAAAACAAATGGGTATTTGCCCTTTGGTCTGAAAGGAAAGCATCAGGGAAGTGAGCACTGGACTGTAAAAGCTTCTCTTAAGGAAATTGTGCTCAAGAGGAGTGGCCTTGAAGCAGGTGGGGGTGGGGGGAACTATACGCTCCACACATAAACAGTAACAGTGCTGCGGAATACCTTTTAATGTTCTTATGTTTCATCTGCAAGCAGCATTAATAATGATCATAGTTGTTCATTTCATTTCATGCAATTGTGACGACAACTTCAGAATGTACATTCATCTCTCATGTGTTCACGGAAATGGACTTATAGTTACTACTGGTAACGTTGCTAATAATTGGATATATCATCACAGTGCATATGTTTTCATTGCTGATTGATTATTCCATCTTTACTGATAACTTTTATCATCGGAGCCAGCTCCTACAGTTATGTTTTAACACCATATTGGATGATCTTGCTCTCTAATCTTCCAGGAAATATCATCGTCAAAGCTTCTTAGAAAAAAACAGTTAAAGAGATTAAATTTTTTCTTTTATTTATTGTTTTTTCATGTTGCTGGCAGTCGCATTACTTGTCTGCTTCTGACGTCACTTTTCTTCACAATATCACGAAGTATATGTATTTACGTTTACACATTGGCATCTAGAGAACTTGTAAAGTTGATTATAGTTACTTAATCCCATTCCCGTGACGTCATCTCACTCTCATACCATTTATGAAAGCAAATTCGTGCAGATTTGTGTGTAAAATATTACACATTTGTGTTTCTTCATCGAGGAATCGCCAATAGAACAATTTTAGCACAACACCATGTTCAGTGTTGATGAACTCGTTACTCTCCTATATACTAAACTTATCATACATCCATAAATCTCCATATAAAAATCCATGTAAATCCATGGAGTGTTGAGGGTATCTATGTAAAGTAAGTATAATTATAATGTGTCTAATTTTGCAGTAGGTTGTGCTTGAAGATGAAAGTAACAATACTGAGCATACTGTTGTAAGAGTTAGGTGTGTTTTAATCTTACATCATTAAGAAGCAGATGTGGAGGGGATTGAGTCTGCTGTGTTGTTTATAGCAGTTATTACCTGCCTTAAAACAGCTGCCGATTGTTTCTTCAGAGTAGTTTTAAGCGTGGTATATACATATAAGAGGCAAGAGCAGCAGGATTTGGCTCCCTCAATGAGATAGAGCTGCTTGCATAGAACAGAGACAAATGGCGAGATTTGATAAAATATCTTTAAAAGAATTGAAAACTGCTAGAACAAAAATTCAGATAAGAGAAGGAGTATCTTAGTCTACGCCCTATGGGCCGGCTACGGCTCGAAAGGTCAATAGATAGATATACATATAAAAGAGCACGACAAGTTATTTATGTTGGCAGTAATGAAAAAAAAAGAGAAAAAGAAAGATTAAAAGAAAGAAAAAACGAAAAGATCTTGACATGCCCTTGGTTTTATGTACCATATTTTTTTTCTTTTTTTATACACAAGCCCTTTTGTGTAATTTTGCATCCTTTACATAAATAATTCGGCACCGATTGAAGGTTTTACGGTATCAGGTGAAACTAGAAACCGTCGATCAAGATCGAGCGCGACATTTTGTCCTCAGAAGAGGATTAAGATAAGTTTAGCAGTCACTGCTCTACAGTGGTTCCATTAGAAATAAAAGTATAGGTAAATAAATCAAATTGTGGCCACAGATGACATATAACGCATCATGTCATTGACCGATATTGTGTTGTATTTATAAAGCGGTGAGACAAGGGCACGGCAAGTCTAAATATACGCAGTATAAGGTGTTATCTATTCAAATGTCATCTCTCCGCTCACTCCCTTCACCCAATGTTTAACCATCTGGCCTGGTGTATTTCCATCGCAAGCCACAATTCCATACAAATACAATGGCTTCTATGCAACATTTTTCTCCACCTTCCATACTGTTTTTATTCCAACCATATTGTTTCTCTTTCACAAAGCCTATCCTATTTTTTTTCCTCTTGTACGCATGCCCGTTTTCCCTGCCAGCCTGAATTTCTCGATCTCTTTCATTCACTGCCATTGCCACGTTTCCGATAGCCTTCCTTGTATAAGCAGCATGTTGTTTTATGCATAGCCGTTATAAAAAGTTTAACCTATGACAAGATTTGTCTGTTCCTTTTTGCGATATCTAGAATCCATAAGTAAGCAAAAACAACAGAAAGGCAAAATGTTATGCGTCCCTAGAGAAATAAAGCGATGCATCTCTTCTTTCTTCCAGCTTTCTCTCATTTGTTTAATGTCCCATGCGACCAAATCCCGTTAAAAATATAATATGCTTCATTTATACGCAACACATTTGCGCGTTTATAGAAACCCTAGAATGTTATTATAAATCAATAAAGCAGTTCAGGATAGTCTGTCCAGTTCATTTACAAAAAGATATTTGATGCGATTCGTGAGTTTGTCAATTTGTTCCTTACAACACTAATAAGCCCGTTCATCGATGTTTTTCCCCTTAAAACAAAGTAACAATAAATAGGGAAAAAAAAAAAAAAAAATAGAATAACAAACATATTTTTATGAATATTCCAAATACGTACACAAAGTTAAATATCGAAAGAAAGAAATATGAGGCCCATACGATCAAAATATGATTTGACCAAGTTTAGGGTGAAAGTAATCAGACAGTCTCGGGATGGCCCTAACGTATTTGTTGGGGTCCCACAGGCCCCCGTAACATAAGTTTAAAATTTCTGGCCCTTTTCTCCTTTCAAATCAACTCTTACATGCAACGATACAGCGATTTGTATTTCTTCTTTCGAGGCCAATTAATGTTTCACGTTTATTCTTGAGATATTTCCGCAAATATCGATCTGGTCTGATCACTTTAATGTGCAAACAAGGTCAATTACACGTACATATATTTCAACAGACTTATTGAAGCAGACAACAACAGAGGTAATGAACACATAAAAAGGATTTTCAATATAATGATGGGGATACTTAAAACAGGTGACAGAAATTAAAATACCTAGGGAGTCTAGTGACGTATGAAAAAAATTCAACTATCAGAAATAAACGAAATATAACAAAGAATGTCAAACCGTAGGTCAGATGTCACCCCTACTGTCCAACAAATAAATATCCCTAAAAGTAAACGAGCTCTTAGTAATGTTGTCTCTATCCCACCCGTCAGCAACAAGTGTCAGACTTGAACACCAGAGTCAAGAGTAATCAGAGAGAAACCCACGACCGAAATCAAATGTGTTAGACGCATAACAGGAAACACATTAAGAGATAAGTTAAGAGTTAAGAAAACAATCTCGAAACAATTCTCGCTTTTGAATACACGAAAAGACAATGTTAAAAGTGATTCACTACGTGATGAGAAAGAAAGAACTAAATGTAATACAACGATCCATCAACAAAAGCTAAGGGAATACTAGATCAATAAGCTGATTAAAAAAAAACGGTGAAATGATATAATGGCAAATATACTAGGAAACATCAAAACATGCGAAGTCAACAGAAGAGTTAGCAACCGTAAACTAAATCTCGCCTCCAAGCTGGCATATCAGGACAGATGAAGACGATAATATGTACACATGCTACATTTCTACACCTGGCAAAGAGTTCACAGCGTATAATTTATACATCTTTTCTGGAATCCAGAATCTGCTGCAATATGTTTTGCACCATACAATCCAATGCATCTGACATTATATCAATTGTTTTATCGGGAACGCTTTCCCTATTAAGGCTCTAACTTGATTTCCGTGCAAGGTAGCAGCTTATGCAGCCGTAGTTATCTGTATATAGTATATTGTAGTTTATAGTAAAGAAATATACAAACGAGCCTTGCTTTAAATGTTTGCCTGAGGGTTTACAGCGCGATAGATACATTTCTTGTTTTACAGTATACTTCTGCAGAATGCTATAGAGAACGTACTTTCGACTGCAGTAGCATTGCGCTGGCAAATACTTTTTTTGAACTTAAAGGCGTGAGGGACAGAACGCAGGAAAATAGAAAACGAGAAAGAGAAAGTAGAGTTTTTTGAGAAAACTGAGTGACGTTTTAAAAAAAAATCTACAAAGACGTAGAAGCCATACATGTATGAATTATCAGTGGGGTACTCATAATGTGGAACCGTGATAGCTCAGTGTTTAGTGAACTGTGTAATAGAGTAAACTAGTGAGAGCATGGGGCAGATAACTTAGTTGTTACCCGCTTCATTAACGGACAATAGCAGTAACATATGATAGCGACCATCAGCAGTTAGAACATAAATTTAAGGTATGGAAAATTTCCAGCTATAATAACAAGTTGTAGAAATGGAGATAGCGCAGAGTTAATGGTGGGTGATAGACACACGGAAGTGGGGAAGAAGGAAAGGTGGAATTATAATGATGAGTTTGGAGAATGGAAATTTCCACGCAGATTTCCACAACAGCAGGTTCGGGAAATGACAATATAGCATGCGTTGACCCCATGACTTTGGCCGTCTGATAAATAAGTTGTCATACAACTACTTGGAAAGGTCATTGTCATGAGGTAATCATTAATTTGAATAGGGTATATAGATTTCACGAAAACAAATTGTTATCGTCAAATCTGGGGAATGGTTCAAGCTTCGGACACAGAGTGATGAGAGTTGACCGACTCCAAGTGATCAGAGGAGTTGTAAATTGTCACCTCGCGACAAATGCGGCAAGCCCATTGGCTGCTGATAATTCAAACGAAGAGTTGTGGCTGAGTATTTAAACTTCAACACAATAGGTTTACAAAAATGAGAACAACTATAACAACAATTAGAACAACAATTAGAACAACAATTAGAATAACAATTAGAACTAGAAGTTTTAGAATAAGAAACTAAGAAAGTTAGATCGTAAGTTAGGAAGTTTAGACAAGAAAAGTTAGTAAGGAATCATAAAGTTTATAGTAGTCAATTAATTGAGCTATAGAACATTACAACAAGTGGGTTAATAAACATAGGAGAATTAGGGATGAAACTGTGACGTTTTGAGAGTTCAAGTTGTGCTTCACATTTATCATGAACGTAAGTTGATTAATGTTGAATGTAAGATATGCACTTGTGAACAGATTATATCCACCGGCGATTTGCCTCCGAGATGTCCAGAATTAATGGACATTAATTTAAGAAAAGTGCAATAACCACTAGTACGAATCATGTGCCAAGAGATATCAATAAACTTGATTATGATTATATAAAGAACATAGAGAACTCTGTCATGATTAATGTTGTGTCAATTATAAATGTGATGTGCTGTCAATGAACAAAAATTATAATATCAAGATAAAATAAATGCAACTCTATAACAAATGGACTACAAAGGACAAGGGGTAGGGTTCGATCCCAACCGACGGCTTCCGGGTTCACCCAGCATTAAATGGGTACTGGTTTTTTTCTGGGAAAGAAAAACGGCACGGGCGTAATACCGACCACATTACCCCAAAAATCATGTGCTGAAGGTCTGTAAAATTTATGGTCACTAACACCATATTCCCTGTAGGCCATTTGGCGTGACGGGGCTCTTTACTTTTTTTTTTTTTTTTACTCATAATGTAAAGAGCATTTCAGCGTAATATCTCACACTAAACAATGTAGTAAAGAGCATATACGTATGTTACCGCAGATGAATATCTGTTACCAAATTAATTCATCTATTAAAGTATAACACACGACTGTTTGGTTTCATCCCAAAGTAGCATTTTAGTTCAAATCTTGGAAATTTTACAGCGTTTATGGATGATGATAACTTGAGTCAAGAACATTCCACTTATTCTTAAGATGTATATTTTATAGAAGTGGTTTCGATTTGTCATTCACTCTCACACACATACACATGCACGCACGCACGAACGCGCGCGCGCGCACACACACACACACACACTACGTAACATTGTTAGCTAAAGTCAATATTTATGTATGAATGATGCTTTAGCAGCTAATCTCTCTATCTATTTACTGTTCTTTCGAGTTGAAGACGGCACACAAGGCAGAAATTATAGGTTCTTGTGTCCGACGATCTTCCAATTGTCAGACCTTGCACAGGACCTGCATTGTGTCTCACCATACGACTCTGTTCTGGGAGAATTCCTCAATTTCAGCGAGGGGACTGACTGATGCCTGCTGTTATTGCCTCTCGCATTAATGTTCTTTTTAGTGTTTCTCTAATGAATGAGAGGTTACTGATAATAAAAACACCACTTATTGGCTAATCTGAGAATTTCAGGGTGCAATGTTCAACTTTTAACCCCAGACATTATTAAGCTTCCTGTAATCACAGAGTTATAACAGAAGAAGCATGTGCATTATCTTCATGGAGAGATACAAATGAAAAAAATAATCTGAACTGACAAACAACTGGACTGGGTAATCTAGAGGTAGGAGACAAATAATAATAAATGAATATTAATATAGGGGGAAACTTCGAAAGCGATAATCAGCGAATCAATTCAGAGGAAGAGGTATGTTACAGCACTTGGAAAAAATGACAAATAATCAAGAACAGAAAAAAATATGAACCAAAGCAGGATCGAACCTGTACTCAGTGGCACAGCGCCTTGCCACGAAAATCCAAACGCTAGGGAACACTGCCACTCATCTAGTTAGTTAGCTGAGTGGCAGTGTTCCCCAGCGTTTGGCTTTTTCCGAGTGCTGTAAACATCCCTCTTCCTCTGAATTGTTTCGTAATCTAGAGGTAAGACGTCGACCTTTGAACCAGAAGGTCCCAGGTTCAAATCCCAACAAAGACAACGGGATTTGTTTGTAAAAAAAGAAAGTTGAATCCGTGTTTTCATCATGACGCTACCATCCGCTAGTCTGTTGATGGTAAGACACGTCGTTTAACCTTCTAAGATATCGGGGGTGGGGGGGGGGACAGAAAGTCCGATGTGCATCGTACAGGTTGAAAATCGAAAAGCATAGGCCAAAAAAAATGTGATAATATTTGGGCAGTTATCAACGAAACCAACCCACGACTAGCGGTTCCCAGGCTGGTCTAGAGCTCCTTCACGCGCGCCAGAGTTCTTCTAACGTTTTCTCCATAATTCGAAGAAAAAATCTGAGCATCTATGAATTCGTCCGGAATGCTGTGACGATGATCCTAACATAAAATAACATGACATAATATAACATTATATAATATAACATAACATTAATTATCACTGCAACATTAGCTACCTAGCTGTACTTTTTTAGACTTTACAGCTATAATTTTAATCAATATTTAAGCCACAGCTGTACCCATTTTTAAAGCCACGGCTATCCTGATATTTAGCTGCTGCTGTATCTAACAATTTGTTTGTGCAGCTAGCTGTTAATCTCGGGCAAATCCTCTATAGGTCATTATCATCATCATCAAGTACCGGGCATACTGTCGTAGGTGATCATGTTTCTCCACAACTTTCGATCTCGACAGTTCTTTATTATTTCTGTTGTTGACCTTCTGCCAAGCCATTCTCTGAAACTGTCTGGTATTTATTCTCTTTTCTTCCCTCTATCTCTTCGTCCCTCAATTTGTCCAGTTGTTACAATATATTCAAGTTGTTCTCTTCTCATTACATGGCCAAAAAATTATGATTGTTTCTTCCTAAAATTGGAAATTAGCTCTCATTTTGCTTTGACCTCTTTCAGAACGTTTTCATTGCTCTTCTTAGCTGTCCATGGTATTCTCAACATTTTTCTGTAAAACCCAATTTCTACAGACTCCAGTGATTTTCTTGTCTGTTCTCCTATTGTCCATGATTCACATCCATATGTTAAGACTGGCTCTACATAGCACTTAAGAACTCTTTTTCTTGTTTCTATTGTCAAAAATCGATTGCATAGTATTTACCTCATTTTCTGGAAAGCTGCTTTTGTCTGAACCATTCTGCATTTCACCTTTTTTGTACATCTTCCGTCTGAGGTTAACAAAGTTCCCCAATTTGTTTTAATATTGTTCCACTTGTCTTTATTTTGCACTGAGGTGATGTCTTTTTCTTTGTTGTTATCATTACTTCTGTCTTTTTCCTATTAAGACTGAGTACTTTATTTTTGCTTTCTTTCACTATAATGTCCAACATTTCTTGTAACTCATTTTCACTCTTAGCGATTAATACTGTATCATCAGCATACCTTAGATTATTAGGTTTTATGACCTCCAATTGTTATTCCAGACATGCCCCTAATGGATCTTAAACTAATCTCATTATACATATTAAACAAATCTTGTGACAGCACACAACCTTGTCTAACACCCTGTTTTATTTGTTGAAACATTCCCAATCAGTTTCCAGTTCTTATGGCCGCTGTTTGTTGCCAGCATATATAGGTCAGTGAACTTTTTTTGCGAACTATATTTTGCGTGAATACCCTGGTTTGTTTCCAGTACACAACATCCTCAGCACTCAGCTGGACCTGTCCTCAGTGTGAGCGAGTTTTACTAGCCGTTCAGGCAGATATCCCCCAACTTCAGAAGTATTCAACTAGTCTTAAATTTATCTGAATATTTGGTCACAATCTTGATATTTCGTCCAACCTACAATCCATTATTAAATCTCCCTATCAATCGATCTATACAATCAGCTATATCTCAAGTCATAGATTCATTTATTGATGTATTATTTTTGTTGAACATTGGATCAAGAGTAAATTGATATATCGAAATTCATTTTTTTCGTACATAAGTCTATTACATATCCATATATATATATATATATATATATATATATATATATATATATATATATATATGTATATATATATATATATATACACATACATAAATACATACATACGTATACACGTACACACGTACATATATACCAGCATACAGGCACGCATTCATTCATTAGCTCATCCATACACACATTTATGTTTGCACAAATGCATCCTTCTACCGATTCATAAATCTACCCCTCTGCCTATACAATTATATATCTGTCTAAACATACATGTATATATTCACGCATGTATTTATTCGCTGCTGCAGCCATACATTCTCATTCTATACATTTCTCAGCATAATTGTGCAATATAAGAACCCCATGAAGCAATCATGAATAATGAAAGCGCACCAGGTATGACCCTCTGTCAATTCACATCTTGAATACAATAAATTACTAAGTGTTTATGATGGTAACGCTCCTCAAACTTAAGCGGAAATCACATTTTACCTCAGAACAATTGAAATACAGAAAATACACATAGTGATAATTGGATGGAGTTACAGCTGGATAGGTGAATTGCTAATAATAGAGTCAAAAATGATCACAAAACGCCCAAGCAGTGGGCTCGTAAAGAAAGAGACAGAAATAAGGGCAGCTTGATGCAGAACAATGAGAATTGAGATAGAAATCCAGGACAATTTGACGTAAAACAATGAGAAGTGATATAGAAACGGAGGACAACTTGATGCAAAACAATGAGAAGTGAGATAGAAACCGAGGACAACTTGACGCAAACAATGAGAAGTGAGATAGAAATGGAGGACAACTTGACGCAAAACAATGAGAAGTGAGATAGAAATGGAGGACAACTTGACGCAAAACAATGAGAAGTGAGATAGAAATGGAGGACAATTTGACGCAAAACAATGAGAAGTGATATAGAAACCGAGAACAATTTGACGCAAAACAATGAGAAGTGATATAGAAACCGAGGACAATTTGACGCAAAACAATGAGAAGTGATATAGAAGCCGAGGACAATTTGACGCAAAACAATGAGAGCAGAGATAGAAACCGAGGACAACGTGACACACAACAATGAGAGCAGAGATAGAAACCGAGGATAACGTGACACAGAACAATGAGAGCAGAGATAGAAACCGAGGACAACGTGACACAGAACAATTAGAGCAGAGACAGAAACCGAGGACAACGTGACACAGAACAATGAGAACAAAATATGATCAATGTATGTCGGATTTAGAGATAACTGCGAAGGATGGAGTGACCGCGGTCAGTACAAGATGGACCGATTGCGTTATTGCCCTACAAAATGCAATACGGTTTGTATTCTTTGATTGTTTTGTTGTAAAGTTGTCCAGATGAAGAAGATCTATGTTTACAGCACGAAGAGCTCACTTGACTCTAACCTTCCTCAACATGTTCGCGGTAACTTTTATATGAAAAAACTACAGTATTCTGCTACCTTTGTCATTATCATCATCATTAGTTGGTTGCCCTAAATGTAATAGTTTATAGACTAGGGTAGAATAGATCACATACTGAGAGATAGAGATATAGCTTGGGTTAGATAGCTTAGTAGTTTACCCACAGTTAAATGTAAAATAGCAGTAACATAAGTATAACTCAGAAACAGAATAACAGTAGCCAGTTTTTGAGGGAATGGAAAGTTTCCAGCTGTTATTGGAAAGGTGTGGAGATAGAGGTAACATAACTTGACCCCTCACATGTCCAGAAATTATTTTGATAAACAAACTCGGAGCAGGTCAAGTTTATTAGATAGATGTCACTCTTAGAGATCATGGTAGCGTTTGGAAATTCAGAGGTTAAATAAATGTCAAGATGGTGTTTTGTTTTGCAGAAACTGACATAAAATTCATCTGAAGGTGAGGCTCGCAGTCACCCATTGGCTGAGACATAACTGAGCAAAAGAAGTATAATGAGACAGAGGTATTTAGCCTTATGCATCACGAGAGCAGAAAAGAAAAAAGTAGAGAAGGATCAGAAATGTAAAATAGACGAGCTTAGTCCGGCTTAAACCAAACAGCCTGAAGTTAGACTTTATAGTAATGGACTTTATAGTAGTGAACTCTGTCGTATCGAAAGTGTTAGCAGTATTTTCCAGTCAAGATATGTATAGGAAGCTAAACTTGTACGACTCTGGCACACTGAGTGGGACGTTGCACTTGTTACCGCTAATCGTCTTCCTATTTGTGCTGCCAGTCTCAATGATGTTGCAAGTTTTGATGTCTTCTTCACATTGTCGTCCAAGTCGCTCATTTGTCTTCCGTTAAAAAACCCTATAATCTTCATTACTGTTCAACGATACTGTGACTTTTCATGTAATCAATTAATTTCCTTTCTTCAACTATTTCCACTAGCCAGTTTTCTCTTATTTTCAGTTTTCTTGAGATGCCTTAATTGGTTGTCTTGTTTGTCTAGGATATTTGGAGCCTTCGTATGTAGAATTTCATTTCAAATGATGAATATTCTTTTCAACTTTTGGGTTAGTGCCAAAATACCCCACCGGTAAATTTAATTGATGTTTAGTTTTTGTTATGTTCGAGACAACTGCCAATCATTTTTGTTTATTCAAATCCATACTAGAGAACTTCTGTTGTTGATGAAAAGTGACACCACACGTTAGAAATTCTTGATAGTTTCCATTTTGTTGTTTGTTGTTGACTTATTCAATTATTTGCGGGTCATTAGCATTGAACACCAAACATGTTCATTGGGGCTCAGATACCCTCAGCAGGTCTTGCTACTGACAACTCCATGTCTGAGTTGGTTGATAAGTCCTCTTATATGCCCACTAAGTTTCTCGTGTCTGGCTGTGCCCATCTTAACTCCCATCTCTTTCATCCGAATGGGTGACGTGGAGTCATGGTTACCGAAGTCCTGTACCATTCCCACTTCTCGGAGGGCGTTGATGATGTCCACTTAATCGAATGGTTGACCGTCTTCATTAGGCAGCACAGCTAGCCAACCTGTCCGATCTTTCATTTCCCTCTACTCCAGCATCCCCAGCGACGTAGACAATAGTGACCCTAACTATCTTTTATTTTTGCAAAGACTACCCATTACCTGCGTACAGAGCCCGCCTCCACTTTTTTATCACGTTCATCGAATAACACAGCATGCAGGCGTGCGTGTAGTCTTGTGACCAGACGAATGCCCTTGTCACTGCCATCACCTCCATCGTCATGCTACTCACGGTCATAACGGATGCACCACTGTCTTCTTTGACTATTCTGCCTGCCGAGGATGCAGTAAATGCCCATACACTCCTTTGGTGTCGTATTACAGATCCGTCTGTGTAGATGACTGCATCTTCCTCCTCGGTGTTATTCCAGGTGAGACCGTTGACCTCCGCACTGACCACGACTGAGTTCTGCTCCCTACATTTCCTGTCAACTGTGACAATACATTATATTGTGTCCCTGAATGACGTAGGCACCGGTATCCTCTACTTGCCAGTCTTGATATTGGTAAGCCCACAGACCTGTTTGACGACATCTTCTGCTCGGTCCACTCATTATTTGCTTCTTGTTAGCCTGTCAAGTTTCACTGTGTTGAGTTCGTGGTGCAGTGGATACTCTTTATCTGCATTTATCACCAAGTATGCTCGTGCTCTTCAGATCTTGAACCTGTCATCCATGGTTGGAAAGTCAAGAAAATAGCTTATTGCTACACAGGGAGTGTCCCCTGTACATCCCAAGACGATGAGCATAGCTTCATTCTGTATTTTCTCCAGCCTGTCATTTTGCGTCGTACTGAAAGTAAGAATTGCTAGGGTATACTCGATTGGTGCGAGGCAAATCCCAGGAACAGAAGATTAAGTAGACTCTGCTTGATGTTACCAGCCGCTATGACCTTCAAGGCAGCTAATCCTTTGCGGGCGTTTGTTATCACATGGTCAACGTGGTCCCGAAAACACAGGCAGCGAACACACTTGACTCCTAGGTACGTCATCAACCTGTAACTGGTCACCTCATTAGCTCCCATTCGTACCATCGGCGTTTTCGTGTTAACGATACGATTGTTACAGAAGATCTATGCAGATAATGCTTTATTATGAATAAACAACGCACCTGATACTCCATACCATGAAGAGATACGATCGAGTTCATTTTGCAGCGTGGAGGCGATTTCCTGTCTGTCCCTTTGCTGTCGATTTTCCAGAATGTTATCAGCAAGAGTCATAGTTCTTCGAATCAATTCAGATGAAGAGGTTTATTTACAGCACTCGGAAAAATTGACAAATAATCAACAACAGAAAAAAATATGGACCAAAGCAGGGTCGAACCCGTACTCAGTGGCACAGCGCCTTGACACGAAAAGCCAAATGCTAGGAACATTGCCACTCAGCGAACTAAACAATTAGCTTCGTTGGCAATGTCTTATAGTTCTCTCATAGTTCTTCCCCTCTCGTCCAGCTGTTGTTCCGTGATATATATTGTGTATACATTAAACAGTACTGGTGGAAGCGGTGAGCCTTTTGACAGCTCTGGACAAACTGATTGTTTGCTCGGATGACCAACTTCCACATCTGAGTATCACCTTTCTCTGAAATAGTGCTGCAGTGATCCATCTGATGATGAAGGGGTGCACCGCTAGTTGGAAGAGCGTGTGCTTGAGGTATTCAAATGGTACTCTGTTGTATGCATCTTCCAGATCTATAGCAGCAGCACATGTCAGCTCTCGTCTGATGAAGCCTTCGAAGACGTCATGGGCAAAAACTGCCACATTGAGCCATGTCTCTTTGTTATATCTATAACCTCCGTGTATGGGTGGAAATGCGTGTATCTCTTCTATGTGACATGTTAGTATACAGACAACTATTTTCTCAAGTAGCTTGTCCGCAGTGTTCTGCATCGTAATAATTCTGTAGATACTTATATGAGAGTGGTCCTTGTTTGGCTTCGGTAGCGGTAGTAAGTAGCTCTGTAGCCACACCTCCTTAATCTGGCCACACTGAATGATGGCATTAAACTCATTGGCCAGTTTTTTTTTTCAAAGTCGTCGTCAGCTAAACTGTCTGTGTCGTCGTACCGAACATCATCTGGACCGAGAGCAGTATTGTGTGATGTTGTACGAATGGTATCGGCTGTGATTGTGGAATCTTCTCCCAGCACTACATCCTCACACAATTCTGCGAGTGACCCCCGTATCCTTATTTTTAAAGCCTCATTTCTTTTACCAATCTGCCCAATATAGCGAACAAGCAGGGCCTTCCCTTTGCTCTTATCAGATTTGTGCCATATCTAGCACATGCTCTGAAAGTCTGGCATGCTTCTGTGTCGTGTTGTGCCATTCATGCTCTGATGAAGACGCCAGAATGTGGCTAGCGATTTTTCTGAGAACATTATTTTGTGGAAATCATCCCACTTGGCCACCTTAGCCTGCTTAGCACATAACATAAAGTACATTATTTTCTGGTCGACTTCTTTTTTCAGACGCTCCAATAGCCTAAGTTGTGTTCTTACATTCCTTCCGGCTTTCTGCCATATCGTGGCCGCTTATCTCTTGTTCCACTTTCTTCTTTGCCTCGACGTCTACGTTCCAGAATGGCGGGTGTGTCCATCTCTCCTGCGACGGGCGCCCTGTTTCCTATGTCTGATTTTGCTAGTGACGTTCTGGTCTGTGCTCTAATAGTGGAATGTGTTGGGCTTACTTTTATGGCTTCTATTTCTGCCTTCTCAGTTACTATGACACATGGATGGTGATCACTTCCGTGGAATCCCAGTGCACTCCTCCTGCATATACCGATGCGAAGATGGAAGACACCAGCGCCAGGTCTATGATACTACCAGAGTTCCCTGTATGAGTGGCCATTCTCGTTGTCCTTCCATTATTCAAGCACGCTAAATGGACCGACAACAGTGAGTTACCTAGGTCTTCTCCTTAAAAGAAATGTTGTTTATGACGTTACTCCATTGGTTTCCTCTAGAATTAAAGTCTCCACAATAAATAACGTTCTCCTCCTCGAACGCTAAGAGATTCTGCCACCGTTGTATGTCCACCTTCACATTACAGGCATACACATTCACAACCACGAAAGGAACTAGAGTTTGCACCGTGACAGCATGTAGCTGCAAGAACTAGAGTCTGCACCGTGACAGCATGTAGCTGCAAGAACTAGTGTCTGCATCGTGACAGCATGTAGTTGCATGAACTAGAGTCTGTACCGTGACAGCATGTAGTTGCATGAACTAGAGTTTGCACCGTGACAGCATGTAGTTGCATGAACTAGAGTCTGCACCGTGACAGCATGTAGCTGCAGGAACTAGAGTCTGCACCCTGACAGCATGTAACTGCAGGAACTGAGTCTGCACTGTGACAGAATGTAGCTGCAAGAACTAGAGTCGGCACACTGACAGCATGTAACTGCAGGAACTGAGTCTGTACTGTGACAGCATGTAGCTACAGGAACTATAGTCTGCACCGTGATATCATGTAGCTGCAGGAACTAGAGTCTGCACCGTGGCAGCATGTAGCTGCAAGAACTTGAGTATGCACCGTGACAGCATGTAGCTGCAGGATAGAGTCTGCACCGTGACATCATGTAGCTGCAGGAACTAGTCTGCACCGTGACATCATGTAGCTGCAGGAACTAGAGTCTGCACCGTGACAGCATGTAGCTGCAGGAACTAGAGTCTGCACCGTGGCATCATGTAGCTGCAGGAACTAGAGTCTGCACCGTGACAGCATGTAGCTGCAGGAACTAGAGTCTGCACGGTGACAGCATGTAGCTGCAGTTCTTGCTGTTATTATAATTTACTTCCTTCAAGAGCACAAAGCACAGTTGTTTGATTGGTGTAGAGGTAAAATATTGATTTCTTGAAAAGAAGATCTCGGCTTTGAATCCCGCTAAAGCGGTGGTATTTTTTTTTCATCGAATCTATGGTTTCGCAGTTTATTTCTGTGTTTTTCCTTCCGCTGCTTCTCTAGTGAGATCTAATGACTTGCTCTTTTAGATGTCTAAAAACAGAATGTCTCGTGCACACTCACGTGCGTAAAAAAAAAAAAACAATAAAACATTAGCAGTTAAAAACCGAAAAAGTAAGCCAAACGGTCGCCACCCGGGCACAATTATTTAGAAATCTATCTACAACGGATATTACTCCTTGCAACAAAGATCGTGTACGTTTACAACTTTCAAAAAGACTACTTGAAATATCGGGATTAATCGAATTTATGATTATCAAGTTCTCGTCTTACTTACTGACTCACCAGACATGTACAAGTTTAATTTATCGTGCACGATTATAGTTAGCAGATTTTGGGTAATTAATACGTGAAGCTGGTGTTTACATCTGCTGTATAAGAGGCTGAGTAATTCTAGAAGTCGCGGTAGTTTAGACGTTACTGTACTTAGGAACAAGGCGGTTAGATCTACAGCTTCCAGGTATGCCCAGCTCTAAGTGATAAGCGGATTTTCTGGGTAAAGAACGACGGCACTAGCCGCATTACCAAAAGAATAACGCGCAGGTGTATACAAAATGGGCTCTAACACCACAATCCTGATAGGCTACCCCACCTGGTGGAATGGGCACCTTCTTTCTTTCTTTTGCTTTCTTTCTTTTGCTTTCTTTCATTCTCTCTTTTTTGTTTCCTCCCTTCTTACTTTCTTGAGTTGTGGTACCGTAAGTTACGTTCAACTTTCCAATACTTCGCTGTAGAATAAACAAGACAGTTAGCAATTGAATATCAAAATTTCACTTTACATGAAACTAAACAATTCAGCAGGGAAAAAAAGAAAGAACAACAAATAAATCTTGATAGCGACAGACAACGAAACCTTGCGTCATCCGTTACTATTATTGAACAGACTGTAGTGAAACGGATGTCTACGTGAGCAGTGATGGCGCCACTCTAAAGTTATAAAAACAGGATAATTCTCAAACTATAATCGATGGTGAGGCATTAGTCTAAAACTGATACCGATAGTTTTATTAAAATCCTAAAGAAGACAATTACCAACTATGAGATGAGCAAGCATTATTTAGACAAATACACTCGTGCCTCATATCTTCACGTTCAGACAATCACATCGAAGTCATTGAAAAGCCATAGAAACAGCAATATGGTTTGGATATATTTTTTTTATATCATACAATCAAAGAAAAGAAACAATGGCATATTTATTTATACCAAATCTCAGCATGCGCTAGGGAATACCATACGCAAACCAGAACTCACACAGCTCACCATGGACGAGACATAGATAACCTTATTAACATACATGACATAAGATTAGTGATGCACTGGATCTCAAGATACTCTAACACACCAGGAAATGATAAGACAGATACATTAGCTAAGAGTGGATCTAAATGGACGCAATTTCACACCGACATTAAATTAAATACAGCTAAACAAATCATAAACTCTAACAGTAGAGAAGATTGGCTGAGTGGATGGGTCATTCGATAAACTGTGAGAGATCTGTTGCAATATATATATATATATCAACGCCGCACCCCTACGACAACATTAATAACCTAGAAATAAGAAGCTAAAAAAAAAAGAAGTGAAGTGTCGTGTCACGTGAAGTGGCGTATAGGAAGTATGGTGTTTGTGACCATAATTTTTACAGACCTTCGACGCATGATTTTTGGGTTGATGTGATCAGTATTACGTCCGTACCTATTACTTTAAAAAAAAAATCTGGCATCCATTTAAGACTGGGTGAACCGGGAAGTCGTCGATCAGAATGGAACCCGACCTCTTGTCCTTAGTAGTCCAGCTCACTAACCACTGATCTAGCGCGGCTCCCAGAAACAAGAAACCAGGCTACAATTTTCAAATTGAGAACCGATCATGTACTACTGAAGAACAACATCAACAGAATACAACGAAACCGAACACAGCGTAGCTCTGTGTAAACCCGCCTTCAACTGTAGGAGTGTGACTGTCCGAAACTCATCGTCATCAAAGCAACTCTACTTCCTCAAAGTCTTGATCAATGGAACAACTTGTATGAAGTACAAGAGAATTCAGAAATACCTTCATCTATCATTACATGGCGTTGGAGTGTAGAACGTCAGCTCTCATGCTTCTGAATCTGTAACAAGTCATAAGAAATCTAACCTTAGCTTAAAATCAATCTTGTCGTCATCTAAGAAGCTTTCAAGACCTACCTGCACCCAACCACTCTGATGTGGTCCAAATCAATGGTTTACCACAAAAGTATATAAGCGTTATACATAGACTGACCTTATTTTCATGGGGCAAAAACGGGACAAAGATGCCAAAACGGGAAGGACGGGAGTTCTCGGTTATATGGTATTCTTTATACATGAAAAAGTAAGACAGTAAAACATGTTTAATAACAAACATATTGAGCTCAACACATTATCTACCGGTGACAAAGCCCATACTAACAATTTAACTAGACGTAGAGTTTGCGTTTTACCACGATCGCACTATTTTTACAAATTTCTCCAATTAAATAATCATACACAGTAAATGTCGATATTTTCACACCTAATTTCATTTGTCACACTCTGACGCAAGTGTAATGTAACATAGGATTTTACAAATTGTGGTATCCATGATATTGACATATGACTCCAAATTATGTTTTATAATTCACCAAGATTGAAGTATATATACATATATTAAAATACATATTTATTCATTAAAGACTGGACAAAACTGACAGTCCCAGTAAAAGATCGGATGACAAGGAAATATGCAACAAACAAACAAAATTGGTACTGTGTGGTTAATTTCGGTACGTCAGCCTAATTATACAATTTTTGTTTTCTTTTGAAAATCGCCATGTACACTCAAACATAGGACAATATACTGGTTATTACAGATGACTAGCTAACTGTACACTGGGGCTTTGAGAACTGCACAGAAAACGAGAAATTATGCACAGATAGGACTGCAATTGAGCAGATGTCCTGGCCCTGTTTAGTAAAAACACATATGGATAAATGCGCTGGATAAACAAGAGTATAATGGCACAATTTAAGGTTACGTCTCCTCTATTGTAGTTTGTACCTCTTCACTATCTCATGCGTTGTAGATGTCCTCTTACCTTTCTTGCCATTCTTGATATATGATCAAGCAATGATTTCTGTCTCGTTTTCAAACTTTTCTGCATTTCTACATTGACGTTCATAATGAATTGTGACAAAGATAAATGTTCATTATCTCTCTTCTGATGTTTATTTATTGATTTTACATGAACTATGTTGAAGTAAATGTCTTAGTTTCTGTTTGGATGGTCTGTGATCACGAAGAAAGCCATTTCCAGAGGCCGCAACGTCGGAACTGTTTTGTGTCCTCCTTTATTACCATAAAGCTGTAAACATTTGTTTTGTTTGTTTTCTCTCTACTCTTGCTGAAGCACACTAAGAAGCTCAGAAATAAAGAAACAATAGACCGACTCAGCCACTTCGAATATCAAACAGACTTACAAACTACTACAGTGAAAACAATCGTGATAGACTTTCTTTACGGTATCCCCCCCCCCCATTACTGGGATCTGCCCTGGGCGCATGAGGGGAAAAGGGGGGGGGAGGACTTATAGAACAAAGCGATAAACGTAACAACTACATTGGGAATAAAGAAAATTGTGAAATATTACAAAAATAATTTAAAAGATTCTTTCATCGTAGTGGTTACCTTTCACAAAATTGTTAAACATCAAAGCAACTGCAATCATTGAACCGACCTCAAATGTATTAAGATAAAAAATTGACTACACCAAAGCTTTCGATAGAATACACCATAACCAACTCATAGACTGCCTAAAGGATATAAGTCTAGACGACACAGACATACGACTAATATGTAATTTGTACTGGGAGCAAACATCAATAATAAGATATAACAAGGAGAACTCTACACCCATGGACATAAAAAGAGGAGTAAGACAAGGATGCATCCTATCACCAAGCTTGTTCAATCTATACACTGAGCAAATCTTTAAAAACATCTCAGAGATACCAGGCCTAAACATTAATGGAAAGATAATCAATAACCTAAGATATGCTGATGATACATACTGTACTACTAGCAGAAAATCCTAAAGATCTACAACAATTGCTTAATGTGATAAACATAACAAGCAAATAATATGGACTAGAAATGAATATCAAAAAAGACTAAAACTATGATCATAAACAAAGAAAATTCTCAATACCTACAATTAAATATCACAGTTTAAGAAATACATCTGGAGACAGTCCAGAGCTACAACTACCTGGAACATATTGTAACCAATGATGGAAAATGCAAAACTGAAATAAACAAAAGAATAGGTATGGCAAAAAGTAATTGTAATGCCATGAAAAATATACTAACAACAAAACAAATATCTGCAGGGCTGAAACTAAGAATGGCAAAATGTTACATCTTCTCAGTATTCCTGTATGGTGTAGAAACATGGACATTAGACAAGAAAACAGAATAGAAAATTTAAGCCTTTGAAATGTGGATTTATAGAAGAATAGGTAGAATTGGGTGGAAACAAAAGATAACAAACGATAAAGTTTTAAAACAACTGAAAATAAAAAGAGAACTACTAAACACAATTAAGACAAGACAAATGAAATTTTTGAGGCATGTTAAAAGACACAACAGCCTACTAAAAGTAATATTGGAAGGAACAATACAAGGTAAAAGAGACAGAGGCAGACAAAGACTAACATGGACGAGTAACATCAAAAGATGGACAAGTCAATCTATGTCAGCCTGCACCATCAAAGCAAGAAACAGAGTAGAATGGCGATCCATGGTAGCCAACCTTCGTTGCGGAGAAGGCACTCGATGATGAAACAAATAGAGCACACAATGTTTGTAGCTAGTAGACGAAGAAAGTACATTACTATTGTACAACCTCAACAAGTACAAACCAATACAAACATTTGGTTTCGAGAGCCTGGAAACTATCACAAACCACAAACATTCTCACAGAAACATCAAACTTACTAAAACAAAAAGACACGAAAAATGTTTGAAGCATTTTGACGTTTTCACATCGATTTAATTATTCGTGAAAAAAACTAAACATGTGTTTTACGTTTTCTAAAGACAAAGAGATGGGCCTTAGATAGGACATACACCCGGGATTAATGAAAACAACATCTATCCTGGTCTTCATTTTTCTTTCATCATATACATTTTAGAGCGAAGGCTGGAATAATTTGTTGTCTTTTGCTTCTTTTCTTATCACGTTTTCCAGTGCATGTATTAATTCATCGTTCTTTTTTTTCGTTCGCCAGCTTTGACCTCTGAGGAAGTCCCTAGAGACTGGGAAGTGTTAATCCATTTTTACCTGGCATCCGTGCGCACAGGGTCCCTCGCCGTACAGGCAGATAACTCCGGCTTCGGACGTACTCATATTTTTTCCGTCGATGAGTAATTGACGTTTCAAGCCGGGCCTCGTTGCCAAGGACTGTTTCCGCAGTGAGAGATCATAGATAAAAATCCCAACTAACCAACTAATCCTAATTAAATTAATCCATCTAACCATCTTTACTCGAGGACGCTTTCTGAGTCGGTTATTTTTGTGAGAATCCAGTCGCTTCCGAATATACCTCCCTCACCAACCCTTCATTCACTCAACTGAACACTGATGGCAAAAGTAGAAAAAAACAGAAAAGATTTAGAGACTTGATGCAGTTACAACACGCAAAAAATGATCTATCGTTGTTATAAATAACTTACTGTACTTGATACCCGTAAAACACGATTAAAGGGCACAGAGATGGTATTTCTCAGAAGAATGCTGAGAGTTCCCTGGACAGCTAAAAGAGGCCAACACAAAAAAGAGGGCTCGTAAAAACAATTTAATAAAAAAAAAACAATATACATTTTTCGGGCACACCCTGAAAAAAGGAAAATTTCCATATTCAGCTACAAATGGTAAAATTCAGGGAAAAAGATATCGCAGATGACAAAGAGAGAATATACTAGATAGCTCTGTGTCGTGGCACGATAAACAGTCAATAAACAAATTGATACGATGCACAATGGACAAATAATTGGGGAAGGACGTGATCATTTTCGTCAACAATTTTGCACATTATGACAATTAAACCGGCAATTACAAAGTCCAAAAGCTTAAAACACTTATATGTGTAGGCTAACTTCCAATGATATAGCAACGATATGTGTATCCTAACTTTCAATGATATAGTAACGATATGTGTACGCTATACGCTGCACGTGGCAGAAAGATAAACTGAAGTTATGAATGGAGGCATTAAAGAATTGACAAATAATGTGTATCTTATACTGTTTATTTGTGTTCGTGTTATTTATTCCTCTTATTTATGTATGTGTAACCTTAGATAATGTTGTGCATTATTCCTGTATAAACACCAGACATAATTGCGTGTTTCTATATTTTATTTAAATAATAATAATAAAAAAAAGATTTATTTGCTCTTTGTCTCTTTTTTTATTTTGTTTAAAAAGGTTTCTATATAACTATGTGTGTGTTTGTTGTATTCGTGTTTAACAATCGTTAAAGATATGCTTTCTAGACAATACCCATGAGTAATGAGCTCAAATTTCATCCATTGCCTGCTCTACCCATTTCCCATAATTCCAAGTACCAGATCAACTGCTGCAGCGAGAGCTCGAGTATCGCTTGTAATCTAACACAACCAAGACGATTGGCTTTATTCTGAAGAAATCAAAGAACAAAGTTATCGATTTCTGCTTCTGTGCCTGACGTTTATATTGTCACGATTCTGAGGGAAACAGGATGGCTTCTTGTGGTCATAAATATGTCCCTCTCCTTGTGAATGGCCAATCCAAGGCCTTCTGATCTACGACATGAGAAATGTTTTATCAAAGACGCTAATCTTCGTGAAAATACACATACAAAAAATGGACACTGAGAATACACTGATATCTTCATACTGGCTCCATTGAATTGATTGTTTGTTTTCTCTTCTCATTGCTATGAGATCAACATTTTCTCCCTATTATTTTAACTCTTCAACATGGGACCATCGTTTTGGTGATTCAAAAGAACTATATCCAAATAGAATTATTCTTCATCAACTGTCTGTTCATGTTGTTCAGCATGTTCTTTGTTTCCCTTTATGTTGTGAATAGTTTGAGTTAAGAAACGCACAATTTGTTGAACACAAGCAATATGGTTCTACACTCATTAATTATAAAACAAGTACGTTATTTGTATGTATCTTAATTATTTTTGATTTAATTACCACGATCTGCATTATAATTAAAGTCTATGATTTGATCATTGTCATCTGTAGATTTCCTAAGGCACGTCGGCAGAAAATAAAACCGGACAACTAGCGTGACGCTATCAGCTTTGGGAGCTATGGACGGCTGACGTCACTCTGCCTACAGACGCTCCTGCTTGCAAAGCTGAAAACGTCACACCAGTTGGAAGTTGCCTGGGAAATTCCTGTTAGCCCTTTGTAAATCTATAGATAGCTATGACCTGATAATGAACTATCGGAACTTCCCGTTGCAAGTATATCAATCAGTTTTCTAATTAACTTATAATTGATAATTCTTACGCACCTCAGGTTGTCCGTATGCTATTCCTTAATCATTTATCTGTGAATTGTCAATCACAACAATGCTGAAAATGACATAACGCTCCTTGCATTTTACATTCAGAATACATCATATTTTATACTTCACTTCTCTTACCTAAAATCATTATAAGCTTTTTTAGTTGCAATAATGACATTTCTCGTTCTATTGTAACTCTTGTAACTATATTTTTATAGCATCCTCTAGTACAATCCACCCAGTACTCCTCTTCTCATTGGTTACAGGACTACCAATATATTTCTTGCTTGTCTTGAGGCTACTCTGTTAGACAACATCAATATCTATTTGTAACGATCAGTGGCCACCTAACGTGGGCTTCCACAAGTCTGGCCCATAATTTGCATTTGCTAATACGTGGTCTGCTAAATAGTACACTGATAACTTTATAAGCAAACGAATGATTCGTTTAATTCTGCCTGTTACATTCTTTAACTAATGTTGCGTTCACTTATTAGGAAGTAATCTATATGCAATTATTTTTAAAGAAAATATACAATTTTAAACGTTCATTTATATTTGTGTTAACGAATTTGATAGACTAATTCTTATGTTAAGGTACATTTGTAAAAATCTGCTAATTGTATAATTTGTGTATAAAATGTTCACTTCTTTTCAATAGGTGTTTATAACATCTCAGCTACAACTTTTTGAACTTCTTGTGGCGACTGCACTGGCCTAACGGCCATTATTATCCGGTCATATAAGTCTCACCGGCATTTGTTTTCTTCTTGTAACCAGCAGGTTTGCACCATAGATGGGCGCTTAATAGATTATGTGGTGAACTGTGGAAGAAACCAAAATACCAAAGACAAACAGATCTCACATCAGGGATCGGAAGAAATAGGTAACAATGCACGCTGCAATATTTTTGTATTTCCTGATTTCCTCGATAGTTCACATACGTCATTTGTGGCTGAAATGCTCACCGTTTGACGCATGCTATTCACATCGCCAGACATTTTGACATTTACGAATGCAGCGCTTTTACTCAACTCCTCTCGTGGAGCCAACATACAAATAATAATGTTTATTTTACTGCCTACATTTTCGACCAAATTCTAATTGACCAAATCTCGTGTTTAGTGCTACAGTGACACACATCCTAAAGGAGGTAGCTTGAACTTTTATTACTGAAGATTTGTATAGCTCTAATGCGTTTGATCTTGATTGTCAGTAATCCCACTTTTCTTTCAAATTCCTTTTATTATTCTTCTGGTTCTTCTTATTCTCTTACCCGTTTCCCTGTATTATATACCATACAATGAGGACATTTATCTTCAGCTTGAATTTGTTCCACATTGTTGGACCTAGCTTTTGATTTCCTTTGAACATCCGCTCAGGGCGAAAGCTGTTTGTAGCCAGAGTTGTCTGGCCTAGTTTCATGACTCCAGACCAAGGAGTCTGGCCTAGTTTCATGACTCCAGACCAAGGAGTCTGGCCTAGTTTCATGACTCCAGACCAAGGAGTCTGGCCTAGTTTCATGACTCCAGACCAAGGAGTCTGGCCTAGTTTCATGACTCCAGACCAAGGAGTCTGGCCTAGTTTCATGACTCCAGACCAAGGAGTCTGGCCTAGTTTCATGACTCCAGACCAAGTAGTCTTTCCTAGTTTTGTTTTCATCAAATTCACGTGCTCTAAATGGAATTTCCGCCAATACTACCACATGGGTCTTGTACGGAATTGTATTCGCTGTTTCCCCTTTTGTATTTCACTTCTTCTTCTTCCACTTTTCTCTTTTCACTGATACCTAAAAGGTGTCGTGGTTTATATCATTTGTCGTTCTTGTGCTGCTCGAATTGTCTGAATTAGTGATTTTCCTTTGTTGTTACATGTCTCTGTCACTGCATCTATCCATCTTCTTCTGGGTCTTCCTCTTGGTCTTTTTCCATGCATTCTTGAGAAGAATGCCCTTGATGGTGATTGGTGAGGATTCATTCTGACCAGGTGACCAAACCATTTAAGCTGTTGTTGTTCTATATATTCTTGGCAGGGTCTAATTCTACTTATTCGTACTAACTAAACTATAAGAATAGATCACACAAAAATCCATTTGAAATAGCACAAGAACGCTGGAATTTCTTTGTCTACGGGCATTGAAATTCACTTATAACTTAAATTTGACTCCCATCGAAAATTGTGTCGTGTTGCCAGCACAGTCACACACCGGAAGTCTTGTATTTCACTACGTTAAGCTATTCTTCAGGCGTAGTCTTTATGTTTTCCTAAATTATTTTTTTCCTAACAAATGTAATTTTTTCTAACGAAAACCGTAAAGAGTACAGGCGTTACAATTTTGACTATTCTGTTATCATGACTTTTTCATAAAATTAGTTTTTCTTCCTCTTCATCTTCTATCACATTCGCTCTTGAATAACATCAATCTGTTCAACAAAATTAGTGAACTTTTCACAGTGAACATTTGTCTCTTACAAAGATCATGGAAGGCCACTTCATCATTCTACACCCATCGGAAAGCATTCGTTGCTGGAGGGTATATTCTGTTATTTATTGTCTCTTTTCCTACAGGCACGCAAGAATAGAAATATAAATAAACATCAGGGAAGTCAGCGGAAGGGGAGACAATTGGAACCAATGAATGGCGTGGTGAGATAACTCCGTTACATTAACTAACGGCGTCACCCAGATGAAGTGGTGTTGAGGATATCTGATTTTGATGCCTAGCTTATTATGACAATCGGGGCCTATTTTAGTATTTAATACACATTTAAAGCTTGGTAAACCTATAAGACTGTAGTTGCGGGCTATCGAAGTCGACATTTGTGTCCCCAGTAGACCAGTTCAGGGAACTGCGGCGATACTTAAATGTATTTATCATGTATCATATCGCTACCATCATTTATCTCTATAGCTTTAAATATAAATCTTTATCTAACACCTGGAGATTGTTTTTTTTTTCCTCATTTCATAAAATTGCATCAGAAACTGGGAATGCCAGGGAGGAGCACTACAGGAGACACAAACACATCAACACAGAACTAGAGTCGTCAGTCTCCCCACTCTCCTTGACATTCTGGGGAGGAGATCTCGGCACCTGTAGGCAAGTCAGATGTGCAATCAGAACGATCCGTCGACTAAACTAAACTAAACTAAACTTTTTGACTCCTCGGCAGATTTGAGGCGCAGTGCATAAAGCAGTAACAATTAATGGAAATAATTGCGGCATATAAAGTAAACTATAATAAAGTAAGATAGGAAGAGGAATCAAATAGATTACATAATGATAAAAGAAAGGTTCCGTAACAGCGTAAAGAAAGCCAAAACCTACCCAGGAGCAGATATTAATTCTGATCACAATCCTGTAATGATTAAAATGAAAATCAAACTAAAGAGAAACAAGCAAAAATCTGATTCATCAACAAACCCACTCGACATAACAGCTTTAAATCAAAAAGATATTAAAGATACCTATACAATACAAGTAAAGAACACATACCAGAAGCTGCTAGAGGAAGGAATTGAACAATACAGAAGAGAAAATCCTGATGAAAAAGTAACAACCAAATGGCAATGCATAAAGAAAAGCATACAAAAAGCCTGCGACACCTTACCCAAAAGAGAAAAGAACAAAAAACAAAAATGGATAACTAACACCATCTTAGAAAAAATGGAAGAAAGGAGACAAGCGAAGAACACTGCCCAATACAATAAAATAGATAATGAGATACGCAAAATGTGCAAAAGGCAAAAGAAGACTGGCTCAGCCAAAAATGTAGAGAAATAGAAACTATGGAAAGCAAACAAGACCTAAGAGGAATGCACACAGAAATAAAGAGAATGACTAATAAAAATAAAAAGCCACAGAAGGTGGATGCATTGCAGACAAAAAAGGAAAAATGCTAACAGACAATAAGGATATCATAGATAGATGGCAGGAATATATAACAGAACTATTTCATGATCAAAGGGACAAGAAACCAGTTATAAAATGTACATCAGGCTATAAAATCTTAAAATCTGAGGTGGAAAAAGCTATAAAAACAATGAAAAGGGGAAAAGCAGCAGGACCTGAAAGCATACAGATAGAGATGATACAGGCACTTGAAGATTTTGGCATTGAAGTGATTACAGACATATGCAACGACATATACCACACAGGATACATAACAAATGAACTAAAAACATCAACTTTCATTGCATTGCCTAAAAAGAATGGTGCAGTTGAATGCAGTGACTTTAGAACAATAAGCCAAATGAGCCATGTTACAAAAATCTTGCTAAAGTTATACAAGGAAGGATTCAGAATAAAATCAATACTGAATTAGATGAGCAGCAATTTGGATTTAGGAAAATAGCGGGACAAAAGAAGCCATATTCTGCATGAGAACATTAATCGAAAAATACACAGAAGTAAACAAACCAATATATGCCTGCTTCATAGACTACACCAAAGCTTTTGATAGAGTACACCACAAACAACTTATAGAATGCCTAAAAGAGATACATCTAGATGACATGGATATACGACTAATATGCAATCTATACTGGGAGCAAACAGCAATAATAAAATATAACAAAGAGTTCTCTACACCCATTGATATAAAAAGAGGAGTAAGACAAGGATGCATCCTATCACCAAGCTTGTTCAATCTATACACTGAGCAAATCTTTAAAAACATCATAGAGATGCCAGGCCTACAAATTAATGGAAAGATAATCAATAACCTAAGATATGCTGACGATACTGTACTACTAGCAGAAAATCCTAAAGACCTACAACAATTACTTAATGAAATAAACACGACAAGCAAAAAATATGGACTAGATATGAATATCAAAAAGACTAAAACTATGATCATAAACAAAGAAAATACTCAAAACCCACAAGTGGATATCAAAATTGAAGGAATAGACCTTGAGACAGTTCAGAACTATAACTACCTTGGACATACTATAACCAGTGATGGAAAATGTACAACTGAAATAAACAAAAGAATAGGAATGGCAAAAAGTAATTTTAATGTCATGAAGGACATACTAACATCAAAACAAATAACACCAGAGCTAAAACTAAGAATAGCAAAATGTTACATCTTCTCAATATTCCTATATGGTGCTGAAACATGGACATTAGACAAGAAAACAGAACAGAGAATTGAAGCCTTTGAAATGTGGATATATAGAAGAATAGGTAGAATTGGATGGAAGGAAAAGAAAACAAATGACAAAGTCTTAAAACAACTAAAAATGAAAAGAGAACTTCTGAACACAATTAGAACAAGACAAATGCGATTCTTAGGCCATGTTAAAAGACACAACAGCCTACTGAAAGTAATCCTGGAGGGGAAAATACAAGGTAAAAGAGGCAGAGGCAGACCAAGATTAACATGGACGAGTAACATCAAAAGATGGACAAATCAACCGATGACAACCTGCACCATCAAAGCAAGAGATAGAGCAAAATGGCGCTCCATGGTAGCCAACCTTCGTTGCGGAGACGGCACTCAATGATGATGATGATAAAGTAAACAAATATTAAGAGCCTCGTCACGCCAAGTGGTGTATTGGGAACATGGTGTTAGTGACCATAATTTTTATAGACTTTCGGAGCATGATTTTTGGGATAATGTGGTCGGTATTACGTCCGTGCCGCTTTGATTTTTCAGAAAAAAACCCATTTAAGGCTGGGTGAACCTGGAAGCCGTCATTCAGTTTCGAACTCGACTGCCTGTCCTTTGTTGTATTGTGACATATATTATCCTGTATCCGGTTACTGTGTATTGTAAGAGCACTAAAATGTAGTACTAACTGTGAATTGTTATAACATAAAACAAAGTAATACTAAATAAATAAATATGGAGCCTCAGTGTCTACGTGGTTATTATCCTCGCTTCCTGACCAGCAGGGTTCGATCCCCAGCAGTGGCGGATTTTTTTTCGCACTGACAAGGCTCCGCGGTTCACCCAACCTCTAAAATTTAATACCAGAGATTTTTCTGTGAAGTAAAGACGGCCTGGCGTGATACCGACCACGTCACTCAAATATGTGCCGTGGTCATAGAAAATATGATCACTAACACCATATTCCCCATACGCCTAGAAAGGCGCGGAGAGAACCTTTACTTTACCTTTTAGATTAATATAAATTGTGAGAATATGAAAGAGAGCAGTATTTATTAACTATGTAATTTGATAGCATATAATGAAACAGCATGAACTCTTTAACTCCTCTAACAACGTATGTTCCTTGCAATTTGAAAGTGTTATGTTCAAATATCATTTTAACACGTCCCGCTATTAGTATTTGTGATGTTCTATAGCGTTCTCTCTTCACTTTGATTTATACACTGACAATTTTTTAATAATTACAAAAAAAGTTACATCTGTTTAAATTTATAGACGAGAATAAGGCAACGTATACTGATGGAGAGAAAGAAAGAAAGAAAGTTGTTAAAAACATATATTTCTAAAAAAATAACCTCAAAGCTTTATATTACAAATAAACAAGAAGACACAAACGTCATACTTCTGATGTTAATGCCTGAATCACATACACTTATAACTCTGTGCTAAATGAAAGGCGCTAACGAAGTTCCACAAAATGAATCTAGCCAAAAGAGCTTCTTTCATCTTTTCTTCTTCCCTACACCATTTTATCTGTTGTGCCTTCATGTTTTCAATGGAGGGAATTCCTAGCCTTTTTTGTTAGTACTTTGTTTCTGATCGTATCTCTCAATCTTTTTCATGTCATGCGCCTAACACATTTCACTTATGTGGTGCTTGAATTTAGCGTTTATGTTCTCGAGTCTAGCGTCTAGAACTAGTATTAATAGCACAACGTTGGAAGGAAGACTATGATTTGCCAGTTTTACCTCTAGCGCTATTTTCTGGTTGGACAATAGTTGTGGCATCTGTCCGATGATTTGTCGAGCTGTTCCATCTTGACTTTGACTTAATGTTTGCTGTTTTTGAACTGTCATTTGATTCCCTGGGTAGTTTAAATACTTCACCTGCTCTAAATGTCTGTTGTCTATCTATTGACTGTTTTTTTTTTCTATCGTGATGTTCATTACGTCTGTCTTGTTGATTTTTATATTATATTGGCTGTCTGAGTCAGGTTTTTTTTTAATAAGTTCTAGCACGTCATCTATTTTTCCATGTACCTGATAGTCTGCGATAGTAGCTCATCAATATTCTTAATCTCAAATGGGATAACTAATATAAATATATGAAGTCCATTCGCACAGGTAATCAACAATAGGGATGACAGAACGCATCACTGTCTTGCTCATTTTCTGATTTCAAATGCACCTTACAAACTGTTGCTCTTCTCATAGTGCAGCCCCTGTTGATATAGAGGTCTTTAAGTAGTCCTTTCTTACTTAAAAAAAAGTACCATTTTGAGTACGACATTTATTTAAATCGGTATATTTTCTTTACTCGTGACTTGGTTAAGCAGAATTCGTTCATCTTTTGTAGGCTGGGAAGGTAGCTGTCACTACAGCATTGACGTTAGAATTGCATTTGTTTTGCCTTTTTAAAAATGACTTTTCTGGAGTTTGGCAGAGTTATGGGGACTAGAGAAGAAGAGATCGCATGCTCTGTACCTTCATCACAGGCTGTACAGGTTTGAGATTTGTGTACCATCCTTAGAGAGAAAAAAAGAAAGTCAGAAAAAAAAATATTAAAGGAAAGAATGAAATTACACAGGAAAGAAAAAAAAGAAAAGAAATAATGGCAGTATGAAAGGAAAGAAAGAAGGAATAAAATAATGAAGTAATAAATAAAGCAAGCAAGAAAGAAAGGAAGAAAGAAAGAAAAGAAAGAAAGAAAGACGGAAGAGAAATCAAAAAAGAAAGGTGTTAGGAAAAAAGTACAAGAAAGAAAGAAAGACATTAAGAAAGAAAGAAAGAAAGAAATACGGAAGAGAAGAGAAAGAAACAAGAAAGAAAGGTAGGTTTAAAAATTACAAGAAAGAAAGAAAGAACGAAAGAAAGAAATAAAGATAGCTGTATTAATCAAACCACCTGTTCATCTAAGCGTGCCTTTAAGTGTAATAATTAAAACTATTTCTTTCATAATCATCTAGTGGAACGACAAATGCTAGATTCGCACGATAGAACAGATTAATGTATTTGACGAACTGTTCCAGTAATTCGGTGCTTCCGTGTTTTACAACATATGCCCCCAATGCTCGCGAACTTTGGATACAATGTATGAAATATTACCTATCTAGTGGGTTATGATTTAAACACATACTTTTTAATGGTTTAAAAAGATACGATCTGCCAATTTAAATTGCATACACTACGTCGGTAGAATGTTGCAGTTTTCCTTCTCATCTGAATAAATAAAAAAAGGACGGTGGAATAGATTGTATATAATAAAGTGGTGTATGTTCTTAAAATGTAGTACGAAATTGTTTTTTTTTTTGTAATATTCACAGAAAATTAAAACTACAATAATTGAACCATGGTTGTGCGAAGCCCAAATGTGATTTATACAAAAATACGAGTTTTATTAATGATATGAAGGAATTAAATGCATTTCATTAGAAACTATATCTAGCGTTTATAGCATAAGGAAAGGTATCTAACATACCCGACATCACTCAAAATGCAGTAACAGCGCTTAAAGAAAAGGTAATGCTTCTACCGTTATCACTTTTACAGCTACTTCTAATTTTTACTGTTAAAATTAAGGAGTTATTCGTTCTCGAATCGATTCATTTTAATCAAGAACTGGTTCCTGGTTTAATGAGTTGGGGAACATTAATGACAGCGAAGAAAACCATTGGCCTCCTCACCTACAAAAGCCGTGGCGTTATACTGCGAATTGTACATGTTTTTTCCCCAGCGATATTATCTACGTCACAAGACATTTCCTTTACTTGTTGACTCACTGTACACAATTATATGCTATATTATTTAAGGTTAGCTATCTTCATATACCATCTCAACAACCTTTATAACCTTTTTTTTCCCCCGTAGTTCAAGTACTTACTCTAGAGTTTGAAGTATACTTTCTTTGCCTCAAAATATTGCCAGACATTCAAGCATACATTATGCTTCCATTGTAATTTTGATCCCGCAAACATTCAATGTTTCTTACCTTTCTAGCCTGGTGTAATTTTCCTGTTTCTCCAAGGTGAAAAATTGTTCCGTTTGACCAAGAAAGTTTAGAAAGACGTTTCTAGCAGGTCGAACGTTCTGAGCATGTCAAAGAGAATTTAAAATGCCAGTTTTTCTGAAGCAACTTCAGGTAGAAGATCACGTGGTCTGTTTACAGGTAAGCTTCTGTTTATGTTACATAAATGTTCCCCTCAGGCTTTTACTGTACGTCATGGTAATTGTGTACATTCTAGGAGATAAGGCTTGAGGGCTAATTTTTAGCAGGAAGTTATAAAGACGTTTGGTGGCGTAAATCATTAACTTCTCAACTTCAAGGGAGATTTTCTTCATTCACTGATATTTCCTAATCTAAATGTGGTTTAGAGAAACACCGTATTTTCCCTTTACTACATTTGTCACAATTAATTGTCATTTTGTATAGTTCATAATAAATCCATTTACGGCTATATTCGTTTTTGGGATCATTATCTGGTGCACTATGAGAAAGGAGATCTGGGCGTTATGGAGTAGTCAGCTGTTCAATGAAGTTGATCTGTTAACTAAACTAAATCAGGAGAAAATAAGGGACACAAAGGCTTATAAATGGATAGATAAATGCGACAGAAGACATAACGATGGGCGTCATACATGAAACAGCAGGGATAACGATGAGCGTCATACATGAAACAGTAGGGATAACGATGGGCGTCAAGCAGGAAACAGTAGGGATAACGATGAGCGTCATGCATGAAACAGTAGGGATAACGATGGGCGTCATACATGAAACAGCAGGGAAAACGATGGGCTAAATACATGAAACAGCAGGGATAACGAATGGCGTCATACATGAAACAGCAGGGATAACGATGGGCGTTATACATGAAACAGCAGGGATAACGATGAGCGTCAAGCAGGAAACAGCAGGGATAACGATGAGCGTCATACATGAAACAGTAGGGATAACGATGGGCGTCATAATTGAAACAGTAGGGATAACGATGCGCGTCAAGCAGGAAACAGCAGGGATAACGATGAGCGTCATGCATGAAACAGCAGGGATAACGATGGGCATCATACATGAAACAGTAGGGATAACGATGGGCGTCATACATGAAACAGCAGGGATAACGATGAGCGTCATATATGAAACAGCAGGGATAACGATGCGCGTCATGCATGAAACAGCCTAGATAACGATGCGCGTCAAGCAGGAAACAGCATAGATAACGACGCGCGTCATGCATGCAACAGCATGGATAACGATGAGCGTCAAGCATGAAACAGCATGGATAACGATGAGCGTCAAGCATGAAACAGCAGGGATAACGATGAGCGTCATGCACGAAACAGCTGACATAAAAATTGAGCGTCATGCATTAAATTCACACAAAACACTGACCGCAACCTTTCATTTTCATCGGCGCTTGAAGGCAATAATGGTAGATAACAATAAAACTAATAAAAAAAAAAGAAAAAAATGCCAAGAACAATTATCCCCCTACCCCAATGAAACGTCTATCACCACTCCCATGGACGGCATCTATAAACCCTCAGGTTCATCAATATATCGTTCTCATAATAAACTACCCAGCTACGATGAATGCAACATCTGATGTAACTAAACACAACAACTGCCGTTAATAAAAACGTGCCAACAAAATTGTTCTTGAGGGGACCATACCAGATTAGCACAAATCACTCAACTACCCCAGACAAATTCCTCTCCTTACGCATGGATCAGGGAACTACATAGTGCTACTAGCAAACCTCTCCACTGGCCATGTTATTTCTTCCTGTTCTTAATGCGACTTTTACTTAATCTTAAGCTCCGTAGAGACAGTAGTGTCAAAATGTTGCTTAAATAAAGTCCTGCAATGAAAACAATGGAAGGAATTGGATTACTAACATAGCGCGTCATAAACCGAACGAGTGGGATCAGCTATTTGCCAGATTTATTTCAGATATCTTTTCATATGTTATGTGATATTACATTTTATTTACTATGCTCAGTCTGACTGATTCCATTACATGTCATTTATGATTTCAGTTTTTGAACGTTTATATGTCTATAAATATTCACTTGTTTGAAAAATTAATAGTTTATTTCAACACGCTTTAAACATTGTGATGTTGACAAATTAGAAACACTTTCAGTTTGTATTAACTTTTTTTTTTTCACTTGCAGTTGCATAAAGAACAATTCGATTTGATGTCAAAGTAAGTAAACATTGTCAGCGACATCATGGTAATGTTTTCCAAATAAATCAAATATTAGACAAAGATAAACAAACAAAAAATAATTTCAAGACTGCATAATCTGCTCCCTCAATGAGATAGAACTGCTTGCACAGAACAGAGACAGATGGCGAGATTTGATAAAATATCTTTAAAAGAAAACTGCTAGAACAAAAAAATCCATATAGGAGAAGGTGTATCTTGGTCTACGCCCTATGGGCCGGTTACGGCTCGAAAGGTCAATAGATAGATAGATAATTGGCTATGTTGTCTCAAATTTGTTTGTAATTATCTGAAGTTTTCATTTAAATTCTACTTTTTTAAGTAAGGCAACTTTATTTTTAAAACGTGGAATTTATATTTTTTTTACAAAACATGTATCTTAGTCTACACTTTCACGTCAGAAGTAAAGAAAACAGAATACTTTTAATTACCAAACGTGACATTTACAATTGTTACTGAAAATAGCACATCATCGCACCGAACAATTTAATTGTGCCATTTTTAATGAAATATAATATGTAACATGTATTGTGGGAAAAAAAGCAGAGTAATTAGCATAAAATATTCTGCATTGACTAATAAATATAGCAAATAAGTATATTAATTAAAAAATTGACTAATTACCAAAACATATAGCATCTCATCTATATTTATAGTACAATTTAAGTATAGATAGTTTGTTGCAAAGAGCATGTTTTATGACTGCCTTTTTAATGACTTTGATCATCTTCATTCAAATTCTCTCAAAATTACCCTCATTTTAGTTCGTTATTTTTAATAGTTGTTTTATGCTATTTTCCCCTGAGCTATGGATTTTGGTAAAGTAAAGTAAAGTAAACTATATGTAGCGTATAGGGAAAATGTGTTAGTGACCATAATTTGTATAGACCTTCGGCACAGGATTTTTGGGGTACTGTGGTTGGTATTAGTATTACGCCCGTGCCTCTTTACTTTTCCAGAAAAATATCTACTACATATTTAAGGCTGGGTGAACCCGGAAATCGTCGATCAGGGCCGACCTCTATTCCTTTGTAGTCCAGTTCACTAACGACTCAGCTGTCGCGGCTCCCTGGTCGATTTTAGTGATAACGATAAAATCTAAAAAAAATATATTGCTAGTCATGGAAAAATATGGTCACTAATACCATATTCCCCGTATGTCAAATAAAGCTGGAAACGAGTCATTATTTTGTTTTCTTTAGTTATTCCATTCTTCATGTAGATTTTTTTAATTTAAAAAGAGTATATTATTTGTTGTTGGAGGTTTAATTTTGTACACAAGAATCCACACAAGAAATAGTTGTTATTATGTAATTCGAAACGTATGTAATTGTGTTTCCCTTACTTCTGGATACAGATAATTAGAATACTTCTTCTTCTTCTACCTTTTTAGTTCCCAGTGGAGCATAGGTCTTCAACAAACACTTTCGAAGTCATTCTGTTTTTTGCCATTTTTTTAAGATCATGCCATGTCTTCCCCATCATCTCCATCTCTGCTTCTATCTGTCTTCTCCAAGAATTCCTTGGTCTTCCTCTTTGTCTTTTCCCCTGGGGATTCCAAAAAAGGGCCTGTTGTGTAATACTCTCAGTTGGCTTCCGTAGTGTGTGTCCTATCCAGCGCCATCGTCTTCGCTGTATCTCTTTATCCACTGATATTTGACTGGTACATTTCCATAATTCTATGTTAGTGATTTTGTCCTGCCATTTCCATCCTTTTATTCAGTGTAAGCATCCATTAATGAAAGTCTGTATACTTGCATAATGCTATTTTTTTTTCCTTTAGATTTTTTTCTTCGTAACTAATTACTTGCTCGGGGAAAAAAAAAGATAATGTTATTGATGTTTGTACTCAAAGTTGTTTCTTTTTTTTAGGAATTGATTCTAATATTATTGCTTTTTCATGTAATACGAAATCAATGTTATTTTTATTAGTTTAACTTGGGTATTTCACTTTTTAAAATTCTTCTTCTGTGTTCGCGCAATGACTACTCCATTTCATCTCCCGTCGTTAAATTGGCGCAGATGCGCTGTGTTGTAGTTTACAGCAAGATTCTTTTTTTTACTCTTTAGTTTAAATATTAATCTTTAGCATGACCCTTTAGAGGAGCCGCGATAGCTCAGTGGTTAGTGAACTGGACTACAAAGGAGAAGGGGTAGGGTTCGATCCCAACCAACGGCCTCCGGGTTCACCCAGCCTTAAATGGGTACCGAGTTTTTTTTTTCTGGGAAAGTAAAGCAGCACGGACGTAATTTCGACCACATTACCCCAAAAATCATGTGTTGAAGGTCTGTAAAATATAGGGTCACTAACACCATATTTCCTTATACGCCACTTGGCGTGACAGGAGTAGGCCCTACTTTAATTTTTTTTTTACTATGACCCGTTAGACTACCGCATTGTCTTCCCTCTCGATTCTTAGCCAACTCTTTTGGCAGTACTGGCACTGGCAGAAAGAGGAGTAGATTCTGGAAAATGTGTATCACTGATCATGAGGCTAACAATCAGCTATGAGTCGCTGACTGTTTTCAGTCCTGTTGCTGACAGGTGCCTTTATGCAGAATGAATTAAATGTTCGGATCGATGTTATAGTGAGTGGATTAAGTGTTTAATTTTTATAATAATGTGTTTTTACATTCTGACTATCCCCTGGTTTTATATATTCATCACTTCATTCACTAACTCAAGAACAAATATTGGACGTTGCCTGACATGGGGGAGTTGTTATATTTTTTTCTTGAAATTTAACAAAAAATATTATTGCAGTCAACGTGGATTTAACTAGTTAAATCCTGTTTGATCAGTTGAAAATCATCTTCTTTCATGATATTTGTTGCAAACACAGAATTAATTACATTATCACTGTTCAACACAATCTCTCTCTAATTCTGTGCACATCTGCCAGCGTTTGACAATCTCATTGACTCCGCAGGAAAACAGAATACTTTCGGATGGGTGAGCAGCTACTCATGCACCGGCGCTTGGCTTTCAGTCTTGAACACTTGTCTGAGCGTCAATGAATGATGTGACAGGCACATCCTGCTACTAATGTCCTATATTAATGCCACCTATTTGACTTTTGGGGTCTGCGTCTCATGTTCTTCTCTACAACTCTAATATTGTCTTCCGTGACTGTTGTTAATCAGATCCGATGGAGGTGAATGACACAAATAACGCATTTCTTGAACTTCTCAACCCATTCACATTCATGTGTACGATCTATACACCTGTCACTGTTTTGGATTCAAATCGGATGATAACATCTCCACACATTTCACGCCTTTACTAAACTTCTCTCTTTCCTCAGTTACCTCACAGCGTCGATGGGAGATGTATTTTCAGGTCGTTTGTTTTTCTATTGGCTTCTCAAGCTGTTATGTTTACTCGTGTGTCTAATATTCCATTAATCCAACTTTTTTCCGTGATCGGCCCTTGGGTCTGGTGTTTACGCAGCGTCAATTGAAGGCTCGTTGTGTTGTTTTTTGCACTTATTTTGTTTTATCATGTGGCCAATCCATTTAAACTGTTTATATATATATATATATATATATATATATATATATATATATATATATATTTTTAATATTCATTGGCGGGAATTATTTCTAGCATTCTTCTCATTTCTTCATCTCTGATCTTATTTCGCACTTCACTAAACAAAGTCTCACAACATTAAACTGCTCCTACGTGGTGCATTGTTGCAAGGGAGACGTCGTTTTGCCGAACTGTTCCCCTTGTTCTTCTGCGTACCACATGCAAGTCAAAGCCATTATTGGTAGTTCAAAGTCAGCGTTCCTGAATACAAGATAAACAGTAATATCGGTAGTATTCGCCATTTGAATACAAATTATGCATTTTCTCGTCACACACACACACAAACACAATTGCTCGTTGCTGTGACAAAAATATTATTCTTTATTGATTAAATATCACCATCATGTGCCATGTAGGTTGGCGTAGGCGATCATGTCCTTCCACATCCTTCTACCTGTCGTATTATTTTTGTTGTTGACTGTTTTCCATGCCATGGCACCTAGCTATCTAGTATTTTCTCTCTTTGTCGTCCGCGATCTCTTTCCCTGTATTTTTCCAAGTATTCCAACGTTCTACTTCTCATGATGTGCCCGAAAAATGTTGATTGTTTCTTACTGATTTTTCTTAGGAGCTCACTTTTTGCGTTGGTCTCTTTGAGAATCTCCTCGTTAGTCTTTTTAGCTTTCCAGGAAACTTTCAAAATTCTTCTGGGAAATCCCATCTCTGTGGCCACTAATTGTCTTTTCATTTGTTTGTTTACCGTTTATGATTCGCTTCGATAGGTCAGAATTGACTCTATATAGCACCGATGAACTCTTGTTCTCACCTCTATCGACATAGATTTGTTGCATAAGACGCTTTTCATTTTCTGAAACACTATTTGGCCTGAGCTATTCTGCTTTGTATTTCTGTGATGCACCTACCATCTGATCTTATTATTGTGCCCAAGTATAGGCTAAATATACATTTTAGTATTTGTATTTAAATTATCATTTAATTCTTTTTATACCAATATGGTATTTTGCCTAGGAATGAATGAAAGAAGTACTTACACTTTCAAGTCCTCAAAATCTTCCATCTCTGAGAGCGATATCCTATTGTAGCCACGCAGCGCCATTTTGCTCTTCCGGGGGATGTCCACTTGAAGCAAAATGGTTGCAGTCAGGTTCTGTAGGACCTCTGGAGGGTCCTAACCTCTCAGAGTGAAAATATAAATTAGACCAGGGCCCTCAAGTAGAGGACAACTGTGTGATGAGTTTAATTATATTGTCCTCAAGTGACGTGTTATTCCTTCTGCCGTCACCCTGGTGATCATGTTTATAATGTGTCACATATTGAATATTTTCTCAAGTGATACAGACGAACATGTTCAACATAAATGAGAAACACATTTTCTTTGCACTTATTATGAAAGACCTGTGTAAAAACAATGAACAATTTTATTATCTTACCTAAATATTAACTTTGTCACATTATTCATTCTTTGTCTTTAACTGTATATCCTGATTTTAAGTCTATCTAAAACTTCTTAAAATGGACTTGTATTTGTACGGTCTGTGTTTTATTTTCTAAGGTAGAAAGAGCTTAACTAAAAAATATAGTAGACAGGGTTTATAAATGAACAATTAACGTAATTTAAGTGTTGATGAATAAATGTAATGTTCCTTTCATTATTACAATTTTAAAAATATAAGATACACGAACCGTTCATGTATTAATTTTTCCTCTGATCTTCTCGTGTATAATGCATTTGACGTTCACAAACTTATAACCGTTTGGATGGATAACAAGAATACTATCATTGTGAACTTTGATAATGAACATTTCATGCTAGAAATCATGCCTGTTGAATGGCGTTTTCATCACATCATTATTTTTTCATTAATCAATAATTTTAATTTCAAGTGGACGCAAGGGGAATCTCATAGCAAATATTTACAATTATCTTCTGTTTATCGAGGGTAAAAAACAGTCCCGGGAGTTGTTATCCATATATTTTTTCTACGGAATTGCTGAATAATAATTTTATTTTCATGCATTTGAATATCGTGTTACATTTGCTTCAATATTTTTTTTTAATGATATTCCAGACTGCAACAGAAGTTAGTACTAGATGGGAAATGTCCATGTAGATTGTATATTGTTTCAACAGCTTTGTTAGTTTTGTACTTGATTTGAAGTTTATGGAGCAGTTACACTGGTATGTCTAGCGTTGTTTGTTAAGCTTCATTATCACTGTCCTACACAACACCTGTCAACCTGCGAATGGAAGGAAAGAAACAGGTTATCTTACACTATCATGTTCAACAATAATTTTGAAAGCATCAAAACTATTGAACAATGCGATTGTACACAAAATATCGATTCTATTCAAACATTCAAACAACAAAACAGACAGAAAATAAAGAAATAATCAATTCTGTACTCACTTCAACATTAGTTGTTATCATTTTCCAATTAATTATTTCGGTTCGAAAGGTTTTTTATCAATTTAGTGGTAGAGATTTCAGAGACAAAATTTGTCATGTTTTTAAATATTAATTGAAATGTTTTATATTTATCTAACACTTAACATATTATATATGATTTTTTAGTTAATTAAACAAGGAAATAGATTTCACAAATACCAAGATGATACAAGACGTATAAATAAGAATATGGTTTGATGTCAGATCACACTTATCAAATTTAGAGTGACGCACTGTGCGGCTAAACGTACATGCCCGAAATCAACATGGCGCATGGTGGTTAGAAACTTCCAGAAAGGGATCAGTCTTCATCACGACTGGAAAATCTCGTCACGTGGGAAGATATTTCTGAGGAAAGCTTGTAGTGTTGCCCCGTAAGAGGCAGAATGGAAAATCTCGTCACGTGGGAAGATATTTCTGAGGAAAGCTTGTAATGTTGCCCCGTAAGAGGCAGAATGGAAAATCTCGACACGTGGGAAGATATTTCTGAGGAAAGCTTGTAATGTTGCCCCGTAAGAGGCAGAATGGAAAATCTCGACACGTGGGAAGATATTTCTAAGGAAAGCTTGTAATGTTGCCCCGTAAGAGGCAGAATGGAAAATCTCGTCACGTGGGAAGATATTTCTGAGGAAAGCTTGTAATGTTGCCCCGTAAGAGGCAGAATGGAAAATCTCGTCACGTGGGAAGATATTTCTGAGGAAAGCTTGTAATGTTGCCCCGTAAGAGGCAGAATGGAAAATCTCGACACGTGGGAAGATATTTCTGAGGAAAGCTTGTAATGTTGCCCCGTAAGAGGCAGAATGGAAAATCTCGTCACGTGGGAAGATATTTCTGAGGAAAGCTTGTAATGTTGCCCCGTAAGAGGCAGAATGGAAAATCTCGTCAAGTGGGAAGATATTTCTGAGGAAAGCTTGTAATGTTGCCCCGTAAGAGGCAGAATGGAAAATCTCGACACGTGGGAAGATATTTCTGAGGAAAGCTTGTAATGTTGCCCCGTAAGAGGCAGAATGGAAAATCTCGACACGTGGGAAGATATTTCTGAGGAAAGCTTGTAATGTTGCCCCGTAAGAGGCAGAATGGAAAATCTCGACACGTGGGAAGATATTTCTGAGGAAAGCTTGTAATGTTGCCCCGTAAGAGGCAGAATGGAAAATCTCGACACGTGGGAAGATATTTCTGAGGAAAGCTTGTAATGTTGCCCCGTAAGAGGCAGAATGGAAAATCCCGACACGTGGGAAGATATTTCTGAGGAAAGCTTGTAATGTTGCCCCGTAAGAGGCAGAATGGAAAATCTCGACACGTGGGAAGATATTTCTGAGGAAAGCTTGTAATGTTGCCCCGTAAGAGGCAGAATGGAAAATCTCGACACGTGGGAAGATATTTCTGAGGAAAGCTTGTAATGTTGCCCCGTAAGAGGCAGAATGGAAAATCTCGACACGTGGGAAGATATTTCTGAGGAAAGCTTGTAATGTTGCCCCGTAAGAGGCAGAATGGAAAATCTCGACACGTGGGAAGATATTTCTGAGGAAAGCTTGTAATGTTGCCCCGTAAGAGGCAGAATGGAAAATCTCGACACGTGGGAAGATATTTCTGAGGAAAGCTTGTAATGTTGCCCCATAGGAGGCAGAATGGAAAATCTCGACACATGGGAAGATATTTCTGAGGAAAGCTTGTAATGTTGTCCCGTAAGAGGCAGAATGGAAAACCGCGACACACAAACATCACATCACAGAAACTTCCTTGATATTAAGCGCTTCAAGCAAAGAATCTGATTCAGATTCCCCTGAGAGTAAAGCCAAATCAGCCACTAATGATGTGTCTCTACAACATCCGAGTCTGTCTTCTGGGTGTAAAAGTAAAAAGTAAAGAGCCCCGTCACGTCAAGTGGCGTATAGGGAATATGGTGTTAGTGACCATCAATTTTACAGACCTTCAGCATATGATTTTTGGGGCAATGTGGTCGGTATTACGCCCGTGCCGCATCACTTTCCCAGAAAAAAATCCGGTACCCATTTAAGGCTGAGTGAACACGGAAGCCGTCGGTTGGGATCGAACCCTACCTCTGTCTTCTGGGTGTAAGGAATACTAAAGCTCAAGTAGATATAGAGCTAGACTAGCACATAAACCCTTCCTGGACACGTTAACAGTTGCTAATAAAAAGCATTTGGACATTGATATGAAGTTACACCTCCTCCTGTCGCCCCACGACTATATCTTATAATATAAAACTGCAGTACAATTACGTCATTAAAAGAAGTAAGTATCAAGATGAAAATAATACAATCACGTCATTAAAAGAAGTAAGTATCAAACTGAAAACAGTACAATTACGTCATTAAAAGAAGTAAGTATCAAACTGAAAACAGTACAATTACGTCATTAAAAGAAGTAAGTATCAAACTGAAAACTGGATCCATCCATCCATCCATCCAAACTGAAAACTGTACAATTACGTCATTAAAAGAAGCAAATATTAAAGATAGAAATAATACAATTACGCCATTAAAAGAAGCAAATATTAAAGCTAGAAATAATACAGTTACGTCATTAAAAGAAGCAAATATTAAAGATAGAAATAGTACAATTACGTCATTAAAAGAAGCAAATATTAAAGATAGAAATAGTACACTTACGTCATTAAAAGAAGCAAATATTAAAGATAGAAATAGTACAATTAAGTCATTAAAAGAAGCAAATATTAAAGATAGAAATAGTACAGTTACGTCATTAAAAGAAGCAAATATTAAAGATAGAAATAGTACACTTACGTCATTAAAAGAAGCAAATATTAAAGATAGAAATAGTATAGTTTGCGTTACTTGGACAATCTATTATTAAGTTTATCATTTTGTTGAATAGGATAGAGCGTAAAATTAAATGAACGGTTTCAAGGTATGATCTTTGAAGCTTACTGATAATCAAGTGTGGGGGAGGAGAAAAGTGTGTGTGGGGGGGGAGTCTAAATATATGACTAGGCCGTTAGAGCGACGCTGATTGAAAGTCCACCACAGATGGTGGTGATTTTTTTAAAATAGGAGAACTTAATCCGTAGTTTCTGCGTGACATTACTCTCCCGTGGTCTCTGGGTAGTGAAATTCGATGCCTAGCTCTCTCGGATAACAGCTGTCAATAGGGCGCCAAGCGTGCACTGGTGCACGTTGAAGAACCCGAGACAGTTTTAAAATCGAAAATAGTAAGCTATAATATTGGTCTCTGCCAGGGAACAAAATTGTCCTCGAAAACCTACACTCGCCGTGGATCCAAGCCATGCTTCAGAGTTCGCGCAAGTGAGTCAGGATTCTCCTCAATTGTTCTCGAGATTCTCGAGGGGAATATTGGAGCATCAATTGTGCGCAGTGATGACGATCCTAATACATGCAACTAAATTAAAATATTGAGCAATGACAACACAAAACAATCCAACAATACCTTTACAATGAAAGCCTGACTTTCTGTTAGAAGACAGACAGGACAGATAGATAGGGAAAAGCTAGAGAGAATGAAAGCAAAGAATAATGAAAATAACAATTTAAAAGAAGTGAAGGAATAAATGAAGAAAATACACACATATCATCTGACTAGTTCGACTGTATGAACAAGGAAGAGTAAAAGTCTCTGAGCCAAATGTAACTATGAGATGGCACAAATATTGTTTTCTCTTTTTAATTGTTGACACAAAAAAATAAACCAAAACAATATTTTATGTTAAGAAATAATAAACCGATATTGGTACGCAGGCCTCATAAAATATGATAATAGAGTTTATGATGCAGAAATCCAAGCAATAAAGTTGGCAATAGAAATACTGCTGAACAGTAATCTTAGCCCACAGCCTGTAGTGTTTTTGACAGATGCAAGATCAGTACTCCAGGCACTACAATCCAGAAAATTGGCACATCTGTAGACCTTATTGACTGAACTCTGCAAGAACCACAGGGTTGCCCTGCAGTGGATCCCATCTCACTGTGGAATACCAGGAAATGAGAAAGCAGATCAGTTGGCAAAGGAAGGTTCAACAGGCACACAACTAGATGCACCGGTTACATGCCATTATAAGAAACAGATAATCAAATCAACCAGAGGACCACAAGCCCCAAATCAGGATGCCTTCAATAATATGAATAGATATGAACAAGTTATCATTATACGCCTAAGAACAGGACACAATCGACTCCATAGTCATATGTACATCAAATACAAGATCGGCACATCAACTACTTGTACATGTGGACAAACGCCCCAGACTGCTGAACATATACTTCAAGACTGCACTGAATATAGTAGACTGAGCAAAATCCATTGGCCCATAGATACAACACTACAGACAAAACTATATGGGCCACTGCAAGAATTACAAAAGACAGTAACATTTATACAGGAAACGACATTGCAGATATAGAAAATACTTCGGACGAACGAAAGATAGATAGATGATAATAGAGTTTGATAGAGTGCAGCCTAACAAGTACATATCCCTTGACAGCAGACAGGCATGAACATTGATCCTTACGAAGACCTTCTGACCGCCTAAAGAAGCACAAACTCAGACCGCTAAATATTTCGTACTTTCAGAGGATTTCAATCACGTCTTAATCCATATGGGCAATTATATTTCACTGTCTATATTTTTCAGTGAATAGAGGAATATAATGTAGCCCATAGCAGATTGAGCCGCTTAATTTATCATTTAAAAACCTCTGTTTTGACTTTAAGTCAAATGCGGATGTGATGAAACGTGAGTGGGAGAGGGGGGAAACCAGCCACGTGATTAGACAAGAGGTCTGATAGGAGTCGTCGGTGATAACATCATCATCATCATGTGCCTTACCGGTTGGCGTAGGCGATCATGTCCCTCGACAATCTTCTATCCACAGTGCATCGTATCAATTATATTATTGACTGTTTTCCATGCTATGACACCAAGCTATCCAGTATTTTCTCTCTTTGTAGTCCGCGATCTCTCTTTCCTTGTATTTTGCCAGTTGTAACCAAGTATTCCAACTTTACTCTTCTCATGATGTGCCCGAAAAATGTTGATTGCTTCTTTCTGATGTTTTTTAAGAGCTCCCTTTTTGTGTTGATAGGTGGATAACAAGAGATGTTAATAGCGGTCAAGAATTTGACGGGTATCGGCTGAGATAGAGCAATGTACTCTAGGGCGTGGAAACATGAGCAAACAAAACCTGACGTGACATCGGGAAACAAGGATAAATAAAATGCCAAATGGGGATCATGGAAAACTGGTGTAAACACGTACGATCTACAAGGTAGGAAGGGATGGTGGTGTGTCTGAAAGAAATAATATAATTGCAGCTGTGTGAAAATGGAATACAATAAAAATAAAAAGAGAGTAAGGCAGTACTGGAATATGCACTGAAAGAAAAGAGTGTGACATAATACGTGTTGATACGGATTATAAAAATAAGTTGGTAGAGAGGGATCATGACTCCTGCAGATGGGTACCAACGTACCAACATCAGTGTAGTGCAAACCATGAGTATAGCCCGAGAAATCAAGTCGGAGTGAAAGAGGCAGAAACAGCAGAAATGGAGGGAAAATTAGAGAAGAGAAACGGACAATCGGAAAGGGAAAAGAAAGTGAAAGGAGGAAAGGAGAGGGGAAGAAAATGGGAGTGGTGGGGTAACTGATTACCCGCTAGAAAGTGATACATTGATTCCCCGTGATGTGAGACAAAACATGCGACCGATCAAATGATTTGCTAAGGTGAAACGGCTGCAGCTGTCAGAAGAACTTGACACCAGGCCAGTGATTTGGACATCCACCTTACCCTGATACCCCTTAGAGTTGACGTGGGACGTACTGGGGTATCTTCGTCTCGAGTGATGCGGTACAGATGTTCACATCATCCATCAAAAGGCGGCGGCCGTTTTCGCCTATGTAGGTCATCTAAGTAGGCTGTAGATCGATGTAAGAAATCGAAGATCTTTTCAAAATCATCTAACGGGAACGAATGTTGAATGGGAGTGAATGAACGAGTATAACATGGAAGTAGACACTAACTATTAGAAGACAAAATTAAAGAACGACCTAGTCTTTTCTTCAGCCGAAATGAGCAAACGCAAATAAAGAGTATTATTTCGGGTTTGAAACATGCCGAGAAATCATGGCAGCAAATGCTGAGAACTTCATGAGAATGCCAGAAACAATGGCAAATTTCTGAAGTTCGACACATTCACAGTAAATGGCAACATATTTCTAAAACTCTGGAATTTCTATATAATGTATATTTGTCTCTTGCCTCCGAGTCTCCTTTTGTAACAAATAATTGTTTATTTATTAGTATTTTCTACATAAAAGTCACATCCCATTTTAAAAAAAAATAGTTAGATAATATAAAGTGTCAGTGACCTGGGAAGAAGAAATTCTAAGTTTCAATTCAAATTCGTGCATGATTAACGCTCTTTATATTGAAATTTCACTGGACAGCTAAAAAGACCAATGAGGAAGTTCTCAAAGAGACCAACACAAAAAGGCAGCTCCTACAAAACAGCAGAAAGAAACAATCAACATTTTTCGGGAACATCCTGAGAAGAGGAAAGTTGAAATACTTGATTACAACTGGCAAAATAAAAGGAAAGAGAGATCGCGGGCGACAAAGAGAGAAAATACTGGATAGCTTGGTGTCATGGCATGGAAAAAAGTCAACAATAGAACTGATACGATGCACTGTAGATAGAAGATTGTTGAAGGACATGATCGCCTACTCCAACCGGTATGGCACATGATGATGACGATAATATTTAAACACACCTGCCATGTTACATTGTTTTATGTTTACCTGTGGCTACATTGTTATTTCTGTTCCTACACATTTCCTTCTAAAGATGCGTAATACAACATTAAATCATAATAAATAACGAGATTGTGCTTTTTTTTAAAAGATCGCACGGCTGGTCTATTTCTGGAGAGACCAGTTCTTTAGTACATCCATCGTTCACGGGCACCAGACTAATTAATTAGAGTGCCCCTCTCGCAATCGCCTGAAATAGTTGTAAATTGGTGTGGCTTGTCAACACACGCACTCAAGTATCGCGCCCGCAAATGTTTTGGAGTATTTACGCTTTTTTTTTATCTGAGTTCCAGGGAGGGATAATTATTTCAAAGATGTAATCAGAAACAATAGAGGGTAGATGTTTATTGGTTATTTATTTAGAGAAATAACCTCTTTGTTTTCTGATAGCACAAGCTGCGGAAGTAAAAGTTAAAATGGTGAAAATGGAAATCAGGTTTTGAGGTGAAGGGATAAAATATAATATTACAGGAGATACTATAGAAACAAGATATCGCTGTTACACTTGAGAAAATGGAGACGGGTTTAGATTTGAGACTACGACGAGAAATAATTAAAGGGAATGAGTCATAATGTATGTACACACACACGCGCACACGCGCACAGACACACACACACACACACACACGCACGCACACACACACACACACACACACACCCAGATATATAGTTATTGAGTCTTCACAGTTGGTTGAAAACAGGGGAAGACAAGTTTCCTATAGCAAGTGTCAAGCGTCTTTAGTCGAGCAGTTTCCCTAACAGCTAATTTGACAATTTTGGAATGGGAACTCCGGCTGAAGAGTGAACAAAGCAATTCTATGTTGAGATGTTTTGCCTCTTTTCTCTTGCGTTCTTTTTTTTTCAAACATTGACAACATTTCATATTCAAATGTTTTTATGCTACATTTTATATATAAAGAATATGAATGGCAAAAAGTAATTTTAATGCCATGAAAAGTATACAAACATCAAAACAAATAACACCAGGACTATTGCTGAGAATAGCGAGATGGTAACTCTTCTTAAAATGCCTGTATGGTGCAAAAATCATGGATATTAGACAAGAAAACAGACCTTAAAACTGAAGTCTTTGAAATGTGGATTTATAAGAGAATATGAAAATTTAGATGGAAAGAAAAGAAAACAAACGACGAAATATTAAAACAACTAACAATGAAAAGAGAACTACTAAGCACAATTCAAACACGGCGAACAAGAATCTTAGGGCATGTTAAAAGACACATCAACCTACTAAACGTAATCTTGGAAGGGAATATACAAGGTAGAAGAAGCAGAGGTAGACTAAGACTAACATGCACTAGTACCATCAAAGATGGACAAGTCAGCATAGGAAAACCTGCACCATCAAAACAAGAGACAGTACGGAATGGCGCTCCATGGAAGCCAACCTTCGATGCGGAGACGACACTCAACGATGATGAAGCTATATATTTATCCTTGTGAAAAATTATAATAGACAAGATCTCAGTGATTTTTTTTTTTACGTAATGGACACGCAGGACGGCCTACACTCATTTTTGTATCTCACTTTTGGTCTCTCCACAACCCGCTTACCGTGCCTAAGTTCCGCAGATAATAGTTGCCTGGTGATGCGAATGTTTACACTGTAGAATTATTGAGAGGAATGTTGCCGTTACGTTAGCTCAAGTGAATGCGACATAAAGTTACTGAGGTATTGAGTTTTTTTTCTGATCATCATCGTTGTACTCCGAAAGAGCCAATAGGTGCTCAGATCCCCTACACGAGGAATCCCGCAGTGTCCAGCGACAGACGACTCCAGTTCTGTGTTTGTTTATAAGTCTTCTTATACGCCCACTAAGTTTCTCGTTTCTGGCTCTGCCCATCTTAACTCCCATGTCTTTCATCCGAAGGGATGACGTGGACTCATGGTTGTCGAAGTCTTGCGCCCTTCCCATAACTCTGAGGTTATTGATGACGTCCGCCCAATCAATTGGTTGACTGTCTTCAACAACAGCACAACTAGCCAACCTGTCTGCTCTTTCATTTCCCCATACTCCCGCATGCCCAGGGACGTAGACAAGTTGGCCTTACGTACTTTTTACTTCTGCAATGATTCTACCCATTACCTGCGTACAGAGCCCGCTTCCACTTTTCTTATCATGCTCATCGAAATACTAAGTATGAAGGTGTGTGCGTAGTCTTGTGACTTTAACCAGACGAATGCCATGGTCACTGCTATCACCTCCATCGTCATGCTACTCATGGTCATAAAGTATGCACCATTGTCTTCTCTGATTATTATGTCTGCCAGGTGTACTGTAAATGCCCATGCACTCCTTTGGTGTCATATTACGCATCCGTCTGGATAGATGACTGGATCTTTCTCATTGGTGTTATCCCAGATGAGACCGGTGACCTCCGCATTGACCACGACTATGTTCTGCTCCATAAATTTTCTGTCGAGTGTGACAGCACATGAGAATGTTCTTCTGAATGACATAGGCACCGTTATCCACTCCTCGCCAGTATTGACAATGGTACGCCCACATACCTGTTTGATGACATCTTCTGCTCAGCCCATCAATGATTTGCCTCTTTTTAACCTGTCACTTTTCTCCGTGTTGGTTTCTATGTGCAATTGACGCCCATTATTTGCACTTATCTTCAGGTATGCGCGTATCCTCGAGAACCTGATCCTGTCATCCATGGGTGGAAATTCAAGAAGATACCTCATTGTTAGACAGGCAGTTATCCTCGTACACCCCAAGATAATGCGCACAACATCATTTTGTATTTTCTCCTGCCTGACAATTTAGGTCGTACTGACAGTAAGAAATTTTAGGGCATACTCGATTGGTGCGAGGAAACTCCCAGGAACAGAAAGGTAAGTAGCCTCTTGTTGGTGTTGACAGCTGCCATGACCTTCAAGTCAGATAATTCTTTGTGATATTTTGTTATCACTTGGTCTAGGCGGTCCCTAAAACACAGGAAACTTAACCCCTAGGTCCATCAACCTGTCCCAGGTCACCTCATCATCTCCCATTCGTACCACATGTGTTTCCGTGTTAACGATATGATTATTAAGGGAGAACCCCATGCAACATATGCTTTATTAGGATTAATCAACGCACCTGATACTCCATACCAGGAAGAGATGCGATCGAGTTCGTTTTGCATTGTGATCACATAATTCCCGTCTGTCTCATCTCTGTCGATATACCAGAATATTGTCAGCAAAGGTTATAGTTCTTCCCCTCCTGTCCAGCTGTTGTTCCATGATCTCTATTGTGGACACGTTAAATAGAACTTGTGATAATGGTGAGCATTGTGGCAGACCTGGACAAATTGATGTTGTCTCGGATAACCAACTTCCACATTTGAGTATCGCCTTCCTCTGAAACAGTTCTGTAGCGATCCATCTGAGGAAGAATGGGTGCATCGCTAGTTGGAGGAGCATGTGTTTAAGGTATTCAAATGGTACTCTGTTGTATGCATCCACCAGATCTATAGCAGCAGCACATGTGACCTTTTAAGTGTTGTGTAAAGGCATCGGTTGTGATCGTGAGATTTCTCCAAGCACTACTACATCATCAACAAGTTCTAAGAGTGACTCCCTAATCCTCATTATTACAACCTCTTTTATCTGGTCAGTCTATCAATGTAGCAGGCAAGCAGGCCTCTCTATTGCTCTCATCAGATTTGTGCCATATCTGGCCTGTGCTCTGGAAGTCTGGTATGCCTCTGTGTAGTGATTTGCCATTCATGCTGTGATGAAGGCGCCAGAACGTGACTAGCGATTTTTCTGAGCATGTTTTTTTGCAGAAATCATCCCACTTGGCATCCTTATCCTGCTTAGCACATAATTAAAGTGCAACATTTTATGGTCGACCTCTTCTTACAGACGCTCCAAGAACTCAGGTTCTCTTCTTCCATTCTTTCTGCCATGTTTTGGCCGCTTGTCTATTGTTACGCCAAGTTTCCTCGACTTTTTCGTTTTACCAGAGTGGCTGCGTCCATCTCTACTGCATCCTGCGAGGCCATAATGTTACAACGACCAATTATTATTGGGGAAAAAGTCACGTGTTTAACTGATGAATGAACGTGTGGAATGACGACAATGTTACGGGAAGGATGATTGAGAGAAATGAAACATATTTTTACGACAAATAAAATAATTATGGAAATAAGGCATAATGTTATACACACATCTTTGTATTAAGCATTTTTTGTGTGTGCTAATTAGCACTTTTTTGTTTATTGGAAGATGCCAGCTATTTCTTTTCTTTGGCGTATCGGATGCACCACCAATATCTTTGTTGATGTTATTATCGTTGATATATGTTGTACATATATGTAATATAAAACTGTTACGTGTTATATTGAGAATTTTGCTTAGTTAATAACAATCCTTTGTCATACTGGGACAATGATGTGACAGATGCGCTGGCCTTATTTACATCACTTGCGTTGTCCCGAATCCTGGATAGAAGGATAAGTTAGTTATCATACCACTCTCATTACACAATGGGCACATCCATATTTGTTTATTTAGTCTATCCCTCGATGTCTTGACGGCAGCAACTTTATTTTTGTTTAACGCCTTCTTCGCCTTTATATCGAGCGCCATTAATTGTCGTTATACAGAGCGCTATTATTTGTCTTTATACTGAGCGCTATTAATCGCCATGTTGTTATTGTTGTTGTTGTTGTTGCGTTCTCCAGCTTTCAACTCTGACGAAGTCACAAGAGACTAGGAACTGAATTTTGCGTGTTACCCATTTTTCCCTGCCAGCCGTGTGCACAGGGGTCCCTCGCCGCACAGGCAGATAACTCCGACTGCGGAGGTACTCATGTTTTTCCGTCGATGAGTAACTGACGTTTCAAGCCAGGTCTCGCTGCTGAGACAAAGGTGGTTGCCGCAAAGAGAAATCATAAATAAAAATCCCAACCGGTGTAGCCGAGATTTGAACCCACAACCTCTCTGTCCCGAGGCCGGCGTATAATTGTCTTTATACGGCACACTATCAATTGACTTTTCCCCTTCTGATCTGTTGTTCTCTACGTCTGCTCCTAGTCGCAGATCCGTTATCATGACATAAATCGTTGACTCACCCAGCCTACTTGGAGGCATTGATAATTCAGCAAGGTTCATAGTTTGACCACTCTTAAAGCAAGCTATATCCGCATGCTATTCTATTCTATTCTTTTCTATTCTACCCATTGAACCAGTTTCATTGCAGTCAGGAATTTCACATAACCACTCCACCGCTTGTCACAGCAGTTCTCAAACTGTAACGGTATGGTGCTAACACGGTCGCTCCATGCATGTTTTTCTCACTGAAAAGTAGACGATTCCAAACTCCTTAGCCGCCTCTTCCGACATGCGTGGCAGGTAACAGTTGCTCTATTCTTTTCTCCACGAAGGTGGGGTTACTTTGTACTCCCCTCCACGTGCTTAGGTATACATATGAAACATTTTTGTTAATCATGACCTCCTCAAATACACCGACCATAGCTTCAAGCCCACCAATGTTGGCGTCCTGAACATGCCTATTGAATCACTGATGTAACAAATCGTTTTAACTTTCTTTGATGGAGGTAATGATACGCTTGATGCACAGGGCGAACACTTATTGATAGATGATACTGCAATTGATGCGTTTAACGTTCTTATGTAACAGGAATATAAAATACTCTATGCCGATTATGTGAGACAATATGTATGAGATAAAAGCTTGAATATGTGTAACCCGTGTACCATATAGTATTTTGTGCACAAACCTTTCGGTGTTTGATAAGGGACACCTGTAAGTTTTTTACCCTGAGTACATAGCATTAACCGGCTAAGATATGATACAGTGGATAATATATAATATATCAATAAGAAATTAGAGGAAAGGTGGCGTTAGTGGTATAAGTTATTGATCAACGCAGGATTGGCCACTGAACAATTTGAAGACCCACCTTTCAAATTATAACTTTTTCTTATTTCCATCCTTGTTATGACGGGTTATGTTGTGAGTCGATGTCATAAATTGTTCGTCATAATAAATCCAAACTCAGTGCCTCAACCCTGGACAACAAGTACAATTCCTACTATATTACATAATAAATAGCCTGGCGTGTCACTACCGTGGACAAAATGTGCAGTTGCCACCACATTTTTTTTTATTAAATAACTGGGCTTTCTGCAGTTACATATGGAGCTCTCAACGTTGCTACACAGTTCATGCACTGCACTGAGATCTTCTTATCTTACCTTTTAAAAATATATAAGTATGCTAATGTACATTGCCTGCCCAGGTAGTGATGACGATCCTAACGCCAAGACACATATAAATCAATTGATCTGCGTGTTTGCTTGAAGTTTGCTGACTGTCAAATTAACAAAACATCAACATAATGATTATGATCTTGGCAAGATTATTTATTGCCGTATTTTATTTGCGTTTGAAATGTTTCTTATTGGTTGTGGAATCACAAACAATTTGGAACCATTTCAATTGAAATTCATTTCCAACAATGAGGAGAATGAGCATGATGTATGTCCACGACATCGACATTCGTAAATACATCAATGTCTCAAATATTTGATTAAAAAAAAAAAACCACAGTTAAAAGTGAAGAAAGTAACGGCTGTGTTGATGACTGAGCCACTTCAGAACACACACACAATGACTTGTATCTACAATTATATATTCACAGACAGTCGTGTTTATATCTTTCGATGTAAAGAATATCGTTTCAAGAGGTATATTAAAAAGATTAACCTGTGATTATAGACACAGCTAGCACACAAAACCTACATTAGAAAGAGTTCAAGAAAATAGCTATCTTTATCTTATAACAAGTGACAAAAAATGTTCAACAAAATTAAATAAAAGAATAAAGATAACTAAAACAATTTTAACAATATGAAAATGTATTCAGATCAAATCACCAGAACTAAAACTACGAAAAGTGAAATGTTATATATACTTAACACTCCTGTATGGAAACATGGACATTAAATATAAAAAAAACAGAGCAGGAAACTGGAGCCTTTGAAATATGGATTTATAGAAACATTTAGAGAATTGAGTGGAAGAGAAAAAAGAAACTAAGTTTTGGAAATAACTAAAAATGAAATAAAAAGAATTACTTAACACAATTCGAACAAGACAACTACGATTTTTAGGGCACATGAAGAGACGCCATACCCTACCAAAAGTCAGCTTAGAAAGGAAAGTTTTTCTTATTTATTTTTGATAATTTTCTATCTCTTCATTCTTGTTATTACTAGTTTTAGTTACTCAAGAACATGCAGTGGAGTAAATCTTCATTTCGTTGTCTGTGTTGCCCCTTTTTTCTGAAGAACGCCGCATGTAGGCCGAAACGTCACACATCTTATGTTTGTTCTTCTTTGTAAAGCTGTCACCATACTTGGAAGGTAAAGATAAAGTAGGTGACTTGAATCGGCGTCTTAGCGTACGGGTTTTCACCCATATGTGCTCGGAGACTTCTGGATAGTGTCGCTTCAATCATAGAAACACACGATGCGGGCGGCATTCCTCACCTTCTCATAGTACAAACCCTGGTATCCATTCTGCCTGCGGCTGGGATATTTGTTTCCAACCACGAGTACAACTCTGGTACCCATTCTGTCTGCGGCTGGGATATTTGTTTCCAACCACGAGTACAACTCACACTGCTCCCAGCGGGAATCGAACACGAGTTGTCAGAACATCGGTACCCAGTCGGGTGGTTTTCCCAACTGGGTTACCGAGGCACACTGTCACCATACTTTGTATGAGTGTATGTTATAACCAGCCACTTGTTTCCTTGTTATCAGCTTTACCGCAGCACTGAGGTCATTTGCCTTTTCCGTAGCCTATCTTTGATGTGAAGACGACACTCAGTTAATGAAAATATATATTAACTTTCTAACCTCGAGCCAACGTTTGTGACGGGACTCATGCATTATGTTCACATATTATTTTTCCTCATTATCAGTACATTTCATGTTGTGAACCATGCTCTATTTATTTTAATTTATCATCTCAGCAAATTTTAATTTGTAATAAAATATAGACACAAGTTTTGAAGATGACAACGTTATGTAGTTCATAGCAGAAAGTTAGATTAATCCAATAAAATCAGCAAAATTATTCAGGAATCGAAGAGTTCAACAAAAGCACGACCACAAGATAGCAAGCAATACCACGACAAGTCTAGCAGACAATTTCGAACAAATGGGCTCGAATAATCTTCGAACATAAAACCCAGAATGGGTAGAAAATGTTTACAAAAAAATCCACCATTAATGATCTCTTTTATATATCTATCAAAATGCGTGCCTACGTGTGACTAGATGGCATTCGTCTTGTAATATACAAGCAGTTATTCCACGGACACACACTCCTACATCATCATAACCACCGAATATTCTACTTTTGGGAGTTACGATCAATTTATCCTGTAACAGTCTGTCGTTTCACCTTTTAGATATTTAATATCCGCTTAATTTTTTTCTATTCATCTTTCATCTAATCCAACATATTTTCTCTAAGTGTTTTCTTATTTATGTTTTTGTCTGTCTTTCATGTCGTCTTAATTTCTTTTGCGCTATCTTTATTGAAAAGTAGAATTTAAAAATAAACTTGTTTCTTCATATTCGTGTATGATGTTGTATTCTTATATTTCTTAACTAGATTTTCACATTCTTTGCTGATGGTATAAATCTGCGAACGAAACACATTTCTGTTTGTGCTAATAATCCGTCTCACACAGTGTTCATTATTCACGTTTCCTATTTATACGATCAGAAAAAGAGTTCTTAACTGGTATGTAGAGCCAGTCTTGTCATATGGATGTGAATCATGGACAATAGGGCAACAGACAAGAAAATCACTGGAGTCTGTAGAAATGTGGTTTTACAGAAGAATGTTGAAAATACCAAAGCTGTCTGGTATCTTTTCTCTTTACTTCCCTCTTTCTCTTCATCCCTTAATTTTCCCAGTTGTAACAATATATTCCAACTATTCCTTTATCATAACATGGTCAAAAAATGATTTCTTCCTAATAATGGACATTAGCTCTCTTGTTCACGTAGTGAAGTTGATACATTTTAGCTGTTGGTTACTGTTTGCAGTTGAAAATGATTGAATTTGAAATGCACACCTGATAGCGTTTCAATCCATGCGCAAGAGTGTGTTTACTTCTTTTTTAGATGAAAGATAGAAAGGAAAGAGTCATTATGTCTCATGTATATAGGGAATTTTAAAAAAATAATTGTATGTGATTGCTCTTTCTTCTTATCAAATAAGTTATATAATTAACGCTCACATAGTATTTACAGAGATGATTTAGTTTTTGGACAGAAAAAAAAATTAATGCTGGGTTAAAATAGACTGTTATAGAATAACAGGATAACTGGGAGGTATTGTACCAACGTGGTGTAGAAATTAACGAAGGACTGACCATAGCTCATGAGTTTGCAATTAAAAGTAAGACACATTTGAGTATTGTTATTACTATTCGATATTTATATGAGATAAGGGCAAAATAACATTAGCAGAAAACATAATGTTAACATGGAAATCAAGAGAATTCTAACAGAGAGAACCAACCAACTTGATGAAGCAAGCCCAGAGCATGACCCGCTGAATGAGCTATATGTTACAGTTAACCAAAGTTGATGTAAGAATATGAGCACAAACTGTAACGCCGCACAGTCGCACTCTGTTACACCTGTGAAAGATTCACCTTAAAGATTATCTCGTCTATGGCAGGAATTATGAAGATGTGTAGATCACCAAGCATTAACGTTCCGACCAATGGTAAAACCTTGCACGGGCCCACGGAGGTCAAGCACCAAGCAAGCAGTTCCTCACATGATGAAAGTCTCGAAAGAGACATTGAAACAAAATGTCACAATCCCAGCGCTGTGGCATACCAACTGTCGCCATTATTCAAACACTCACACGTCACCTTAGCAGCAAAACGAGGAACGCCACGCAGTTTACACTTGCTTCTTCCTCTTCATTCCCGCCCGTGTTCTTCAGACACAACTTTCCAGCTGCTGCCTTTCAGGTTTTTTCAGTTATTGTATTTTAATGCTGCTATAGATTTTTTTTTTCTCAATCCCACTGTGAGTTTGTCTCAATCTCCTGTCCGTGATCACTAATTATGAAGGCTTTCTTTGGCATAGAAATCACAGGATGTTGTTTTGATACAAAACTATTGTCTTAGTTATCCTATGTGTATTTATTTCAATGCCGATTTTGCAAACTGCAAGGAAGAAAACCGATTCATTCGAAACAAAAATCCTTTAGACACCTTTGATAATGAAAAAAAATCAAAAGACTTAAACATTAAAATAAACTGGCTGATAGACACTGTTCTGCAAAGGAAATTAAAAGATTGGCCACTTCAAAATACACAACGGGCTGGAAAGAACAATAATGGAAGTTATGGTTCCTGAACGATACACCAAGGGCAAATCAAGAAGAAGATGATTTCAATGTATCAAGGAGACCTTGAACATGGCAACAGAAGTGGGAGATCTAGCTACAAACAGATTCTTTCAGACGGGTTGTTGTGAATATGAGGAAAAATAAAAAAAATAAAAAAAAATGGTATGTAAGAAGCTTTACGTGATAAGTGGACGACACAGACTAAACAACGTTTCGGCTCAATAGGCCTTCATCAGGAACAAACAAAAAAAACACACACACAACTAATAACGAAACAACCAAAACAAAAACAATCGAAATGTGTTAAACTAAGATATAAATACTAAAGTAAACACAAGGGACGAAATACAAACATTAAGTAGCAGCGGTATTGTACTAGTAAAGGGTTAAGGCATAAAAATGCGAAGCTGCAGTAAAGCTGAATATGAGGAAAAATAAAAAAATAAAAAAATGGTATGTAAGAAGCTTTATGTGATAAGTGGACGACACAGACTGTTGTGAATAAAACGTTCTACAAAGTACTTGTGGCCTGCTTGATTATATATATAAGATGGAAAACCCTGTGGATCAATGGGATTGACATGTTCATTCTGTGGCCGAATGTGTTTGTTAAACATTGATAGAATTAGCAACTAGAAAAGTTGTTCGACAAAAAACAAAGCCTCCCCCTCAAAACAATACACAATAGCCTCCACTAAATATATATATATATATATATATATATATATACCATCATAGACCATATACCACTGTTACCAATATCCATATCTGAGACACACGATTTGAGGACCAAATCGTTACAATTGAAAGGCTAGAGAGAGATCATTAATGACGTAAAAGGAGGCATAAAAGGACAAATTAAAAACATTGCCGCTATAAAAGACCTTTGAAACTGTATTTGAATTCAAGCATAGAGAAAGACAGAAAGTAAAATGGTTGATGAAAATAGAGACTAACTAGTAACCACAGTGTGCCAAATAAATAAACAAATTGAATTCAAGGCACAAGTGATATCCAGTATCACAGAGAAATCCTTCAGCGGTATGCCCTGACATCAGCTATTGTGGAACATTCCCCCTTTCCCCATTAAAAAACGCCGTATAACAAACGTGGAAAAAGTAAATATATATATATATATATATATATATATATACACCAAACAATTTAGAGAGCGGAGGGACAAAACGCTCTATTAATATTATGTTATCATGTTTCTTTGAACTACCGGACCAGTGGGTGGTTTCCCAGGGGATGCATATAAAACATATAAAGGCATGTATAGTGCGGTCGTTACGGAATGTACGTGTTATGGTTATATTTCGCTCCGCAAAGGAAATCATAAATCAGGTCTGTCTTAATCTTATTATGCATCAGAGACTCGTCACGTGATTAGAAACAAAATCCCTCGATCCAACAAATCGCTGTCTTCCCAAACAACAATGGCTTCTACCAAAGTCTATTAAAGTTGCTTTTTTCTGCTGTAAATGTATGCTTTATTATACACCTTTTAATAATATGATCTTGACAATTTTTTTACTAATCTCTAAGTCAACATACAGCAATCAGTAACGAGCAGCATTTAGTTGTACTGACCATGTGCTATTTGGTATAACCAATGCAGATTAGCCAGACATCATGTTAAGCATACACTATTAACAATTGTGTTGAGTTCCACGTCTTTACTGCCAACTTTGTGTGTGTGTGTGCATGTCTGTGATTAATGACTGTAGGGCTAAAACAGTCAATAAACTTAAAGTTGTAAAATAAAAGTTACTCTTTGTTAACGATCCCAACCGACGGCTTCCGGGTTCACCCAGCCTTAAATGGGTACCGGATTTTTTCTGGGAAAGTAAAGCAGCACGGGCGTAATACCAACCACATTACCCCAAAAATCATGTGCTGAAGGTCTGTAAAATATAGGGTCACTAACACCATAATTCCCTATACGCCACTTGGCGTGACGGGGGTAGTTTACTTACTTTTATTAATATGTTAAATATTTGGATTTTCATTAAAAGTGTAAAGACATATATCATATGTTACCTGGGGGTGGGGCTGTTATATAATCTGACGGTTCTGTTGTTTCGAACATCAGAGCTCGTAAGCTTACACGGTCCCGGACAAAAGAAGAACGGTAAAGGATGAACGCGGTGCTTTCGCGTTAACTACAGGTAGTATGACAATGAGAATCATTGCAGTAACTAAAAGTAGTCTGACCATGAGAACCATTGCAGTAACTACAAGTAGTGTGACCATGAGAATCATTGCAGTAACTACAAGTGGTTTGACCATGAGAACGATTGCTGTAACTACAAGTAGTATGGCCATGCGAATCATTGCTGTAACTACAAGTAGTATGGCCATGAGAATCATTGCTGTAACTACAAGTAGTATGACCATGAGAATATTTGCAGTAACTACAAGTAGTATGACCATGAGAATCATTGCTGTAACTACAAGTAGTATGACCATGAGAATCATTGCTGTAACTAAAAGTAGTATGACCATGAGAATAATTGCTGTAACTACAAGTAGTATGACCATGAGAATCATTGCAGTAACTACAAGTAGTATGACGACGAGAATAATTTCAGTAACTACAAGTAGTGTGGCCATGAGAATCATTGCAGTAACTACAAGTAGTATGACAATGAGAATCATTGCAGTAACTAAAAGTAGTATGACCATGACAATGACTGCAGTAACTAAAAGTAGTTTGACCATGAGAATCATTGCAGTAACTAAAAGTAGTATGACCATGAGAATCATTGCAGTAACTAAAAGTAGTTTGACCATGAGAATCATTGCAGTAACTAAAAGTAGTATGACCATGAGAATCATTGCAGTAACTAAAAGCAGTCTGACCGTGAGAACCATTGCAGTAACTACAAGTAGTATGACCATGAGAATCATTGCTGTAACTACAAGTAGTATGACCATGAGAATATTTGCAGTAACTACAAGTAGTATGACCATGAGAATCATTGCTGTAACTACAAGTAGTATGATCATGAGAATCATTGTTGTAACTAAAAGTAGTATGACCATGAGAATAATTGCTGTAACTACAAGTACTATAACTATGAGAATAAATGCTGTAACTACAAGTAGTATGACCATGAGAATCATTGCATTAACTACAAGTAGTATGACCATGAGAATAATTGCAGTAACTACAAGTTGTATAACCATGAGAATCATTGCAGTAACTACAAGTAGTATGACCATGAGAATCATTGCAGTAACTAAAAGTAGTATGACCATGAGAATGATTGCTGTAACTACAAATAGTATGGCCATGAGAATCATTGCTGTAACTACAAGTTGTATGGCCATGAGAATCATTGCAATAACTACAAGTAGTATGACCATGAGAATATTCGCAGTAACTACAAGTAGTATGACCATGAGAATCATTGCTGTAACTACAAGTAGTATGATCATGAGAATCATTGCTGTAACTAAAAGTAGTATGACCATGAGAATAATTGCAGTAACTACAAGTAGTATAACCATGAGAATCATTGCAGTAACTACAAGTAGTATGACCATGAGAATCATTGCAGTAACTAAAAGTAGTATGACCATGACAATGACTGCAGTAACTAAAAGTAGTTTGACCATGAGAATCATTGCAGTAACTAAAAGTAGTATGACCATGAGAATCATTGCAGTAACTAAAAGTAGTTTGACCATGAGAATCATTGCAGTAACTAAAAGTAGTATGACCATGAGAATCATTGCAGTAACTAAAAGTAGTTTGACCATGACAACCATTGCAGTAACTACAAGTAGTTTGACCATGAGAATCATTGCAGTAACTTCAAGCAATATGACCATGAGAATCATTGCAATAACTACAAGTAGTTTGACCATGAGAATCATTGCAGTAACTACAAGTAGTATGACCATGAGAATCATTGCAGTACTACAAGTAGTGTGACGGTCATGAGAATCATTGCATTAACTACAAGTAGTGTGGCCATGAGAATCATTGCAGTAACTACAAGTAGTGTGACGGTCATGAGAATCATTGCATTACATATAAGTAGTATGGCCATGAGAATCATTGCAGTAACTACAAGTAGTATGACCATGAGAATCATTGCAGTAACTACAAGTAGTATCACCTTGAGAATCATTGCAGTAGCTACAAGTAGTATGGCCATGAGAATCATTGCATTAACTACAAGTAGTATGACCATGAGAATCATTGCAGTAACTACAAGTAGTGTGACGTTGATGAGAATCATTGCAATAACTACAAGTAGTATGACCATGAGAATCATTGCGGTCCCTAAACCGTTGGCCTGGCTCGAAACAAAACCTTCTACTATAGTATGTTTCTCGAGTGACTCAATGAGCATGCTCATGGAAATCAAAGGTAGCTGCGATCGATGGCAGTGAATTAAACCACTAGATAACACATTACTTTTTGCGGCATGTTAAAAGACACAACAGCCTAATAAAAGTAAAATTAGTATGGAAAATACAAAGTAAAAGAGGCGGAGGCAGACGAAGACTAAAATGAACGAGTAATATCAAAAGATGGACAAGTCAACCTATGACAATCTGCACCATCAATGCAAGAGACAGAGTGGAATGGCGCTCCCTGGTAGTCAACCTTCGATGCAGAGACGGCACTCATAGATGATGATGATGATGATGATGATAGGACACAAAACTGACTAGCGTCTATTTCATTTTCGTCCCTGGAAGCCTAATTGAGAAACGGCTTTGCTGGAACGGCAGCAATGGGTAGCGGAAGTGTAATGAACTGGGTTGACATTCGAAATGCCCCCACAGATGTAGGTCGAACTAATATTTCAATCAATGATAGTAAGACTCCACGAATTCTGAAGTAAAAATTTGAGATGCCATAATGTAGCACTATGCGGTAAGACACGGAAGAATAGCAAATCAAAACAGAACTGAATCTTCGCTCCCACAAACACTGAAAGACATCATCATCATCGCGTGCCTTCTCCGCAAAGAAGATTGGCTACCATGGATCGCCATTCTACTGTTTCTTGCTTTGATGGTGCTGGCTGAAATAGATTGACTTGTCCATCTTTTGATGTTACTCGTCCATGTTAGTCTTGGTCTGCCTCTGCCTCTTTTACCTTGTATTTTCCCTTCCAATATTACTTTTAGTAGGCTGTTGTGTCTTTTAACATGCCCCCAAAATTTCAATTGCCTTGTCTTAATTGTATTTAGTAGTTCTCTTTTTTTTCAGTTGTTTTAAAACTTCATCGTTTGTTATCTTTTGTTTCCATCCAATTCTACCTATTCTTCTATAAATCCACATTTCAAAGGCTTCAATTTTCTGTTCTGTTTTCTTGTCTAATGTCCATGTTTCTGCACCATACAGGAATACTGAGAAGACGTAACATTTTGCTATTCTTAGTTTCAGCCCTGCTGATATTTGTTTTGTTGTTAGTATATTTTTCATGGCATTAAAATTACTTTTTGCCATATCTATTCTTTTGTTTATTTTAGTTTTGCATTTTCCATCATTGGTTATAGTAGGTCCCATGTAGTTGTAGCTCTGGACTGTCTCCAGATGTATTCCCTCAACTGTGATATTTAATTGTAGGTCTTGAGAATCTTCTTTGTTTATGATCATAGTTTTTGAAAGACACATCTGAAAGACATATTGGAGATTGAATCCGAATACTTATGGACGTGTACGCTGTGCAATGTGAATGATCCGTCAACTAAAGTAACTAAACCCCATTTGATTTATGTAGAGATTTAATAAAGAGAAACCAAAGATACAATAATCATTAACGGACTAAACCACTTCGTGACCTATGGCCTACAATGTATTTAAACAGGGCCGGTACAAGAGTAACGGACGCAGCTAGACACAGCCTTAAACATCTAATAATTGATATATGTATATGTGTGTGTTTGTGTCGATATAAGTGTGTTTATATGTGTTTGTATATATATATATATATATATATATATATATATATATATATGCGTATGTGTGTGTTTGTGTGTAATGTGTATATCGTTTCTAATATAACACTAATTCATTGGTATACATGTAAGACTGCTCTTAATATTTGCGTGTAAGAAGAAAATGACTACATTTTAAATACACAATTTATGACAAATTAATTGTTACAGAGTTTGCTTTGACTAAAGGTAAATTACTGCCAGATGTGTACAACACATTTACACATTTTTTTTTTTTTTACATTAGTTTTAATCTTTGTTTTTTTTGTAGTTTTTTTTCATGTGGCACGAAGTGCGAACTTTGACAAATGTATACCGTTTAGATGTGTTTTTAGTCGTATTTCTAAGAATATGTAAATTAAATGTAAATACTACCTCTATTTACAGTAATCAACAATATATATTGCATGTTAAATTAAACAATATTTTGCATCAATTTTAAAATGCAAAACAATTTAACAATTTACTTTTTCTTTGCTTAATGAATAGGTCCGGTGCCTAGACCTGTCTTAATGGTAAAACCGGTTTATCTGTACAAATGCAACAATTTCTGCTCATCTCTATCATAAATCTATTATTGTTTTTATTTTTATTTTAAAGAGACGGAAATGCTTTTGTCAGCATTAAATATCTGACATTGCAATGTTCAACTTTTACTTCTACATATACTCCTATGTGTCAGTTTAATGAGCTCATAGAAAGCTTTAACCACATTTATGGTCCATTCAGTTTGCCAAAGAATGGCACCTGCGATGGTCACAAGAACCTACACTGCTCATCCTATATTGGCACGAAATGAATGAAAAAAAAGGAAAAGAAAAAAAGAAAGAAAAAAAAGAAAGAAAAAAGGAAAAAAAATATTAAAATTCTTAGCATGCGAAGGCAGCGAATGGAACCATAATACCCTGATGTATGCTTCTTGTAAAATTCCTATAAAAGCTGAATCTCATTTCATTACTTCATGTGTACTTAAATAGCAGCATAAGTTTGGATGAATTATTATTTTCTCCTCTTCTTCTATATCAGTAATAGTATGTGATAAACAATGCTCTCAACAAACTGATACCTGGAGACCAACAGTACTCAGTAAACGAACAGATTAAACAGAACATAGACTGCTCAACTCCTGTATGATACCAATGCTAACATATAGATTTGATAGCTGGAAATCCACCCAAACTTTAGATAGAAACTTAAATGCCTTTGAAAACAAATGTCTACATTGGATTTCAAATGGAAAAAAAATAGTATTTCAAACGAACATATAAAAGATTCAACTAAATAAGAATAAGTGTCGAGTTGTATATAAAGAAGACGTTGGAAATGCACAGGTCATTTATTGAGAATGAAGGAAAAAATAATTTCTCATCAGGCATTCAATTGGAAATAATCTGGTAAAAGAAAGTAAGGAAGACCAAGAGAATCGCTAAGTAGAACAATTTCAATGGAAGATTCAATCATGGTATCAAGAAACAACTAAGACCAACACGATCTAACAACAAATTGTCAATTGTGGAGAACTATGACTTTGTGCTGTCTTCCTCCCGAGAGGAGAATGAATGAAAAATAGATGCTATAAACTGTGTGTGATATGCCTGAGATCGTGTCATGATATTACACTACTCTTCATTTCTAATGTTGGAGTCATCCTCTACTGTAAACTTCATATTAAAAACAATTATTTCTGTTCTCCAGACGAGAACATTTGCTATGCTCACTAATTCTTTTACATCGCGACATCTCCAATCCCACTGTTGAGAAAAAAAAAAATTCTTTCTCCACTGAATGACGTTTTGTTAATTCCACAATTTATTAAATTGGTCACAAATTGGCTCAAAATCCGTAACACTGTTTTTTTTTAAATTCAAATAATTATTTTAGATTTTCATTCCAGCCAGTTTTCGATATTTCTTCAAATCCATGTTATTTCATTCACTCAATAAATACTCTTATTAAATCTGGCATTAGTAAGATTATCTGTCTTATCCATTTCTCATCAAACTGCTAGCAGATAATGTTTGTCTTCATGTTTTGACAATTCAGTTCTGGATGCACAATCTCAAATGTGGGAGGTCTGGTCATAGTCTAACTGGGAACTCCCAGACAGTAAACCTTAACACAGCGAAAGGTTTTCAAGAGTAATTTCAAATCAAGATCTATGTGAACTAATGTCATTATCAAATGTTGGATGGCTCTGCCAAACCTATACCAAACACAACCCACCTCAATTACGGGACCATTCAACAGCCACTTTTGACCCTTCACAGGTAATGTGCAGGCACAATTTAGACATTGCGTGAAATATTAAAACAGGAGTTCGTAGAAATAGTTCCAAGTATTGGCGGTATGTTAGGTTAATGTTGTCGATTTTCAGTTCATGTTTTTTAATTGCTAGTTTAATTGTTACTTTGCAATTTCTGCTGAAATTCGTTTTGTGATTTTATGATCTTTTCTTCAAATCATTACAGTTCAAGTTTTGCCAAAAAGCTTTGGATTTGCCAGGAATGATTGCCAGATAACGTCACACGCTGTAACTTTGGCATGATTTTTGTTATCACTTTTTTTTCGAATGTGCTACATACGTTCTGGGTGAAATATTAATAAATAAGTCACGTTGTATGTGGCACAAATTTAGTTGTCTCTAGGCTGTCTTCGACTTGAACTGTGGCTTTTTGTGAATATCAAGTTGTGTTTCATTCTATATATTTCACTCTGCATAATTGTTATTAATTCGCCTTTATAAGGATTAACACATATCAAACAAAGTACAATATTTGAGAGACAAAAAAACGCGTTTTTTAAAGAAATGATCACGGAAGAACCAGATAACAACTTTATGTATACACGTTGAACAAAGCCTTGAAATATAATTTCCACTCAAATTGTGTGGACTGTAAAAGGATTTCAGATAGTTTGGACAGAGGAGTGCTATGGAAGTTCATCAATCATTACAAAATCCCTGCAAACTTATTTCTCTCTCTCACTCTCTCTCTCACTCTCTCTCTCTCTCTTTCTCTCTCACACACTTTCTCTTTTTATTACTTCGGTTGAAGAGATACAAAGAATTTGATCCTTGCTATTCTTACCTGCCTCAGTCTGTGGCAATGATACTGTTAATTATCGTACAGTTCCTTCGATGGTATCACTCCAACATAGTCTGGGTCTGTCTCGAGCTCTGTGTCATTCTCTTTTTGTGTATACTTTGTATGGTATAGCATCACTAGGCGTTCTCTCCAAGTGGGAAAACATTTGATGCCTTTCCATGTATCTCAACATTGGTTCAATTGCAACTCTTTCTCTAACAATTTCGTTTCTGATAGTTTTTTTTTTCTTTTTGGCAACTCTTACAGTCTTTTCTTTAATATCTCATTTCATTGGTGGCTAACTTTCTTTTCTGACTTTGTGCTAATGTTTGACACCTGACACCGTGGATTGTTATGTGTTAGATGTTTCTCTCCGCTGATTTGAGCTGTCTTCTGTTGTAGAAGAAGAGAGCTAGTAGTCCAAAAATCCGGTTTCCTTTGCTGCATCGAATGATATTTTTAAAATTCATATTGCCATTTTTGGAGAGTGTTATTCCGAGATACTTCAACTCTGATACCTATTTGATATCTATTAATATATTTACACTTTGGATCTCTCACCCTATTGTCATGACTTATGTTTGTGTGTGTGAGAGAGAGAGAGAGAGAGAGAGAGAGGAGAGAGAGAGAGAGAGAGAGTTTCTATATTGTTTGTTTTTCACTCCTGATTCATGGGCAAGCGATGTTGTTGCAATTTCTTTGGTGTTTCTTCTGCTATCCAAGCCTAGACATCTATCTGTAAAGAGTACTTCAGTGATATTATTTTTATTTTCATATTATTGTTTTCATATTCTGCACCTTTTAGGCGTGGCATCTTCGCTTATATTGTCGATGAAGGTAATGACCAAGAACAATAACAGAACACATATCTATTTTAGTACGGACGTTACAGTGGGTGGTTGCGATGTCCCTTGATTTGTCCAAACCACACTTCTGCAATCACTGTATGGGGTATAGGCGTTTACATACTATATTGCGACGTTCACTTACTTCATACATATCATAGTATGTTTCTAGGGTCTAATGCTTTCTGGTCTACATAACGACAAATAGTTTCCTTTCCTATTCCATGATCTTTTCTATAAACTACCTATAAGTTTACAGGTTCCATCTGTGCAGTTTCTATTTCTTCTAAAACGCATCTGTTCTGCCAACAGGGGTTCTATAATTGGTCTATATATTATTTCTGTTATATTGATTAGCCTCATCAAAGCAATTAAACTTGAACGAAAAATGAAATTTAATGAACATCATAGAAATAAACAAACCAATATTTGCCCGCTTCATAGACTATATCAAAGCTTTTGATATAATCATCATCATCATCAAGTACCGGGCCTACTGGCGTAGGTGATCATGTCTCTCCACAACTTTCGATCTCGGCAGCTATTTATAATTTCTGTTGGTGACCTTCTGCCAAGCCATTCTCTTAAGCTGTCTGACAGACTAACATGGACGAGTAACATCAAAAGATGAACAAACCAGGCTATGACAACCTGCACCATCAAAGCAAGAAATAGAGCAGAATGGCGCTTCATGGTAGCCAACCTTCGTTGCGGAGATGGCACTCGATGATGATGATTATGGAAGACATTTTAGACAACGTAGATTGAAACAAATGTTTTTGTGGAAACAGTCTTGACTTGTGAACGTGAACCATAGATAATTGGACAACAGATCAGAAAATCGTGGGATGCCACAGAAATGTGATTTTTATTTAAGAATGTTGAGTGTAACAAGGACATCTAGAAAAGTAATTCGAATATTTTAAAAAACAATCTGAACAAAAATAAATACAACTAATGGCCATCATCAGGTAAAAGCAATCATTTGTTGGGCATGTCATGAGAAGGAAACAGTCTCAATAAATTGTGACTGTGGGGAAAAATTGGGAGAAATAGAGATAAAGGGAGGCTGTAAGAAAAATTATCATTACATTTAAGATAATGCTTTCGTAGAAAGTCAAGAACAGAAATTGTAAACAATTGTAGAGACAGAAAGTTGTGGAGAGAGGGGACCACCTACACCAGTAGATACGGTACTTGCAGATACAATAGGTCTACGAGAAACGAACAAATAGACTTTGAAAAAATGGTATGGCTACAGCTGTACGTAAGTAATGGACAAAACAAAATCGAAGGACGTTGCGGCTCATTAGACGTCAAGTAAACGTCAGCGTCGATTGACTTTGTGTTGTCCATTACTTACGTCAAGCTGCTATCATATTATTTTTCTATTTGTTTTTCTTGTCTCTTTTCTAACCAGCTTAAATGCAACTTCGCATTTTGATGCATTTACAAGCATTGATCCTTCTATCATCATCATCATCAAGTACCGGACCTACTGGCGTAGGTGAACATGTCTCTCCACAACTTTCGATCTCGGCAGCTATTTATCATTTCTGTTGTTGACCTTCTGCCAAGCCATTCTCTTAAGCTGTCTGGCATTTTTTTTATTTGCTTCCCTCTATCTCTTCGTCCCTCAATTTTTTCAGTTGTTACAATATATTCCAGTTGTTCTCTTCTCATTACATGGCCAAAAAATGATGATTGTTTCTTCCTAATATTATACACCATCAAAAATATATAGACTGCCTAACCGATATTCTTTATCCAGATGACACAGACATACGATTAATTTGTAATCTATACTGAGAGCAAACAGCAATAATAAAATATTATACAAATTATTATATACCTATTGATATAAAAAGAAGAGAAACATATAGATAAATCCTATCACCAAGCTCGTTCAATCTATAAACTGATCAAATCTTTTGAAACATCGTAGAGATGCCAGGCCTAAACATTAATTTAAAGATAATCAATAATCTAAGATGTGCTGATGATATGCTGTATTACTTGAAAAAAATTCTACAGATCTTGCAATTACTTAATGAAATAAACATGACAAGCTAAAAAAAAATAGATTAGACATGAATGTGAAAAAAACACTAAAACTATGATAATAAATAAAGGTAATATTCAAAACCTACAAGTGTATATCAAAGTTGAATGAATAGACCAGGCGACAGTTCAGCGATATAACTACCTTAAACATACTATAACCAGTGATGGAACATTTTAAACTGAAATAAATCAAAGAATAGGAATGACAAAAAGTAATTTTAATGTTATGAAAAATATAAAGGTAAAGGTAAAGGTAAAGTACGAGACTTGAACCGGCGTCTTAGCACGCGAGTTTCCACCCATATGTGCTCGGCCGCCTATCCAGAAATGCTCGGATATTTCTGTATAGTGTCACCTCAAGCATCTAAACTCAGATGCGAGGCAACATTCCTCACCTTCCCAAGGTAATACCCTGGTACCCATTTCTGCCAACGGCTGGGTCGACCGTAGGGGTATTTTTTTTTTTTTCCAACCACGAGTACGATTCACACTGCTCCCAGCGGGAATCGAACACGGGTTGTCCGAACGTCGGTAGTCCAGTCGGGTGGTTTTCCCAACTAGGCTACCGAGGCCCCCGAAAAATATACTAACATCAAAACAAATAACACCAGGGCTAAAACTAAGAATAGCAAAATGTTATATCTTCTCAACATTTCTGTATGGTGCAGAAACATGGACATTAGACAACAAAAGAGAAAATAATATTGAAGCCTTTGATATGTGGATTTATAGAGGAATAGGAAGGAAAGAAAAGAAAAAGTAAAGATAAAGGTAAAGTACGAGACTTGAATCAGCTTCTTAGCGCGTGAGTGTTTACCTATATATAATCAGCATCTTAGCGCGTGAGTGTTTACCTATATATAATCAGCATCTTAGCGTGTGAGTGTTTACCTATATATAATCAGCATCTTAGCGTGTGAGTGTTTACCTATATATAATCAGCATCTTAGCACGTGAGTGTTTACCTATATATAATCAGCATCTTAGCGTGTGAGTGTTTACCTATATATAATCAGCATCTTAGCGCGTGAGTGTTTACCTATATATAATCAGCATCTTAGCGTGTGAGTGTTTACCTATATATAATCAGCATCTTAGCGCGTGAGTGTTTACTATATATAATCAGCATCTTAGCGCGTAAGTGTTTACTTAAATATAATCAGCATCTTAGCGCGTGAGTGTTTATTATATATAATCAGCATCTTAGCGCGTGAGTGTTTACTTATATATAATCAGCATCTTAGCGCGTGAGTGTTTACCTATATATAATCAGCATCTTAGCGCGTGAGTGTTTACCTATATATAATCAGCATCTTAGCGCGTGAGTGTTTACTTAAATATAATCAGCATATTAGCGCGTGAGTGTTTACCTATATATAATCAGCATATTAGCGTGTGAGTGTTTACCTATATATAATCAGCATCTTAGCGTGTGAGTGTTTACCTATATATAATCAGCCTCCTATCAAGGAGTGAACAGCTGACGTGTTCGGAGACTTCTGGATAGAGTTGCATCAAGCATCAAACCTCATCTTCCCAGAGCAATACCCTGGTACCCATTTCTGTAAATGGCTGGGTCGACCGAGGGAGTAGTTTTCCTTCAACCACGAGTACAACTCACACTGCTTTCCGCGGGAATGGAACACGGGTTGTCCGAACGTTGGTAGCCCAGACGGGTGGTTTTCCCAACTAGGCTACCGAGGCCCCCCAAAGAAAAGAAAATAAACTATGATGTCTGAAAACAACTAAAAACGAAAAGAGAACTACCAAACAAAACTCAACAAAACAAATGAGATTTTGGGGAATGTTAAAAGACATAGACGCCTACTAAAAGTAATCTTGGAAGGGAAAATACAAGGTAAAAGAGGCAGAGGCTGACCAATACAAACATGGACGAGTAACATGAAAAGATGGACAGGTCAGTCTATGACAACCTGCACCATCAAAGCAAGAGACAGAGCGGAATGGCGCTCTATGGAAACCAACCTGCAATGCGAAGTGTCACCCAATGATGACACGATAGACAGCTTACAGTGGCACCTGAAGGAGGAACAGAAGTGAGATAGAAATTCCTGCTATCCCTATTTATTGTCTGTTTCTACTGAATACAGACTGGTTTATGATAGTAATACAGAACAACAGGAATGGCATTCATAAGTCAATGACCTAGATATTGCTGATGACATTGTTTTCGTCCCACAAAATAAATAGTAAACAAATGAAGGAATAAATGAGCAAACTTCATGATATGGCCCTCACCAATATATATTTGTGTAGAAATGGAAGGAAAATATTACCAATAAAAATTGTGGTAAACGGCGAGAAAAAAAAAACAGCTGAAGACAAGGAAATGCGGCGAAGACAACGATGCTGTATAGGACAAACACTGCGGACATCACTTGAACTTATCATATGAGATGTCCTTTTTTGAAATTCTCAGGGGAGAAGACTAAGAAGAAGGCTAGGTATATACAAGGAGAAGACATTTTGATGAAGGCGTGTAACAATCTTCAGAAATTAGTACCAAGCTTTGAAAGTCTTTGTTGAAGACACTAACAACAAGAAGAAATATGTACTTGTCCATCACCATGCTTTTGACATGGTTGTTTATGTTTCTCCGCAGTTTTCCTTCTCTACAAATTCATTATCAACTCAGCTGTTGCCTTTTTAACCTGCCAATCTCTTAAACTGCCTAATATCTTTTACTGTGCTTTCCACTTTTTAAAATCTAATTTTCTTTTCTCTGTTGTTATGATGTATCCCAATGTTCACCTTCTCGTTTCATTACCCAAAAAAGTGACGATTATTTCTTTCTGGTGCTGGCAATAAGCTTTCTCTATATTTTTATGTTCTATCCTCCTCTAGAATATCCTCTTCTCTCCTTATAGCAGACCACGATATGTTTTTCAAATTCTTCTGTAAGAGCACATTTTTATTGTTCAATCCAAAGCTTTTCTCATCTGTTATCCAATTGTTCAGAATTCACTGCCGTATGTCAGAACTACCTCTCCATAACACCAAAATAAACTTTTTTTTTGTAAATGCATTTACACAGAGCTATTCTATACCAAGAACTACCTTTGTTGAACATCTTACATTTAACATTATTATAGTTGTTAGGTTCTAGAATGTATTAACCTGCTTTAACACTATAACAATGTAGAAATATTCTTTGCAGGATCTGTTTTTTTTTTTAATTAAGGCCATTACATCTGTCAGTGTATGCTGTTAGCTGATGATCTTTAATAGTGGTTTCCATCACTGCCCAAATAATGTCCTTTCTTTTCTGAAATTCTTTTTTAACCTCTAGAAAAAAGCCAATAAATATAGATATCATTATTGATTATCATCGTAAGTGTCTATATATTTATTTATATATCAGCTAAATTCGGGAAAATCTAACTAAGGTATATATATATATATATATATATCTATATCTATATATATATATATATATATATAAATAGATAGACAGACCGTACAGACCGACCAACCGATACAGACAGCCAGGCAAGCAGTTCAGCAAACAGACACTCAGGCACACAGACAGAAAGCCAGACAGGAAAAGAGTGATAAACAGACAGATAAACTGACGGACGGACAGGCGGATCGACAGACGGTCAGACAATTAGGCAGGCAGGCAGATATATAGATAGTTAGATAGATAGATAGATAGATAGATAGATAGATAGATAGATAGATAGATAGATAGATAGATGGATGGATGGATGGATGGATGGATGGATGGATGGATGGATGGATGGATGGATGGATGGATGGATGGATGGATGGATAGATAGATAGATAGATAGATAGATAGATAGATAGATAGATAGATAGATAGATAGATAGATAGATAGATAGATAGATAGATAGATAGATAGATAGATAGATAGATAGATAGATAGATAGATAGATACGAGAGACACATAAATACGTTCTTATTTCGCCCTTACAAGACAGGTGTACCCAACTTATTGCGGACAACATCGTTATTTCCCTGCTTCGCTATGGCGATTATTATAAAGTTATTGCTTTGCTCATGTCGCGCTAAACATTCTCTCCACAGGACTTCAAAGAGATCGAAGAAGGGACATAATCCACACATTCTAAACGGAACCTGAGTTGAAGGAAATGTCAGAAGATGGGTAGATTACTAATCAAATTCTACTGGTTCTTGCCATCAATGAATTAATGTAGACCATCATCTGACGCATGATTTTCTCTTTTATCTTTCTTTCTTTTGTTCATGAAAGAACACATTCTATGTAACGCTTCTGTCTATATCAAATTGGCAAAGTTTACAGTTACATGATTGCATATTCGGTTTAAAATGACAAAGTTTAACTTGTTTGTTTCACTCTATATATCTACACACGCATGTCGATAACTTGTTTGTTTCACTCTATATATCTACACACGCATGTCGATAACTTGTTTGTTTCACTCTATATATCTACACACGCATGTCGATAACTTGTTTGTTTCACTCTATATATCTACACACGTATGTCGATAACTTGTTTGTTTCACTCTATATAACTACACACGTATGTCGATAATTTGTTTGTTTTCCTATTTCTAAATCTCGATTTCCAGTAAAGAAAAATAAAAAAATTAACAGATACCACCACTACATAGATTTAGAAGTCGAGGCAATTGAACGACTAGCGTACTTGCTAACTATCTAGAACTGTCTGGGTTTAATTCTCAGAACATTGATATTTATCTTTTTCTTCTAGAGACTCTAAAAATGAGTATTATATATTTGTTTTCTGGGAAAGCACAACGTCTTTTTATATTAAATATATATATATATATATATATATATATATATATATATATATATATATATATAATACATAATATAATAATAATAATAATAATATACACATAAAATGTGCCGTTCGTTATTGAAAAACATTGGCACTAACACCATATTGCCTATACTCTGATCATGAATGGAGCTTTTGCATTAGTCTACAATACTCTGTAGCACTGGGCCATAGAGAAAGTACCTAATATATTTCTGCATCAATAATAAGCTAGCTGATAAAGGTTTAGTTTGTTGGTAAGAAATGAAGGTACGATTATCCTTGTATTTATAGCTCTTCTCATGACACTATATGTTCTGTATTTAGTATTATTATTAGAATATTGACAAATGGTACGTGTTGTCTTGCAACGCTGTTCTTAGAATATCGTCTTGTAAAACGTTTCAATTAATCCTGACACATTACGCGTTCTAATATTTTTTCTTAGAATCCTGACAATACATGCATTTTGCTGATTTCTTCAACAGACAGCTGTTTGATTGCCAGAAGTTCCTGTGTTTCTTTCTTCAACAGACAGCTGTTTGATTGTAGAAGTTCCTGTGTTTGTTCCTTCAACAGGCAGTTGTTTGATTGTCAGATGTTTCTGTGTTTGTTTCTTCAACAGGTGTCGTTTGATTACCAGAAGTTCCTTAGTTTGTTTCTTCTACAGGCAGTTGTTTGATTGCCAGATGTTCCAGTATTTGTTTCTTCAACAGGCAGTTGTTTGATTGCCAGAAGTTCCTGTGTTTGTTTCTTCAACAGGCAGCTGTTTGATTGCCAGAAGTTCCAGTATTTGTTTCTTCAACAGACAGCTGTTTGATTGCCAGAAGTTCCAGTGTTTATTTCTTCAACAGACAGCTGTTTGATTGTCAGATGTTTCTGTGTTTGTTTCTTCAACAGGTGTCCTTTGATTACCAGAAGTTCCTTAGTTTGTTTCTTCTACAGGCAGTTGTTTGATTGCCAGATGTTCCAGTATTTGTTTCTTCAACAGACAGCTGTTTGATTGTTAGAAGTTCCTGTGTTTGTTTCTTCAACAGGCAGCTGTTTGATTGTGAGAAGTTCCTTATTTTGTTTCTTCACCAGTCAGCTGTTTGATTGTCAGAAGTCCCTTCGTTTATTTTCTATAATAAATTTTAGAAACTGTCCAGTTATTTTATTGAACTTTAAGTTGATTAAAGAGAAAGAAAGACTATAGTTTATAATAATGATATGTAATAAGGAGAACAGCAGTTCCTTGTGACATCAACGTTATTTAAAGGGTTCTGTAAGAGTTAGAAAATGTGAATATCCCAGCTTTAAGCCTTTAGGCACCTTACTCCATAAGTGATAATCTTTTCTAGTTTCGCAAATAAAACTTGACAAAATGATTAAATATGTTGATGACATGAATCAAAGTATGGTATAAAATGTTGTCATTACTTCTACTCTCAATATTCAGTGTTAAATGTGTCCCCTTTCTCGTCTTGTTTAACTATCGATTTGTTATATATTAATCTTTATAATAATCATTCTCTTTCTTTTTCTCTCTCATTCTCTCAGGCTTTCTCTTCATCTTTCGATCTCTTAATTTCACAGTCTCCTACTCTCTACTGCCTTTTCAGTTGATCTAACTCTATCTATTTCGTTCTTTATTACTCTCAATCTTTTCACCTCCTGCTTCTTCATTGTTTCTCTATGAGTATTTTCACTTTCTATATCTGTTTAGTATCTCTAAACTTCTTTCAATCTTTCTAATCCACTCAATCTCTGTACCTACCTCTGTATCTCACAAATTATCTCACCATCTGTATACATCTTGCATCTCTCCTTAATTTTTTTTTATCTTTAGCCTTTTTCATCTTCATCTCTGTTTCGCTATCCCTCTTTATTTCTCTCTCTCTCTCTCTCTCTCTCTCTCTATATATATATATATATATATATATATATATATATATATATATATATATATATATATATTATTGTCAGCGCACAGATGTGAAATGAGATTCCATTTGATACCAAAGGTAACGTAATACTTTTGTACCGTTTCTTAATATTTTTTCCAGATGACAAATGTGTGCAGAGATTTTTAGCAAGCACCGATTGTAACTGAAGCATAAAAGTTGAAGTTCAAATCCCAACCGTACACGTGTACACAGATTTTCCAAGATGATGCCCACAAACCAAAAGAAGGCATTTTTATGTTGTAGTATACGCGAAGAGTATGGGAGGAAATGGGCTATCGACTAGATGTCTGCCGTGTCACGAAGGGCGCACATATTGAATCTCTGTAATGGAGGATAAAAAGAAGACATCACATTATCGTTGGTATCAAAGGGATCCTCATATCACATAACAGAGACCGATAACAATTTATTGGGAAAAAGTACATTCTTTTTCGGACTCACTGTTTTTGCCCGTTCCATATATATATATATATATAAGTAAAAGTAAAGTACCCCCGTCACGCCAAGAGGCGTATAGGGAAATATGGTGTTAGTGACCCTATATTTTACAGACCTTCAGCACATGATTTTTGGGGTAATGTGGTCAGTATTACGACCATGCTGCTTTACTTTCCCAGAAAAAAATCCGGTACCCATTTAAGGCTGGGTGAACCCGGAAGCCGTCGGTTGGGATCGAACCCTACCCCTTGTCCTTTGTGTCCAGTTCACTAACCACTGAGCTATCGCAGCTCCCTATATATATATATATATATATATATATATATATAACATAAATAATTTGCGATATGCGGATGACACAGTCTGAATATCAGATATAGAGAATGAACTACAAGAAATGATTGACATAAAAGTAAAAGAAAGCAACAAGAAAGGTCTCAGTCTGAATAGTAAGAAAACAGAGGTAATGGTTATATCGAAGAAACAATCACCACCATCATGCAGCATACAAATAAACGAGACAAATCTGAAACAAGTGCAACGTTTCAAATACTTGGGCACAATAATAACATCAGATGGGAGATGCACCACAGAAATAAAAAGCAGAATAGCTCAGGCCAAAATAGCATTTCAGAAAATGAAAAATATTTTATGCAACAAGTCTATGTCAATAAAATGAGAAAGAGAGTTCATGGGTGCTATATAGAACCAATTCTGACCTGTGGAAGCGAATCATGGACAGTAGACAAACAAATGAAAAGACGAGTAGAGGCCACAGAGATGGGATTTATCAGAAGAATGTTGAAAGTTCCCTGGACAACTAAAAAGACCAATGAGGAAGTTCTCAAAGAGGCCAACACAAAAAGGGAGCTCTTAAAAAACATCAGAAAGAAGCAATCAACATTTTTCGGGCACATCATGAGAAGAGGAAAGTTGGAATACTTGGTTACAACTGGCAAAATAAAAGGAAAGAGAGATCGTGGACGACAAAAAGAGAAAATACTGGATAGCTTGGTGTCATGGCATGGAAAACAGTCAACAACAGAACTGATACCATTCACTGTAGATAGAAGATTGTGGAGGGACATGTTCACATACGCCAACCGGTATGGCACATGATGATGATATATATATATATATAGAGTAACCTCTCTTCACTGTAAATCTTAAAGCTAACGAACATCGCGCTAATTCGTCTTCACACATTGAAAGCTCCAGATCTTGCCACAAACCCCTTTCGGTTCCCTACCTCCCAACGGCTTAACAGCAGCGACTTTCACACTTTTACCTTCACAACAAAGTTAAAAGATAAGGATTATATTTGTACATGGCACATCATTCATTACAAGTGTCAGCTAAATATTATCGCTCAAGAGTTTAAAACATTGGGTGAAGTCTTCATAGCAAATAATTATTATTTAGGAAATCGTTTCGAGCATGTCTTTCTCAGAAGCTCTGTTCACATTCTTATTTTACTTTCATGTAATCTCCAAAGACGCTAATGCTGTGTGAAACGACGTTAAAAGCGCTCCAAATTTTAACATTTTAAAAGGTATTTTTTTTCAGGAGCTTTACAAAAATTGAGGTAGATACCCTGAAATCCATTTTGACAATGGAATCAAGAAAGAGAGTTCTTAAATGTTATGTAGAAGCAGCCTTAAGTTATGGATGTGAATCGTGGACAATAGGACAGCAAATAATAAAATCAATGGAGGCTGTAGAATTCTGGTTTTACAGAAGACTGTTGAGAATACCACGGACAGATAAGAATTGTAATTAAAGCTTTCTGAAAGGGGCCATATCAACAAAAGAGGTAATTTTCAACATCAGGAAAAAACAATCGTAATTTTTTTTGCCCATATAATGAGAAGGGAACAACTGAAATGTAATGTAACAACTGGGAAAATTGAGGGACGAAGAGATAGAGAGAAGCAAAGAGAAAAGATACCAGACAGCTTAAGAAAATGGCTTGGCAGAAGGTCAACAACAAAAAATATAAATAACTGTCGAGATCGAGTGCTGTGGAGAAACACAATCACCTACGCCTGTAGGCACGGCACATGATGATGTTGATGTTGGAATGATAGCTCTTCGTTTATTCTTGTTACTACACGTTTGGTTACCGTCATTGCACTACAACAGCCTACATTAGCACGCGGATCAGATTATTCTAGAAGACCTTGGCAAATGGTAAATGTGTATCATTGGCGCAACCCCTTAGAGTAGAATTCAGAAAGTTGTTTATCAGATTAAAACAATTATAAGAACATTCCTGCTGTTCGCTTTAATTTTGCATGGGAAACTGCGTATATCATCATCATCATGTGCCATACCGGTTGGCGTAGGTGATCATGTCCCTCCACAATCTTATATCTACAGTGCATCGTATCAGTTCTGTTGTTGACTGTTTTCCATGCCATGACACCAAGCTATCCAGTATTTTCTCTCTTTGTCCCCCGCGATCTCTCTTTCCTTTTATTTTGCCAGTTGTAATCAAGTATTCCAACTTTCCTCTTCTCATGATGTGCCCGAAAAAGGTTGATTGCTTCTTTCTGATGTTTTTTAAGAGCTCCCTTTTTGTGTTGGCCTCTTTGAGAACTTCCTCATTGGTCTTTTTAGTTGTCCAGAGAACTTTCAACATTCTTCTGAGAAATACCATCTCTGTGGCCTCTAATCGTCTTTTCAATTGTTTATCTACTGTCCATGTTTCGCTTCCATAGGTCAGAATTGGTTCTATATAGCACCGATGAACTCTCTTTCTCATTTTTATTGACATAGATTTGTTGCATAAGATATTTTTCATTTTCTGAAATGCTATTTTGGCCTGAGCTATTCTGCTTTTTATTTCTGTGGTGCATCTCCCATCTGATGTTATTATTGTGCCCAAGTATTTGAAACGTTGCACTTGTTTCAGATTTGTCTCGTTTATTTTTATGCTGCATGATGGTGGCGATTGTTTCTTTGATATATGCGTATATAGTATTGTTTTATAGACATTATCGGCTACAATGATTATCTTTTTTGATTGTGAAATTGTAACTATGTTATATTGTTCATTTCCGAAAATGCTAGACACTGGATCTGAGATTATCTATGATAGGACTAGGCATTTGATCTGAGATTATCTCCGATTATACTAGATACTCGTCTAAGTTTTGTTGTTACTAAATGTATCATCATTCGGGGTTAGATACTGGTCCCTTTGAACGTGATCTCAACAAATTCCTGAGACGTAGTTATTGTTTCCCTCCTTAATCTTATCATAACGTCTAATAGTGTACAGGAGTGATTATACCTCTATTTGTCTTGAATGTTCTATAACAAAAATTTTTAATGTGATTGTGTGTCTGAAATATTTACGAGTGCCTTCTTATACTTTTGCGTGAAAGTGATACAATTTTCCTTCATCGCCAAAGAAATTGGTACATGCACATAACAAGATGGGATGGTCGAAACATCATCGTTATGCTCAAGAAGCCTGCTGACAAAGGTGATCATGTCTCACCACAACATATCTGCAGTTGCTTACATGGCCAGTTATAGACATGGTGATACCCTAATCTGGCTAAGCTAAATGAAACTCGGATGTCGCCTGTTAAAAATTAACACCAGAAGGTCTCTTTTGTAGATTACATTATAAATAAATGTCAGACCCACTAAGATTGTACGGCCCTAAGCTGTAGCTTATTTAGCTTAGGTCTGAATCCGGCTCTTGGTGTTTCCCTCTAACCCATCTTCTCCCTGTTTCCCTCTATCCCTTCTACTCCATATTTCCCTCTATCCCTTCTACATATTTCCATCTATCCCTTCTACTCCATATTTCCCTCTATCCCTTCTACTCCATATTTCCCTCTATCCCTTCTACTCCATATTTCCCTCTATCCCTTCTACTCCCTATTTCCCTCTATCCCTTCTTCTCCCTGTTTCCCTCTATCCCTTCTACTCCCTATTTCCCTCTATCCCTTCTTCTCCCTATTTCCCTCTATCCCTTCTTCTCCCTGTTTCCCTCTATCCCTTCTACTCCCTATTTCCCTCTATCCCTTCTACTCCCTATTTCCCTCTATTCCTTCTACTCCCTATTTCACTCTATCCCTTCTTCTCCCTGTTTCCCTCTATTCCTTCTACTCCCTATTTCCCTCTATTCCTTCTACTCCCTATTTCCCTCTATACCTTCTACTCCCTATTTCCCTCTATTCCTTCTACTCCCTATTTCCCTCTATCCCTTCTACTCCCTATTTCCCTCTATTCCTTCTACTCCCTATTTCCCTCTATCCCTTCTACTCCCTATTTCCCTCTATCCCTTCTTCTCCCTGTTTCCCCCAATCCCTTCTACTCCCTATTTCCCTCTATCCCTTCTTCTCCCTGTCTTTCTCTAACCCTTCTTCTCCCTATTTCCCTTTTATGGGATAATGCAGAAACCAGTTCCCACTATCCAAGGGATTCAGAAATATTCAAAATGAAGTTTTCATTTCAATTGTTTGGTGGCGCTTGCGGTCATGAAAAAGTAAACAAAGCCTGAGGATATGCTGCGCCAAGGAAATGCAAAAACCCTAAGGCAGTCTACAGAACTTTCTACAGATAGTTCAAGGTTTTGAGAAAACGTTGACCCTTGTAGACTGATTTTTATATACAAAAATCGGTAGATTTTCTCTGATCTTTTTCGTTTGCAGTATGACGTTGAAATATATGTTTATTAAATTAGAATATATTTTCATTCACTTTGATAAAATGACTGAAGTAAGTCTATCTCCTCTTCCGCATAAAGGGGTAGGTTTTTTTTCAATAGAACGTCAGTGCTTTGATTTGAACTTTCCCTTTAGTCGACGTTTTTTAGACACTTGGTATACAAGTTATGACGTGTGTTAACATCTAGCCCTCGCAAACATATGTTAGTACTAGTGCTGTGTAAGAATTGTACAAATGTATTAAATATTACTTGAAACCGACCAAAAATAAAGTTCACAAAAGAAGCATACCTACTCATGTGTGGTGCATGAAACAAACATGTCTGGTTCTCAAGAGGGGATAATTGGATAAGAAGATTGTTTGATTTAATTTGTTCAATTGATCTTTTTTTTATTGTTTCGTCATATTTAATTATTTTTCTCCATATGAACATTATCTTTACTCAAAGAGTACATGCATCTATCTGATGGTGCATGCTTTCACACTAGTCAAGCTGGTCTAGCTCTGTATCCTGAACTGAGGGAATGTTTGCTGTTGTGTCATGCACTATACTATTCTGTACTATTCACTTTCCACATGCGTATAACTTGTATTGCGTGTCTATTTGATATAGGACAGTGTCAAGAAGGTACCGATCGTTTCCGATTCTACACAATATATTATTTAACAATGCAGTTGATTTTTTTCCGGATAGAGCAGATCAACCGAAGAATATTCATGGAAATTGATGTTGCACCTATGATACTTTTTTCATATTTATTTTAAATTTATAATATATTAAGGATATAATCCTAACATTGTATGACTTCAAATAAAGCCATGGAGCAATTCGGAAAATATCATCAAAACTAAAACAACGAAATGCATCCAAAATGTTATATTTACTCCACATTTCTATGTGGTACAGAAACATGGACAAAGCAGAAAATTTAAGCCTTTAAAATTTGAATCTATAGAAACATAAGAAGAATTGTATGGAAAGAAAATAATACAAGCAAGGAAGTTCTGAATCAGTTGAAAATGAAAAAAAAAAATTACTTAACACAATTCGAAAAAGACAACTGAAATTTGTTGGACATGAGCATAGACATATTACAGTTCCAAAAGTCATCTTGGAAAGGAAGGTACGATGTAGACGTGTCAAGGGCAGATAAACATTAAAGTAAACTGAAAACATCAAAAAGTGGACAGGTGAACCTAGGACAATGTGCACCATCAAGACAAGAGATAGAGTAAAATAGCGCTCTAAGGCAGCCTAGCTTCCATCTGAGGACAGCACCCAATGAATTAATATATTTGGTATTTTTCATTCCTGAAATAAAAACCAAATAAATAATTCTCTAACTTCTTTAAAGTGTTAAAAATATTTTTCTCATGGTAACCAGAAGTGGCTGTTCAATAGCTAATAATTGAGTTATTGAGTTATTCGCGGGTCATCATCATTGCAACTTCGAACATGTCCATAGGTGCTCAGATCCCCTCCTCAGCAAGTCCCACAGTGTCCAGCGACTGACGACTCCAGTTCTGTATTGGTTGATAAGTCTTCTTATACATCCACTAAGTGTCTTGTTTCTGACTGCCATATGAATATTTCTTGTCGATTTTGTCGTTGAAAGTCGATGCATGGATGGTCTAGACACACGTGCACTCACTCAGTCGCACGGTCCAGGACCCGTTAATAGCTAATAATTTATACTACTTCACTATAACAAATGCACGTCTTGATGGCTGAGCGGTTATTACGCATCCTTTCTGATTAAAATGGTACGGTTCCGATTAAAAATTTTGTGTTTTTTTTCATTCTGACGACAATACTTGGTGTTCACTCATCCTTCAAAAATAAATAACAAAGAATTACATCTTCTGCAAGTAAAAACGGGCTGGCGTGATACCAATAGCATGGATAAAATATATGCCTATGGCAGGGAAAAGTATGATCACTAACAACATATCCACATCCCTATCATGTCTAGTAAAGGCATCAAGATCCACCATGATGCGTAGAGATGCCAAGCCGATGTATCCCTATCATGTCTAGTAAAGAAGTAAAGGCTTCAAGATGCGTAGAGATGCCAAGCCGCTGTATCCCTATCATGTCTAGTAAAGAAGTAAAGGCTTCAAGATGCGTAGAGATGCCAAGCCGATGTATCCCTATTATGTCTAGTAAAGAAGTAAAGGTTTCAAGATGCGTAGAGATGCCAAGCCGCTGTATCCCTATTATGTCTAGTAAAGAAGTAAAGGCTTCAAGATGCGTAGAGATGCCAAGCCGATGTATCCCTATTATGTCTAGTAAAGAAGTAAAGGCTTCAAGATGCGTAGAGATGCCAAGCCGATGTATCCCTATTATGTCTAGTAAAGAAGTAAAGGTTTCAAGATGCGTAGAGATACCAAGCCTATGTATCCCTATCATGTCTAGCTGGTTAGAGGAGAGAACCTTGACTTTTTTCATTAACAAATAGACACAGCAGTCTAAATCTATACATGTATATTTCGTATCATCAAAACAATTATATAGAGCAAAAAATACAAACGTGAACAAAATTACCAGAAAGAAAGGTGTGCCGTTCCTGGCATGGGTTGATCACATAGGAAGGCAAGGAAGTTGTTTTATGCTCATAATGAGGTTGCGCACCTTCGTTCTAATAATACGTCATCGATTCTGTAGCCAACTAACTTCTATAGAAGCCTAACATTTGAAATATACAAATGTTAACACGGCGAGGAGCTACGAGCAAATTATCGTTGAAGGAACTACGAGGAAAATTAGCGTCTAATGGGACAAATATGGGGAGATTATTGTTTGTGGAATTAACTGACAACAAAATTAACATTTAATGGGACAAATATGAGGATATTATCGTTCGAGGAACTGAATGAGAGAACATTAACATTTAATGGGACGATCAAGAGAAAATGTACGAACCTAACTTCTAAGGAGAAGGTAATCAGGTGTGAAAGATTACCCCGCAGGCAGTTGCGTATTGCGACTGGTGTGAACGAAAGTGTCGTAGAACACATAAACGACTAAAGGTCCGAGCAAATATCAAAATAAAAAAAAATGAACACTGAAAAGAGCACTAAAATATTTAAACACTGATTATATAGACAAGTACTCGGGGATTTTGTTGGAACATTTAGAACAGTAAATGTTATAACACTGCTATACAAAGACACTGTGAAACTCAGTTTTACAATATATCTACAATATAGAAACACCATGTAATGAATACGATAGATTTATTTTATTATTCTGCTAACTACAATAGTGGCGATTCATGATTGTACAATATTCGGATATATATCAGACGACTTGCTCAAATCAATATTCATAGCCCTACCAAAGAAATATGGTGCGATTGAATGCGATCATCATCGGACAATAAGCATTATGAGTCATATAACTAAGATATTACTAAGAATCATCATGCGAAGGGTGCGAACCAAAATCAGTCCAGATATTAGTGATGAACAGAGTGGTTTTGGTAGAGATAAAGGAACAAGCAGTGCCATATACATAATAAGATCTTTAGTAGAAAGAGCCATGGAGGTGAAAACAGATCTATACCTATGTTTCATAGATTATACCAAAGCATTTGACAAAGTAAAGCACCAAGAAATAATCAAAATTTTAGAAAGCATAAACGTAGACAGCAAAGATCTAACAATAATAAAGAACATGTACTGGCAACAAACAGCGGCCATATGAATTGGAAACCAAATGGGAATGTTTCAACAAATAAAATAGGGTGTTAGGCAAGGTTGTGTGCTGTCACCAAATTTGTTTAATATGTATAGTGAGATTATTTTAGGATCCATAAGGGGCATGCCTGGAATAACAATCGGAGGTCATAATATAAATAATCTAAGGTATGCTGATGATACAGTTTTAATCGTTAAGAGTGAAAATGAGTTACAAGAAATGTTAGACATTATAGTGAAAGAAACCAACTATAAAGGACTCAGCCTTAAAAGCAAAAAGACAGAAGTAATGGTAACAACCAAGAAAAAAGACATCACATCAGTGCAAAATAAAGACAACTGGAACATTATTAAACAGGTAAATGAATTTTAATATTTGGGAACTTTGTTAATCTCAGACGGAAGATGTACAAAAGAGGTGAGATACAGAATGGCTCAGGCAAAAGCAGCTTTCCAAAAAACGAGAAAGATACATTGCAATCCATTTTCGATAATGAAAACAAGAAAAGGAGTTCTTAAATGTTATGTACAGCCAGTCTTAACAAATGGATGTGAATTATGTACAATAGGACAACAGACAAGAACATCACTGGAGTCTGTAGAAATGTGGTTTTACAGAAGAATGTTGAGAATACCATGGACAGCTAAGAAGAATAATGCAAACTTTCTGTTCTGAAAGAGGCCAAAGCAAAAATATAGCCAATTTCCATAATTAGGAAGAAACAATCATCATTGTTGGCCATGCAATGAGAAGAGAACAGCTGGAATATATTGTAACAACTGGGACAATTGAGGGACGAAGAGATAGAGGGAAGCAAAGAGAAAAACGATACCAAACAGTTTAAGAGAATGGCTTGGCAGAAGGTCAACAACAGAAATGATAAATAACTGTCGTTATCCTACGCCAGTAGGCTTGGTACTTGATGATGATAATGAATTACAATAGATTTGCATACTACTACTACTACTACTACTACTACTACTACTACTACTACTACTACTACTAACGCTAAATATGGTAGGACAAAACATGACCATTATACACATCATCATCATAATGTGCAATACCGGTTGGCGTAGGCGATCATGTCTTTCCACAATTCTATATTCACAGTACATCGTATCAATTCTGTTGTTGACTGTTTTCTTCCATGCCATCGCACCAATCAATCCGCTATGTTCTTTCTTTGTTGTCAGCGGTCTCTCTTTCCCTCAATCTTGCCAGTTGTAACCAAGTATTCTAATTTTCTTCTTCTCGCGATGTGCCCGGAATATGTAGATTGTTTCTTTCTGATGTTTTTTATGAGCTCCCTTTTTTTTTGTTGTGGCTTCTTTGAGAATTACTTCGTTGGTCTTTATAGTTGTCCAGTGAATACTCAACATATTATACATATTTTGCTGTTAATTCTTGTCATAGAAACAAAACGTTCAAGACTGGTACCCCACAAATACTGCTGTCCCTAACAAAGGTAATGTAGTGGCACTTCCGTTCATGAACAATATTGTTTCTTGAAGGTTGTTCAAATACCACAAATATTCACCTTTCAGTGACGTCTCCGTATTGTAGGCAGTCCCGGGTGTCCATAAGTTTAAAAAAAATAAAAGATATTGTGTCTATTATCGTTGCACAGGGATATATATATATATATAGATTCATCAACGTTGAGTGTCGTCTCGTCCATATCGAAAGTTGGCTACGATGGAGCGCCATTCCGCACTGTGTCCTGCTTTGATGGTGCAAGTTGTCATAGGCTGACTAGTCCATCTTTTAATGTTACTCGTCCATGTTAGTCTTTGCCTGCCTCTTTTACCTTGTATTTTCCCTTCCAAGATTACTTTTAATAGGTTGCTGTGTCTTTTAACGTGCCTCCAAATCGTGTTTGTCTGGTTTTAATTGTGTTTGGTAGTCCTCTTTTCATTTTTATTTGTTTTAAAACTTCATCGTTTGTTTTCATTTCTTTCCATCCAATTCTTTCTATTCTTCTATAAATCCACATTTCAAATCTTCAATTTTCTCTTCTGTTCTCTTGTCCATGTTTCTGCACCATAAAGGAATGTTGAGAAGATATAACATTTTGCAATTCTTAGTTTTAACCCTGGAGTTTTTCTTCGTTTTGATGATAGTATAATTTTCATTGTATTAAACTTACATTTTGCCATTCCTATTATTTTGTTTAATTCAATTTCACATTTTACCACAAATGTAGGAAGTGCGAAACTGTTGTTCCTCGAGAAAAGGCAATTGAAGGCCAACAATGAATTATGTTATGATTGATTTTATTGACATATCCACCGTTGTCTCTGTAGGTTACTAGATAATTCCTAACACTATAAAACAAATAACAGTACGTGTAATAGGGAACAGAAGTACTGTATGGTCTTGACCATGGCTAAACGAAGATAACCGGCACAAACAGGCGTTGTTAATGAGGTTATGTGCAATGGGAGATTGCAATGAAAGGCACACGTCGAACTAATAGCAGGTTATGGAGAGGTGTGGTCTCTTTCTGTCAACTGACAGCAGATTATGAAGAGATTTGGTCTCATTCAGTCAACTGGCAGCAGATTATGAAGAGATTTGGTCTCATTCTGTCAACTGACAGCAGATTATGAAGAGATTTGGTCTCATTTAGTCAACTGGCAGCAGATTATGAAGAGATTTGGTCTCATTCTGTCAACTGGCAGCAGATTATGAAGAGATTTGATCTCATTCTGTCAACTGACAGCAGATTATGGAGCGATTTGGTCTCATCCTGTCAACTGGTAGCAGATTATGAAGAGATTTGGTCTCAATCTGTCAACTGGCAGCAGATTATGACGAGATTTGGTCTCATTCTGTCAACTGGCAGCAGATATTGAAGAGATTTGGTCTCATTCTGTCAACTGGCAGCAGATTATGAAGAGATTTGGTCTCATTATGTCAACTGACAGCATATTATGAAGAGATTTGGTCTCATTCTGTCAACTGGCAGCACATTATGAAGAGATTTGGTCACATTCTGTCAACTGGCAGCAGATTATAAAGAGATTTGGTCTCATTCTGTCACCTGACAGCAGATTATGAAGAGAGTTGGTCTCATTCTGTCAACTGACAGCAGATTATGAAGAGATTTGGTCTCATTCTGTCAACTGGCAGCAGATTATGAAGAGATTTGGTCTCATTCTGTCAACTGACAGCAGATTATGGAGAGATTTGGTCTCATTCTGTCAACTGGCAGCACATTATGAAGAGATTTGGTCTCATTCTGTCAACTGACAGCAGATTATGAAGAGATTTGGTCTCATTCTGTCAACTGACAGCAGATTATGGAGAGATTTGGTCTCATTCTGTCCACTGGCAGCAGATTATGAAGAGATTTGGTCTCATTCTGTCAACTGGCAGCAGATTATGAAGAGATTTGGTCTCATTCTGTCAACTGACAGCAGATTATGGACAGAGTTGGTCTCATTCCCTCAACTGGCAGCAGATTATAATGAGACTCGGTCTCATTCTCTCAACTGGCAGCAGATTATTATGAGACTGTCTCATTCTCTCAACTGGCAGCAGATTATGATGAGACTCGGTCTCATTTTCTCAACTGACAGCTGATTATGATGAGACTCGGTCTCATTTTCTCAACTGACAGCAGATTATGATGAGACTCGGTGTCATTCTCTCAACAAACTGCACCAGTTGCAATTTATGGGAGTTTCAGAACAGGCTGGTTTATTTTGTTTGAAAAACGTTATCTAATGTTGATTTGTTTCAGCCTATATCTCCTAACCTTTCTAAAAGTATGCAATTTCACTACCACTAAAGTCATTTATTTTATTCTCCACTGTAACAATGTCAGCTTGCTAAATGTGCTCTCTGTTCAGCGTTGTTAAATTCTAATAACACTAAGACTGAGTGAAACCATCATTACACTAAGCTTGATATATTCATGAAAAGTGTTGTTAAACTCTTTGTTCTTATGCCTGCTTCAGCCTATATATCCTGGCCTATATACAATTTCTTGGAAGCCGCGATAGCTCAGTGGTTAGTGAACTGGACTTCTAAGGATAAGAGCTCGGATTCGATCCTGATCGACGGCTTCCAGGTTCACCCAGCCTTAATGGGTACCGGATTTTTTCTGGGAAAGTAAAGCGGCAGTACCGACCACATTAACCCGTATAATCATGTCTCGAAGTTCTATAAAAATTATTGTCACTAACACCATATTGCCTATACGCCACGTTTTTAAAAAATATACAATTTTTTTTTTTAAATGAATACGTTCACATGCCCTGCTTCAGGTGTAAACTTGGAATCCGCTGCAGAGATAGAGTGGCATGGCAAACAAGAAAGTAGTGGGTCCTGCTAGGAACTATTCACAGCAGTGTCGTCGTAGCTGGTTGAGCCACCTATGCTGGATGCAGGACGGACACATTCCTACAAACATACTGTGTTTAGAGTTCTGACAAAGCAAGCAAGAAAGATCTCTTCAGCGCTAAAAACATGCCCATAAACGGGACATTTGGGTGACTGATAAGAATATACCAGATATAGAAAGGACTTGATAAGAACAAGTTCAACTGCAGGGCGAAAGCAATCAAAATTAATATAAGACAATCTGCCGTAGATGTTCATGAAATTAGACAAATTTACCATCGACACAAACCTCTCCCTTAACATTAAATGCATCATCTATGATGAATAAAGGGATCCTGCGCCATATAAAAACGCAACAAAAAAATCTTCCAAAGAATCCAGCTATGGATCATACTCTATTTTATATATACACTCTATACTATAGCTGCTCTGTATATTATATATACACTACATATTATGTATACTGTTATATTGTATTATGGTATTATGTATACTGTTATATGTACTGTTAGTGCATTCTATATCAAGAAATGATGTAACTGCTACCAAGAAACTAATCTCGATATTTCTAACGATCAGTTTAATTATTCTTGTAAAATCTTCCTCTTCTACTTCATCTTTCCTTCCTCATCTGCCTTTCAGCGTCGAGGGAAGATATAATTTGCGGGCTTTTGCTCTTCTGTTCGCCTCTGCTGCTGTCATGTTTCCTAGTGCTTCTAATATTCCATCGATCCATCTTTTTCGTGGTCGACCCTTGGGTCTGGTGTTCTCACAACGTTTGCTGAAGGCTCGTTGTGTTGTGTTTTGATCTTTCTGCCTTATAACATGGCCAAACCATTTTATCTGTTGTTTCCTTATATATTCTATGGCGGGGGCTATTCTTAGTTTTTTTTTTCTCAGTTCTTCATTTCTGATCTTATCTCTCAGGTTGTTTCCTGTCATTCGTCTAACACATTTCATCTTAGAAGAGGTTATTTTTTTCTTATTGTTCTTGCATCTAGGGTCCAGGTCTGGCATTGGTAGCACATTGGTTCAATCATCGATGTCTGGAAAAACGAACAACGTTGGCATCACTCGCTGTTACAGTGAGTTTGGAAGATGAGGTGACTGAAGATATAAATGGTAGTTCTGAAGTGTAGGACTTAATCACTAAGAGTGAAAATTGTTTACAGAAAATGATTGATATCGCAGTGGTAGAAAGTAAAAATAAGGACCTTAGCCTCAACAACAACAAGAAGCACTTGTTGCATCACAGAAAAGAATACATCATGTAGAAATTAAACTATGTAATGTAAATAAACGGAACCATATAAAAACGGGTAAATGAATTCAAATACCTTGGAACAGGGTTAAGTTTAGGTGGTAAATGTACAACAAAGATGAGGTGCAGAATAGGTCAGTAAGGCTGTATTTCAAAGAATGGGAAAATATTATGCAAAATATTTTTGTTAATCTAAATAAGAAAGAAAACGTTTTTAGGTTTTATGTGGGACCAGTCTTGATACACAAAAGTGAACTACATGTACAGCTGAACTACAGATAGGGAAATAATTGGAGTCAACCGAAATGTGGTTTTACAGCATAATGTTGAGATGATCATAGACAGCTAATACAATTAATGCGGACGTTCTAAAGATGCCAAAACAAAGCGAAGACTAATTTCAAAAGTCAGAAAAACACACTCACAGATGTGTTAGACATTTAATGCTAGGACAACAAATGAGGAAATCGAGGGAAGAAGTGCTAGAGGAAAGATGATAGTAAAGATAAAAAAAAGTTTTAAAAAGTAAAGAGCAATGTCACGCCAAGTGGCGTAAAGAGAATATGGTGTTAGTGACCATAATTTGTATAGACTTTTAGCGCATGATTTTTGGGGTAATGTGGTCGGTATTACGCCCGTGCCGCTTTACTTTCCTAGAAAAAAAAAACCGGTACCCATTTAATGCTGGGTGAACCGGGAATCCGTCGATCAGGATCAAACCCGACCTCTTGTCCTTTGCAGTCCAGTTCACTAACCACTGAGCTATCGCGGCTTCCATAAAAATACAAAAGATACAAGATATATATTTAAGAGAGTGGTTTGGTAGGATGTCAACAACATCACTGATCAGCGGTTGCAGAGATAGAAAGTTACAGATAGACATGATCACCAAGGCCAGTTGACACGGTACTTGATAATGAAGTGAGTGTATGTTGAAGTGAGAACATGATGTGATGAGTGTTGTCAAGATTATGTTGTACCTGAATTTAACAAGTTCAGAAATGGTGTCTTTAATTCTCTCTCCCCCACAGCTTTCTATATTTTCACCAATCATGCTTCACCATATGGAGCGAATTTTCCCAAAACATCGAGATTGATACAAAAGTGATGTAATAATTCTCGTCTGAATGAATGTTTCTTTTGTCCATCATGTAATTGATTACCCGTTGTGTAGCTCACTATAAAACAGTTGCTTTGATAAATATTGCTCCGTTATGTGCAATATAAAAGCAATTCCTAATCATTTCACTCTGAACATATATAGCATTTTTGCCATAAATCAAATACAACACACACATCAAAGTTTACATAAAAATTGTACGGTTGTAATTTTACGTTGTCTTTTTTTTTTTTTTTTTTAGGTGCCATAAAACTAAATCACCGTTGCGGCCGGATAAGACTTTCTGTTGTAATAGCTGGCAAACAAAGAAAGAGAAACAAATAAAAACGCACCTAGCATTATATTTACAAGCAGCATTGCATTTTGTCATCATCATCCTGTGCCATACCGATTGTCGTAGGCAATCATTTCCTTCCACAATCTTCTGTAGTGCCTTGTATCAATTCTGTTGTTTGACTGTTTTCCATGCCATGACACCACTCTATCTATTACTTTCTCTCTTTGTCGTCCGCGATCTATTTTTCCCTGTATTTTGCCAGTTGTAAAACTGTATGGGACACATACAAAAAAAAAACCAACTGACAAACATTTATCACCACAGTTCAATGACATAATTTACAGATTATGGTTATGGTTATGGAAGGCCCCGGTATCACTGCAAACGAATCTATTCTCCATCATACGATATCATCATTCATCGGAAACAATCGGAATATCGAAACACAATCAAAACAGATAAAACGCACAGCTCACAGTGTGCACAGAGCACTTAATTCAGTAGCTCCTGCAACAAGCCGGACTTTGAATATGAGGAAACTGTAACAAGGAACACTTTTCAGACATAGCCTTCAATGGTTCTTGACGCCTATCCACCATATTGTCCGAAAGTATTTCACGTCCTCCTGAAAATGATGATCGTCACATTTTTAAAAAATGTATAGCGCTTGATGATGTTAGGATATAATATTTTGACTCCAAACCGAACATATGAAACACAGTTAGTCGTCGGAATTTCCCCGTCGCACATCAAACAACAGACCGTAAGATCTTTCTGCAATGTAAATTTGTGCAATTATAAAACAGTTCACACGTCCACCTTCGATCTCATAGTAGCCCTCTTGAATCTAGACAACATCCCTCCTGACTAACATGAAACTCCGGGAGTCACCCCGGTGCTGCAAAGTCATGAAAGAAACTCTTTCATTTCGCCATTCATTATTAGCGTACGGCCGTTTTATGGATATACAATCAGCTATTATGATGACGCAGCTCACACCACAATGGCTGCGCCCATAAAATCCTGATTACTCTAATAAATGCAGCCAACAACGTACGAAAAGAGGTGCAAAATTTTTAAAGTGAAAACTTCGGTTGACTTGGCAGATCAGTCCATATTAATTAGTTGTAACATGTAAATAATTGGCCTTTACAGATGTTGCAGCACATATCACGATTTACACCTTCACTAACACATTTCATGACACACCAAGATTAGTGTCACCAAACTTTGATACTGCAATATACCGACATCGCTTTCCCTCTTAACCCATAGTTCCTACCTCCAGGATCACTACCTCCAATAGGTCACCATGTCATTTCTTGATGTCATTTATTTTTAATTTCACTTTTTATATCAGATTTCAAGATGATTGTTTAGAAACACTTTTATTTTCAGTCTACTATTGACAAATGAAGTCGCAGGTTACTCTATTGTTACAAAAGATGGTCGCAGCTGGCACGTTTAGTTAGTAATCATTGGATTCCATTTATGTTGTTCTGTCTTGTTCTCATAAACCAATCTATAGCCAGTAGAAAGATAAATGAGGATTTTCAGACAATACTCCCTCATTGTGCTGTTCTTATTTTTAATGCTTATGTACTCTATCTTTCACTACATCTCATTTCGACATATACATATATTTTTGCATATTAATATATTTTGTAGAAATTGCAGATCTGGCACTAATACCGTGGAAAAATAGAAAATCTACGCGGATATTTAAATACACATCATAGGCATTCAATACAACATGAAAATGAACATCAACAAATCAGAAGTCATGAATATCGCAAAAGAGAAACAGAAAAAAAACAACATAACGATGGATGGCAGACAACTAAAATAAGTGGAGGAATTTAAATATCTAGGACGTCCAGTGACAAAAGACAATTCACAAACAGCAGAAATAGAAATAAGATGCAACAAAGCTTGTCATGTCATCGAATTCTGTCACAACTATTGTCCAACAAGGAAATAGCTCTAAAAGTTAAAACGGACAGTCTACAATACAATCTTCATCCTAACTTTGTGCTAATAATGCTAGACGTGTGCCCTAGATGCAAGAGCCATAAGAAAAATAATCACTACCGATATGAAATTTGTTAGACAAATGTCAATAAAACAACCTGAGTGATAAGATCAAAAATGAAGATCTGAGAAAAAAACTAGGAATATTTCCCGCCACTGAGTACATAAAGAAACAACAGATACATTTTTTTTTAAACGTGATAAGGGAGAAAGATCAAAACATAACACAACGCGAGCCTTCAACGTTGAGAGAACACTAGACCCAAGGGCCGACAACGAAACAGATGACTTGATGGAACATTAGAAAAACTATGAATCATAACATCAGGAGAAGCCAATAAAAGAGCAAAGGACTGCATATTATATCTCCCCTGAACACTGAAAGGCAAATGAGGAAGGAAAGAAGATGAAGAAAAAATCGAAGTAAAAACAATCATAATCTCATTCGTGAGAAAATTTTCATATTCCTTCATAGTGAGCTAAGAAATTCCTCACATTCTATAAGGAGCTAAGAAAATGTTCTTATAACAAACATAGCAAGGAGTTTCTTCACATTCCATTAAGGGCTCAGACATTTCCAACGTAATTTTGACCCCTAAGAAATTCTTCACATCTCATCAAGAGATGATAAAATTGTAACATTCCACAGGACGTAAGAAATATTTTACATTGCACAAAGTTAAGAAATGTTTCATCACATTCCACAGGACGTAAGAAATATTTTACATTGCACAAAGTTAAGAAATGTTTCATCACATTCCACAGGACGAAAGAAATATTTTACATTCCACAAAGTTATGAAATGTTTTACCACATTCCACAGGCGGAAAGACATTGTTCGCATTCCACCGGAGGTAATTCCACAGGAGGTAAGAAATGTTTCACATTCCATAGCAGATAAGAAATGCTTCACATTCAACAGGTGATAAGAAATTGTCACACATTCCATAGACGATTAAGAAACACCTTATATTCCATGAGAAAATGCAAGAAATTATTTCTATCACACACACTGCCAAGAAATTCTTTCTATCACACACTCTGCCAAGAAATTCTTTCTATCACACACACTACCAAGAAATTCTTTCTATCACACACTCTGCGAAGAAATTCTTTCTATCACACACACTGCCAAGAAATTCTTTCTATCACACACTCTGCCAAGAAATTCTTTCTATCACACACACTGCCAAGAAATTCTTTCTATCACACACTCTGCCAAGAAATTCTTTCTATCACACACACTACCAAGAAATTCTTTCTATCACACACACTGCCAAGAAATTCTTTCAATCACACACACTGCCAAGAAATTCTTTCTATCACACACACTACCAAGAAATTCTTTCTATCACACACTCTGCCAAGAAATTCTTTCTATCACACACACTACCAAGAAATTCTTTCTATCACACACTCTGCCAAGAAATTCTTTCTATCACACACACTACCAAGAAATTCTTTCTATCACACACACTGCCAAGAAATTCTTTCTATCACACACACTGCCAAGAAATTCTTTCTATCACACACTCTGCCAAGAAATTCTTTCTATCACACACACTGCCAAGAAATTCTTTCTATCACACACACTGCCAAGAAATTCTTTCTATCACACACACTGCCAAGAAATTCTTCACTTTTCGTAGGAAGGTAAGAAATTTCTCACATTTCTTAGGTATCTACAAAATATCTCACATGTCAAGCACATCTTTAAATTGCTTTAAATCCATAGAGGGCTAAAAAATGCTTCACATACGTAAACAGATCAGATATTCTTCACATTTCATAAATAGATAAGAAATGCTTCACATGAATAGTGAGTTAAGACATGTTTTCACATTCGGCTGACAGTTTAAATACACTTAACAACATACGAATTAAGCCAACATCTAATTAAAATCATCTAATTAAAATCATCTAATTAAAATTATCTAAAACTTATAATATATATAAAATATTTAACAGTTTTTTTTACTGTTGTACTAGTTACTTTTAATTAGATGATTTTAATTTAAGTATTTAAAAGTTTTTTATACCTTTTTTGCGGTTTCGCCTTGTCTTTTGGCTTGTGTGCTGAGACTGCTATGATGGGAACTGCAGCTACCTTTCTTTGTTCGGGAGATGAGATATTAATTCGGATGATTCCACTGGCACGGGCGGTTGAGCAATTATGGATTTTAATTCCTTTGCAGTGATACTGGGGCCTTCCATAACAATTAATGACAGATTTTAAGAATTCTCAGCATTTCATAGAATTCTAAAAAGATCCCAATATTTCATATACATTCAATAATTTATTATTATCCAAAGACAACTCATAAATTCTACAAATTACAAAGACATCTAAGAGATTCTAAACATTTAATAGATATTACAGAGACTATTCACATTCGATATACAGCTATCAGATCTTCAACATTCCATAAACATCTACGAAAATACCTACATTCCATAGACACCTGAGAAATACTCCACATTCTATAGAAAGCTAAGAATTATGTGTTCTCATTCCATAGCCATTTAAATAATTCTATACATTCTATAAACGACTAAAGACAAGTTATACATATTCCACACAGGTTTAAGAATGTTCCACATTCTATGGAAATGTAAGAAATTCTCCACATTCCATTGGCCCGTAAAATTAATATAAAACGAACTAATAATTATAGTTTTAACAAGAAGAAAAATAGTGCAGAACTTTACAATTGTATTTAAGAAGAAATTCTCAGTTAATTTAGTTACATCGAGAACGTTCGACATTTAATAATCTCGAAGAGTCCATAGAGATATATATAATAGTAAACTGCTGAGCTTTTCGTGAAACCACAGTCATTTTGTGACTTGAAATGTATATTTAGAAAATCAATACAATAAATATTTTGTGAAAGAGATTATCATCATTGTCCCATTACCAAACACGATGTAATGATGATAATGAGGTAATACCATCACTCCTTTTCGTCGATTATGCTACAAATTTCAAGTATCCTTTTAATACCTAGTGATCAGTGTCACTAACTGTAAGAACAACTGTCAACTAAGCAATCAACAGCTGCCAACTAAGCAATCAACAACTGTCAACTAAGCAATCAACAACTGTCAACTAAGCAATCAACAACTGTCAACTAAGCAATCAACAACTGCTAACTAAGCAATCAACAGCTGCTAACTAAGCAATCAACAACTGCTAACTAAGCAAATAACAACTGCTAAATAAGCAATCAACAACTGCTAAATAAGAAATTAACAATGGCTAACGTCTAATCCCCGCCATAACTAGTACCCTACACAGCGACCACAAACCAACAGAATCGATTATATATTCATCGATACATCAAATTAATTTTTTTTAGGACTGAAAATCTCTAACTCTCATGGATTCGAAATATTAAATCGACGTATATATTATATTACCTATGACAGGCTACGGTTAACAAAAACACATCAATAGGCTCCAAGACTATGAAGATGGAATATATTTGAATTGCTGACACAATAGTAAATTCCAACAGTTTCTGTCCACTTTATGACAAGGCCCTTACTTATCTTACAATGTTCCAGGCTTAGGGACCATGCACATTTGAAAGGTTGAACCTGGCGTTCTTTATGTTATGGTTATGGTTAGTCGAAGGCCCCGGTATCACTGCAAACGAATTAAAATCCCTAATTGCTCAACACCAGTGCCAGTGGAATCATCGGAATTAACATCTCATCTCAATGAAGGATTCAAACAAAGAACGGCAACTGCAGTCCCCATCATAGCAGAAATAGCACATGCCAAAGAAGATAGGGCCGAGCGGCACCAAAAGTGAGCGAACGCAGCTGAACTGTCCTTCGTCATAAGATATCATCATTCATCGTAAGAAATTGCAGTATCGAAACACGATCCGGATGAAAAACACAGCTTACAGTGTGCACAGAGCACTAAACTCAGTAGCTCCAGCAGCAAACCGGACTTCGAATATGAGGAAACTGCAACAATGAACACTTTTCAGATCGAGCCTCAATGGTTCCTGCCGGCTATCTGCCGTATTGACAGGAAGTCCCTTATTTAGGTATTATTGTTAAATATAAAAATATTAACGGTTTAAGTTATGACAAAGCGCTGCGTAAATGCTCATGTAGTATAGATAAAAACACCAGTGTGAACAACGTTGACATATATTATGATCATCAAATACCATGTGTGCTGGCATAGATGATCTCACAAATCTCCATTTGGACAGTTTTCTATCATTTGCATTGTTGATTTTCTGACAAACCATTCTCTTAAACTGCCGGGTATCTTTTTCACTTCTCTTCCCGCTATCTCTCCTTCCCTCAATTTTCCCAGTTGTTACAATATATTCCAGCTGTTCCCTTCTCATTACACAGCCAAAAAAATGATTGTTTCTTCCTAACATTGGAAATTAGCTCTCTTTTTGCTTTGGCCTCTTTCAGAACGTTTTCATTACTCTACTTAGCTGTCCATTGTATTACCATCATTCTTCTGTAATAATCACAATTCTACAGCCTCCAGTGATTTTCGTTGACATACACTCGATGATAAAACAGAAGCTTTGAAAGTTGCTTTACCGCATTAAGATTACCAGAGAATTAGAGACAAATAGACAATCCCTGAAGAAAGTATTTTTGTTATTCCATGGTTTACTAGCTTGTTTAAAATTGTTAATTTCCGCTGTAGGAGAGTCGCTAGAAAATAAGTGAGGACAAAAAGTTTGGTTAGATCATGATTGACGGCTTCAAATGTTAACACCCCCCCCCCCCCCCGCGACCCCACCCATTTTAATGGTTACGAGATATATTATCTAGGAAATATAAACGGCACCATTACAATACTAATTGTGTCCCCCCAAAAAAACTAAGATGGGAACATATGTGCTTTAACGTGAAATTACCTACTCGCCACACTTAAGTAGTGACTGCATTCTTTTGTTTGCTGAAGAAAGCCAAAATCACAAGATGGAAAAAAAATGGCACAAGCGTAATGAAAATTGCAACAAAACTTCAATCTACAAAAATACAGGAACATGAAAGGTATTTGTATAACAGTGAAAATATATTTTAGGAGGATGGAGAATAGGCACAGAGAACAGATTCAAGGAGAGGGATACAGAGAACAGATTCAAGGAGAGGGATACAGAGAACAGATACAAAGTGAGATACATAAAAGGACAAATAGAACAAAAATATAAAAGGATACAGGGGACAGAAACACAACGAAGGACATAGGGAACAGACACACAGAGAACGTCTATTATTCATCAACGGAAAAAATATGAGTACCTTCGAAGTCGGAGTTATCTGTCTGTGCGGCGAGGGACCTCAGTACACACGGCTACCGGGAAAGATGGATTAACACGCAAAATTCAGTTCCTAGTCTCTAGGGACTTTGTCAGAGATCAAAGCTGGCGAACGAAAAAAAAAAACTGACACACAGAGAAGGACACAAGGAACAGACACACAGAGAAGGACACAGGGAACAGACAAACAGAGAAGGACACAGGGAATATACACACATAGAAGGACACAGGGAACATACAGAGAAGGATGCTGAGAACAGACACATAGAGAAAGACACATGGAACAGACGCACACAGAAGAACACGGGGAACAGACACACAAAGAAGATCACAGACCTTGAGATAGACGATTGTGTGACAACATCAGAACCAACTACAACAGTTGCAAATTTACGGAGACTGTCAGAAGAGTAAGAGCGATGTGTCTACCTCGACACCCGAAGTGGTTCAAGAGGTAGTGTAGAAGAAGAACAAGCAGAGAGACAGTGAGAGAGAGAGAGAGAGAGAGAAAGACAACAATCACTGTTATATTGCTAAAACCCAGCGTTTTGAAGAACAAACTATGAGTTTGTTGTGATATTTCTATGACATGGACACATATAATTGTTTGGATCAAATTTGTTGCAAGTTTGCTTAATTAAATCACTTCAGCAGTTGCACGCATGGTATTGCAAACAAGACTGTATTAGAGAAATCATAAACATAACATTTTTGCACAACATAAACAAGACATTTCTGTATAAATTATGCATTTAAATGTTTTATAATTACATAGCACAAACATGACAGTATATAGAAATCACACATATAAGAGTTTTAAATATTGTAAACACAACATGTTACAGAAATCACACATATAAAAGTCTTAAATAATGTAAACACAACATGTTACATAAATCACACACATACAAGTCTTCAATAATGTAACCACCAAAAAAAAAAAAAAAAACGTTTACACAACTTTCAATCACGACAGTTATTTATCATTTCTGTTGTTGACCTTCTGTCTGCCAAGGCATTCTCTTAAGCTGTCTGATATTTTTTCTCTTTGCATCCCTCTATCTCTTCGTCCCTCAATTTTCCCAGTTGTTACAATATATTCCAACTGTTCTCTTCTCATTACATGGCCAAAAAGTGATGATTGTTTCTTCCTAATATTGGAAATTACCTCTTTTCTTGCTTTGGCCTCTTTCAGACAGTTTACATATACTAAACACAATATGACAACAGGAATCGTGCATGATAAGAAAACTTTCATATCGTTTATAATAAAACTATTTTAGCAGTGTTTTGTAGAACGACAAATATACACCTCATCATCTTTTTGTGCCTCTAGGCTGGCAACAATGGAGTAATTTTCTTGCCTTGGTATACTCTTTAACTGGCTTACCAGTTAATCCCTTAGTTTTGACAGTCTACTTCAATCATTATTTGCCTTTGTTTCGTTTACTTTTTATTCTTCATTCTACTAGACTTTTAGTAAGTACACATGCTAAGATAAACACAGTACACAAAACGTTTGAATCGCCAAAAATAATGTTGGCCAATAGTTATCTCCTTATTGATGTAGAGCATGTGTATTTTCTTTCCTTCTAATTCTTCATCGTCCTTCCAGCTCCACATGGAGCATACGTCTTCTTCATCAAACACTTTCCAAGCGGTCTGTTTATTGCTATTCTTTATCTCCGCTTTCATCTTTCTTCTCCAAGTACACCTTGACCTTCCTCTTTGTCATCTCCCCTGTGGTCATTTTCCTGCTTTGATTTTATAAAACTGCTCATTTTCATCGGCAGACGCTAGTTTTAAGACTTACTGTACAATATATAAATAGTGAACGTCCCTTGACATTATTGTTTAGCACAGTTCTCAAGGTTTCAGTAGAAAAATGTACACCACGACATTGAAGACGTGTACCGAAGTGATATTTGTAAGTGTTTGTCAGTTGATTTCATTAATCAACAATTTAAATTACCAAATGTCGCGAATTTACAACACAACATTGAAGACGTGCACCGAGGTGATATATGTGCATGCGTTTGTTTATTCATTTCATTCATTCAGTTTCAATTCGTAAATGTAGCGAAAGCATCTTACCACTATCGTTCCTGCTTTACACAATCTCTAACAAAAGGTATCACATATTTTTGTAGTAAGTTATGGCGTCCTGGCGTAGTACTGACCGCAAAATCCTCAAATGTAGATATTGTCATTAAAAAAAAAACTCTGAACCTAATTTTCATAATGTGTATATGCCACAACGGGTAGTGGGTATCTTTTTACTATTGCTAAAATACAATCAAGCAAACAACACAACGTTGATATGTGTACGTGTATACGTTTGGGACACTTTTGAATACACACAACATTGGCAAGTTTTTATTTTATAAATACAATAATAAAAAAATAAACTTTAAAATGTTTACAGACACAACTATTTATACAAATAATTGCTAAAGAGAATAGTAAAAAAAAAAAAAAAAGTAAAGAGCCTCGCCACGCCAAGTGGCGTATAGGGAATATGGTGTTAGTGACCATACATTTTACAGACCTTCGGCACCATAATTTTTGGAGTAATGTGGTCGGTAATGTTTTGGAGTAATGTGGCCCGTGTCGCTTTACTTTCCCAGAAAAAAAAATCCGGTGCCCATTTAAGGCTGGGTGAACCGGACCCCGCCGATTGGGATGGAACCCTACCTCCTGCCCTTTGTAGTTTAGTTCACTAACCACTGAGCTATCGCGGCTCCCGCTAAAGAGAATGGTAAGTTAAAAATTAAACTATGGGAAAGTGTTGTAATTTTGATCAACAGAGTTTATAAAAATTAAACTCAGAAGATGTAGGAAAATATAAATAACACTTCTTTACAATAAACATAAAAAAGAATACAAGAGAGCACGAAATGTTAGCAAAAATGGAACAATTAAAATAATTAAAGAAAACTTACTTTTTGTGGATTTAAACTTCCAATCAGAAAAAAGCAATTTTCTAGAACGATCTGGTCCAAAGATTTACGACTCACTTGTAATCACAGAACTACGCAACAGTCACCTCCAACAGCTATTTATCAACGCCCCCGTTCGGTTTCAACATCCTTTCTAATTCGTAACCACGTGTAAAATTCTTGTCTAAGTTTCAACTTCAAAAATAGATAATTGAATCTTTAACTCTTCGTTGTTAACACATTGAGCATTATGAACAGAGTTCTCAACAACACAACGAATATTTTTTTTTAATTACCGCGATATCGTGGGGAGAACAACTCGTCTGAACGAGGTTTGGGGGGCAGATAACTTCATGTAAAACGATTGGTTAGAATAGTCCATTTTAGAAGTAACTTGACACAGAAGTAATGTAAATAATATCAATAATTAATACGGCATCACACCTCTGTTACGCGAAGTGAAAACAACATTGAAAGCGTGTTAAACCAGGTACTTCATCGTTCTTCCATGTTGATTAACACACTGAAGAATGACATAATAAACCATTTTAGACAAAATTGCGCCATATGCGTATTTCCCTTCGTTGCCTTCTCTTGTCATCTTCCCCTTCTCTTACTCTTCCATTGCAAAATAGCGTTTTGACGCCGGACAAGACTGTGGTCACGTGGTAGAAGAAATATCTGGAGAATAGGGGTGGGGGGGGAATATCTGCTCTCGTTAATGGAGTCTGCAATAATGTTCGCGACCATATGGAAGTGATAAAATGGCGTCAAAGTCACCTTATTTCATTGAGAAACGATCGAACGTACAAGGGTGGAAGCGTAGCCTGAAAATGTGGCACACACTGAGGAAGAGGAGAGGGCTGAGACGTGGGCCTCGGTGGGGATTGCTCACAGATTTGTAAAGTCCCTTATCACAAGAACAGAAGCAGCTTATCCAGGAATTGCTCCTTTACGAGACTGTAAAATGTTAGCTTTTAATTGCTCGCGATATTTCTTTTATATTTTATATATCTCATATCGATGCTACAAACCGATCACTACTGGTAATATAGAGTAAAATAATTAAATCAAAATAAAGTCCTTCACGTCTGTCCCATACTACGACTATTGTGTTAAAATGCCAGTGAGATGAGAACATTATGTACTAGGTAAAGTTATGGCCGAAATAGCCACAATTACACCAGGCCGCCCTATTAAAAATAACAACTTTATGACACACTCTTTCAGAGCCTGGTAAACACCAACATCGATGGAGAGAAAATTTGCTGGGATTTGAACCTGCATGCACTGGTCAGCAGACGAGCGTACAGATCACTTCGCCACCGATGCCTTGTCACTGACAGCTTGAAATAAATAATTGAAAATTAACTCTCAGCGCGCTCTTCATGTTATTAATACCTTCATATATTTTCCCACTATTCATCTTATGATTTTCATTCTTTCCCTCTCAACCATAGATACCTTAATATTCTATCTTCTGGAAAACTTTGCAAAATTGGAACTGTACAATGATTTTTCAGATGCAATTACCATAGAATCATTGCATTAATTTGTAAAAGGTGTTATTTCTGTTCTGTGAATTACACAATATTTATGGGGTATTTTTTCTGTTCGTGCGTATCTGGTTAAGTGTTATATTTCATTAATGATATGATATGAATTAATTCTGCGTCAGACGTTTACATTTTATTTTGGTAATAATCCCTTTCGAAATAGCAGACACAATTCTCTTTTATTTTTTTTTTATCCCAAAGAAAAATAGTTAAATCTCCGTTAGTGTTATGTTATCTTCTCAATGTCAAAATCACTCCCCTCACCAAGTCTCGTCCATTGGACGGGATTGAGAGCAGACAAGTTTCACCCCCGGACCTCGCTTTAACCTCGCGCCAGGAATTTGTATCGCGGGCGGCTCGCATGACGCCGAGTCGCATCCTCAACTGATGATACTCATCTGCTGATAGGACTAGCTTTTTCTGGTTTAATCAACAGTCGAGTTTTAACTGCATGCAGTCATCCGACCGTCCTAAATGAGAGGAAACGAAGGTTTAACGGCCCAGTTTGACGCGAATAAGTAGATTATAGTTAAGTCAACGCTGACGTCAATAAAGGAGAGACAAAATTTCAGTAGGAAGAGATGTATGTGGGACATTTCAAGTTCTTCTCTCCCCTTGATAGAACTAGACATAATACACATGCTGGAGTCACCGTGGGAATTATAAGGTGTTCCTTAGAGTATAAAAAAGAGAAGTTAATAAAAGATACGCTGACTACTTTAACTTGTAGAAACTCAAAGATCAGTGTCCAACATTGCCGGAAATAAAACCTTATATATGAAACACACAAAAAATGCAAACAAGAAAATAGTTTTAAAAGTAATAATTTGTTTATAACAATTCAAATATTTGATCTGAGTAATGTCAACGTCTTTCCGCACCATTCATGGCGAGCTTCTCGATCTCAATTACGAGTTGATATCCTTAGGCTTTAGATTTATGCTAAGATTTTGGGTTTCTATGTTTTTTTTTTGTTTTTTGTTTTCTGGAAGTTAATGCTACTTTTGTTACTCTGTTTCTTTACCACCCCTATTTGTTTCTCCTCTTGATATATAGAAATTCAAAGATATATGAAAATTGTCTTTTTTTCCACTGCTTTCTCTTACTTCCGGGTGCACTTTTTCTTCTTGTGTAGACATATTTTTATCTACCTTCTTTCTTCTATCGGTTAATCTCAGGCCGTATTCAGGTAGCCAATATAGACAGAACGTTACCTTTTTTCACGCTCTCACTGCAGCTAATAAGTTTTCCCTAAAATGAAGGCCTTCAGCTTGATTCACGTGTGTCTATTTAATGTTAATTGTGCAGAATGTATTTAATAAGAAGCCAACCGCACGTACAAAACAGCAACAGTGGACATTGGCCAAGTATACTGATGCTGGTTTTAATACAAACCACTAAAAACAGTATGAATGAACATTGTGCTACAGATTGAGTTATAATAAAATAAATATGCGTTAATTAAACACACGAAGGTATCACGAAGGTACAGACTTTCATTAATGGATGCTTGCGCAGAATAAAGTGATGGAAATGGCAGGACAAAGTCACTAACGTGGAATTATGGAAATGTACCGGTCAAATACCAGTGGATAAAGAGATACAGCGAAGACGATGGCGATGGATAGGACAGACACTACGGAAGCCAACTGAGAGTATTACACAACAGGCCTTTTTTGGAATCCCCAGGGGAAAAGACAAAGAGGAAGACCAAGGAACTCTTGGAGAAGACAGATCGAAGCAGAGATGAAGATGATGGGGAAGACATGGAATGATCTTAAAAGAATTGCAAAAAACAGAACGACTTGGAAAGTGTTTGTTGAAGACCTATGCTCCACTGGGAGCTAAAAGGTAGAAGAAGAAGAGGAAGAATTAAACACAGTTGTATTATATATATATATATATATATATATATATATATATATATATATAAGTAATGAGCTCCCGTCACGCCAAGTGGCGTTTAGGGTATATGGTGTTAGTGACCATACATTTTACAGTCCTTTATCACATGATTTTTGGGGTAATGTGGTCGGTTTTACGCCCGTGCCGCTTTACTTTCCCAGGTTCTTATCTTGACAGTCGATTGGTAGAAAGCATGATTAGCCAGTAGTTTGGTAAAAATGTTAGTTCTTATGCTGGATGCTGCTTTGCCGAACAGCTTCTCTCGTGGCTGAGTATATGAATATTGGATAGACAGATCCGGCCACATAACAAATAAGATGTGTTCGTGGCGCCTGGTCTCGTCTCCTTTTTATTGCCCATTTTATCTTCTGAATTTGATATCAGTACTTCCTTGAAAGTTTCTGTGCCATTTTTTATTTTTGTTTTTCGTGTGCTACGACCTGCAGCCAGATTTTCCCAGTTTCTTTCAGTGAAAGAGAATTCACTCAAGGAAGCCCAGCAAATATCCTTATATCTCAGCGGTGGTTTTTTTTCCGTTTAGCCTCGTTCCGTTCTTAATTTCACTATGTAATATTTGTTTGGGAATACGATTGTTTGTCATTCTTATTACATAACCCAGCCACTTTAGGCTACGACTCATAATTTGTATTATATGATTACTGGTAATATTTTAAATGACGATTAAAGTAATTCTGACAGCGTATATGGTCAATGAAATCAAACATGAATGTAAACTTCAGATTGTACATGCACTGCAAAGGTGACGTGCAGAATAGTTCGGCAGGTAAAAATAAGAAGTATATTATGCAACAGATTTTGTCAATGGAAATAAGAAAATATGTTTCAGTGTTCTATATTGATATATGGGTGCCAATTCTGGACAATCGAACAGGAAACAAGGTAATCGTTGGCGGCCACATAAATGTGGTTTTACAGAAGAACGTTGCGAAGGACAGCTTGAAAAATGAGTGGTGATGACTTTCTAAAAGAGATCACAACAAAGAGAAAGCTTATTTGCAACATGCGGAAGAAATAATCATTATTTTTGGCAATATAATGAGAAAGGAAACAACTGGAAGAAATATTTTGACAACATAAAATAATCTAGCGAAGATATTAAAGCCGAAAGCAGAGAGAAAGAATACAAGACAGTTTAAAAGATTGGTTTTTTAGGAGGTCAACAGTAGAGCTAAGATGCGGCTGTAGAGATAAAATGTTCAGGAGAGACATGATCACAGATGCCAGCAAGTACCGTACTTGATGATGATGACAATTGTTATTACCTCTAATTTTGTTCTGTGTAGTCTATCATTATTCCATAATCTTTTTATGAGGACAAGAATTGGTGGAAAGATGTGATATATATATATATATATATATATATATATATATATATATATATATATATATATAGAGAGAGAGAGAGAGAGAGAGAGAGAGAGAGAGAATGAGGAGTCTAAAGGTTGAGAAGGGATGTGGTGGATCCGGAGTGCATAGTGCGAAAAACAGATGTATTTATAATCAACACATTACAGGAACAATCAGCCTGCATGCGCTTCGAAAAATGGTGGGACGAGCGGTGAAGCGAATATGCCGCGAAGATTGCTCTGATGTCCAGCGATAGCAGACGCGAAGATTGCTCTGATGTCCAGCGATAGTAGACGCGAAGATTACTCTGATGTCCAGCGATAGTAGACGCGAAGATTACTCTGATGTCCAGCGATAGTAGACGCGAAGATTACTCTGATGCCCAGCCATAGCAGACGCTAAGATTGCTCTAATGTCCAGCGATAGTAGACGTGAAGATTACTCTCATGCCCAGCGATAGAAGACGCGAAGATTGCTCTGATGTCCAGCGATAGTAGACGCGAAGATTACTCTGATGTCCAGCGATAGTAGACGCGAAGATTACTCTGATGCCCAGCTATAGCAGACGCTAAGATTGCTCTAATGTCCAGCGATAGTAGACATGAAGATTACTCTCATGCCCAGCGATAGAAGACGCGAAGATTACTCTGATGCCCAGCGATAGTAGACGTGAAGATTACTCTAATGCCCAGCGATAGTAGACGTGAAGATTACTCTAATGTCCAGCGATAGTAGACGTGAAGATTACTCTAATGTCCAGCGATAGTAGACGTGAAGATTACTCTAATGTCCAGCGATAGTAGACGTGAAGATTACTCTAATGTCCAGCGATAGTAGACGTGAAGATTACTCTAATGTCCAGCGATAGTAGACGTGAAGATTACTCTAATGTCCAGCGATAGTAGACGCGAAGATTACTCTGATGTCCAGCGATAGTAGACGCGAAGATTACTCTGATGTCCAGCCATAGCAGACGCTAAGATTGCTCTAATGTCCAGCGATAGTAGACGTGAAGATTACTCTCATGCCCAGCGATAGTAGACGTGAAGATTACTCTAATGTCCAGCCATAGCAGACGCTAAGATTACTCTAATGTCCAGCGATAGTAGACGTGAAGATTACTCTCATGCCCAGCGATAGTAGACGTGAAGATTACTCTAATGTCCAGCGATAGTAGACGTGAAGATTACTCTGATGTCCAGCGATAGTAGACGTGAAGATTACTCTAATGTCCAGCGATAGTAGACGTGAAGATTACTCTAATGTCCAGCGATAGTAGACGTGAAGATTACTCTGATGTCCAGCGAGAGTTAACGAGATCAAAAGATATCTACGAGAAAACCTGGATAAATCAGGGAAGATCCAGAACAGCTTTTTTTAAGGAGTCAACTCATAGGGGTAATTGACAGACGTTTGTGGAGACTCCACATTAAATGATAGACGATTGACAAGCGATCAGTAAGTGTGTGAGTGTCCTAGAATTGTATTGCGGAGTTCTCAGGACTGGCCACGCCAGATACCCAGAATGCCCAAGAAATAGGAGGAGCCTAATTGGCAACAAAAACATCAAGCAGAGACTTTCTCGAGACTTTCATTTATTCTTTCGAAGGGATGCTGCGAAGATATAGATGAAGATAGCCGATGTTAGGACCATGCCTCAATGCAAAGAAGTGCTGGTAAATATGTATGGCATTAGGGAGTATAAGAAGTTATCACCAAATTTGTAGAACCATTAGAATTGTAATATATCCAGAAGGAGATACGGAAGCTATCAATGAATTCCAGAACCATGGAGTTATTATAAACCAGTGAAGAGTTGTCTACATAATTCCTAAATATATTGATAATTGTGTTATATAAGCAAGTGTCAAGTTAGATATGATAAGCTAATCACGGAGTGGCCGCATCAACACCGTCTATTGACTAAGTGGACCCATACAATTCTAATGTATTTATAGCAGAGATATGATAAGCTAATCACGGAGTGGCCGCATCAACACCGTCTATTGACTAAGTGGACCCATACAATTCTAATGTATTTATAGCAGAGATATGATAAGTTAATCACGGAGTGGCCGCATCAACACCGTCTATTGACTAAGTGGACCCATACAATTCTAATGTATTTATAGCAGAGATATGATTCCATCGCTTTTATGGTTATGGTTAGTCGAAGGCCTTGGTATCACTGCAAACGAATTAAAATCCATAATTGCTCAACCACTCGTGTAGTGGAATCATCCGAAATAAAACTAATCTCATTGAAGGATCTAAACAAAGAAAGGCAGCCGCAGTCTCCATCATAGCAGCTACTGCACGTGCCAAAATGCATAAGGCCAAGCGGCACCGAAATTGAACGCAGCTGAACTGTCCTTCGTCATACATTAAAATCGCAATGTGATTTCTTACACACAGACTTGTACACATAATAATAAATACAGACGTTGATCTTGTTCCAAACATTGTGAGTTATCATTTCAATTGAATGTGTTAGTCGTAATGTAATGTATTATAACAGTAATCGTTTTTTTACGTGATAACTCACTGTCCTAGACAACCAACTAAGTCAGCAACCACAAATCATAGTCAGGAGAGCAAATGTAAAATACTGCTAATCATTATATTAATTCATTTTGGTCCACGTAACCATGACAACCAACAACTTCAGATCTAAGTCAGTAAACAAATTGCTAAAAATACAGCTACAGAAGGAGGTGTTTGTATTAATGTATTTCTATTGCTCAGAACATAGAACCAATGTGCCTGAATGTGTGCAGTGAAGTCGATTCTAAATATTTCTTTATAATTTTAGTTGTTTAAAATAATAACTGTACATTATTTTAATACTTTTTCTTGAGAAAAGCGGGTGCTTCCACAAGTGCGATTGCTGATAGTGCGATTACTGATAACTAGCCATTACCCTTATTTATGACTGTTGCTATTTATCATCTTACAATAATTTGTGTAAGCTAACATGCGCCATTTTGAATCTGGAAAATTTCCTGTCCCTCGGGTTAATATCAACGTTCACAATAACTTGTAAACACATATAAATTACATAGACAAGATATCAGGGGAAATAAATATTATGCCTACGTTTATTATTAGACAATTATTTACTGAATATATTTCTTCTGGATCATTTATAAACATTTATAAGTTTATATAAAATAAAATGTACAACACTAAAAACCATTGTAGATGATATTCATGGAATCTACGTTATGGTTGCATCATAGGTAAAATACACAAGAAGTACATACATTATTACCTACGTCTAATACAAAATTACTGATTACTTATAAGGTTTCTTGTAACAGTTTACAGGGAAGCAAAATATACGGAATTATCTTTATTTTAAATGGTCAAAATATGATAGCGACGTTATATAAATCAGTCTACGAAGTTCCACTGTTTGACCAGATTTTGAAAACTGGTCAGTGAAGAAAGTGGGATTAATAGACATTAAAAAAAAAAAATCTGAGATTCAAGACGTTTGTGCAAAATAAAGCCGATTATGATGAACAACTATTTTTATTTCTTATATTTTACACGTTAAATATATTTTATATGTTAAATATAAGTAAATATGTTTAATATATTTTAATGTTACTTTTTAATAACGGTTTTCGTTTATTACTTTAAGTTAAAGTTTAAATAAGCGGTAGTCGCACACAATTCCTTTCACTTATTTGTGTGACATGTGTTCACTTTTCTTGTGAATATGATGAAAGTACTTTTCTTAATCGATATGTCTATTTTACTATATTAAAGCTATACTAATATGATTTTGTCCAAGGATAGGCTAGGTACGGTCATGTTTAGTAGTATGTTATGTATTGTTAATTGAATGATAAGCTACTCACGGGTATGTCGAACGCTATGTTAGATATAGTTATGTTGGATGCTGTGATCGATATAGTTATGTTGGATGCTGTGATATATATAGTTATGTTGGATGCTGTGATAGATATAGTTATGATGGATGCTGTGATCGATATAGTTATGTTGGATGCTGTGATATATATAGTTATGTTGGATGCTGTGATAGATATAGTTATGTAGGATGCTGTGATAGATATAGTTATGTTGGATGCTGTGATAGATATAGTTATGATGGATGCTGTGATCGATATAGTTATGTTGGATGCTGTGATATATATAGTTATGTTGGATGATGTGATAGATATAGTTATGTTGGATGCTGTGATAGATATAGTTATGATGGATGATGTGATCGATATAGTTATGTTGGATGCTGTGATATATATAGTTATGCTGGATGCTATAATAGATATAGTTATGTTGGATGCTGTGATAGATATAGTTATGCTGGATGCTATAATAGATATAGTTAAGTTGCATGCTGTGATAGATATAGTTACGTTGGAAGCTGTGATAGATATAGTTATGTTGGATGCTGTGATAGATATAGTTATGTAGGATGCCGTGATAGATATAGTAATGTTGAATGCTGTGATAGATATAGTTATGTAGGATGCTGTGATAGATATAGTTATGCTGGATGCTGTAATATATATAGTTATGTTGCATGCTGTGATAGATATAGTTACGTTGGAAGCTGTGATAGATATAGTTATGTTGGATGCTGTGGTAGATATAGTTATGTAGGATGCTGTGATAGATATAGTAATGTTGAATGCTGTGATAGATATAGTTATGTTGCATGCTGTGATAGATATAGTTACGTTGGAAGCTGTGATAGATATAGTTATGTAGGATGCTGTGATAGATATAGTTATGCTGGATGCTGTAATATATATAGTTATGTTGCATGCTGTGATAGATATAGTTACGTTGGATGCTGTGATATATATAGTTATGCTGGATGCTGTGATAGATAAAGTTATGCTGGATGCTGTGATAAATATAGTTATGTTGGATGCTGTGATAGATATAGTTATGTTGGATGCTGTGATAGATATAGTTATGTTGGATGCTGTGATAGATATAGTTATGCTGGATACTGTGATAGATATAGTTATGTTGGATGCTATTATAGGTATAGTTATGTTGAATGTTAAACTAAGTTATGTTTATTTGTATGTCAGTTATAGTTACCTAGGATATAATGTTGTGGTTGTTTTGAATGTCTTAAGTATGCTATATCCATGAGTTATGTAGCCTATAATTACATTCAACATTATGTTCGATTTTGGCATTGTGGGTTTTATTTTAGATATATTGTATGTTGAATGTTGCGATATATATATATATATATATATATATATATATATATATATATATATATATATATATATGGCGTGCTTACAGCAGATACACTTGACTCTTTGCGTCTTCACACACGTTTGGAAACAGGCATATATCAATAGTCTTCAGCAGTACATCCCGACTTTGTTTTGATGAGAAACTTCTCTCATGACTTATATTGCCAATATTATTTGTATAATAAGATGTCAATTATATGCTTTTGATCATTACTCTAACTGGGAGCTATGCTTATCTTCGTACATTATTAGGTGAGCATTGCTTGTGTTAGACATACAGACGCACAATTGATATAAAAATGTTTCCATTAATTCACTATTGAATTTTAAAAATATATATATAAATTATACATTACAACGCAGGAAAGCAACATGAAGATGAAGAAAATAAAACATGTATCCCGGTTGCGTTTTGAATAGAGAGATTAGCCGAAAATAAAAAATAAAAAACAGCCGGCAGAATATGTTTTCAAGGTAGCCAAGAACTTGGGAGGATACGATGATAACTACAAACCCGCACAAATAATCATTGGCAAAAAGGTATGACTATTATAAGATTCATTTGAAGTAAAAGAAAGAGGGAGAGAATAGTTTAAGAAGCTCTTTAAGATCATCATAACAAGATACAAGGCGACAAAGCAACAGTGCTAGAACCAGAAAAACTACTAGAATAAATATTTGGGTCATTAGCCTCTCTAATACAATACAAAACCATGCCAACCAGCAGAAAGATACGTCTTATACAAAGCATATTTATACCAACTATATGTTACCAGTATCAAACATAGTCACTCACATGTCAGAAAAGAAGATCATGTAATGTTAGAGGCTATAGGAATGACGAGAAAAGACACAATTAGAAACGAGGTTAAGAGATAAAGAGCTGCGTAGAACTAATTTTGAGTTGCTTGCAACGACAACGAACAAATTAGTTTGTCCACCTAAGGAGAATGTATAGATATGTCATGCTATACAAGGCACACTCGCAAAGTGAAGGTCACGACGCTCGAGGCATACCCAAATTACTTTGGAGTGACATCAGAGAAATTACACCGCCACCAAGTGCCGATGACCGGAACTGCCAGAGAAGCAAGAAATGTGTATTATCCTTGACAATCGAAGAGATAACCAAGCAGAATAAAAAGAGGAGTAAGCGAAGATGAAGATTAAGTTTCACCGAAAAATGAAATAACACTAACAAGCAAAAGAAAGGTAATATTTACCCATAAAATCCAGCTGGTAAAATAATAGCTGTTCTTCGCGCTGTTATTCTTCCTTTTTTTTCGACGCTCGCCATAGCAGATGTTTATAGCAGGACTGTTTGAATGATTAAATGTGTGGTCGAAGTGTTTACTAATATTTGTGTAAGGTTCGTCAGATGGTAATGGGACCAGGTGTTTCATGAAGGGTGGGACACCATCTGTTGATGTCTATAAATAATTGAGCAAACTCCCCTTCTGCTGTGATCATGATAACATGTTCCTTATGAAGTAATTTACCTTATGATGAATTAATTATCACTTGATGCCGTCTCTGGATTGAGGGTTCACTACATTGGAGCTCATTCACACTCTGTCCTTTGGCTTGATTGAACAAACTGTCATAGGTTCTCTTGTCCATCTCTTCATGTTGTCAGTCTGCATTAGTCTTTATCTTTTCTTGTCTGTTTTGTCATACTGATGAAGATCTGCAGCAAAAACGATTAATTTTGTATTGTTTCTTTTCAGAAAAAGCCGCTTTATAGAATTGTATATTTATTTTCCTACTTTTTATCCAGTTTTGCAATGGACCTGCACGATATATATATATATATATATATATATATATATATATATATATATATATATATATATATATATATATATATATATATCATCATCATCATCATCAAGTACCGTGCCTACTGGCGTAGGTGATCATTTCTCTCCACAATTTTCGATCTCGACAGCTATTTATCATTTCTGTTGTTGATCTTCTGCCAAGCCATTCTCGTAAGCTGCCTGGTATTTTTTCTCTCTGCTTCCCTCTATCTCTTCGTCCCTCAATTTGTCCAGTTGTTACAATATATTCCAGTTGTTCTCTTCTCATTACATGGCCAAAAAATGATGATTGTCTCTTCCTAATATTGGAAATTAGCTCTCTTTTTGCTTTGACCTCTCTCATAACATTTTCATTACTCTTCTTTGCTGCCCATGGTAATCTCAACATTCTTCTGTAAAACCACATTTCTACAGACTCCAGTGATTTTCTTGTCTGTTGTCCTATTGTCCATAATTCGCATCCATATGTCAGGACTGGCTCTACATAACATTTAAGAACTCATATATATATATATATATATATATATATATATATATAAAGTAAAGAAAAGAGCCCCGCAACGCCAAGTGGCGTATAGGGAATGTGGTGTTAGTGACTATAATTTTTATAGACCTTCGGCACATGATTTTTTGGGTAATTTGATGTGTGTGTATATATAGTTCTCATTATCTGCTATACCTTGTTTACCTCTAAGTTTCCCTTTAAAAATCACAAAGTTGTTGTGTTACTTTGTATCCACAAATATTATGTGTCGTTGTTCTAATTGTGTTACACTATTTTTATCTTTTTTTCGACAATTTCCAAACTTCATTACTCAGACGGACAACATGATCATGTTTATACAAATATTAATTCATATCATGTCATTCCACGCTGCTTCCAGACTACGTGATTTAATAATATAAAAGGGGAGGAACTGTCTATGGTCAGGAAAAAGCCATGGAGAAGACCCAACCAAAAATCCACAAATCTACTGACATTCCTCGCTGATAATTCTCATCATCATCATCATGTACCTGGCCTGCTGGCGTAGGTGATCATGTCTCTCCACAACTTTCGATCTCGACAATTATGTATCATTTCTGTTGTTGACCGTATGCCAAGCCATTCTCTTAAGCTGTCTGTTGTTTTTTCTCTTTGCTTCCCTCTATCTCTTCGTCCCTCAATTTTTTCAGTTGTAGCAATATATTCCAGTTGTTCTCTTCTCATTACATGGTAAAAATAATTATGATTGTTTCTTCCTAATATTGGAAATTAGCTCTCTTTTTGCTTTGACCTCTTTCTGAACATTTTCATTACTCTTCATAGCTGTCCATCGTACTCTCAACATTCTTCTGTAAAAATACATTTCTACAGACTCCAGTGATTTTCTTGTCTGTTGACCTATTGTGCATGATTCACATCCACATGTTAAGGCTGGCTCTACATAACATTTAAGAACTCTTTTTTATTGTTTCTATTGTCAAAAATGGCTTGCATAGTATAATCTTCAGAACGGAAATGATACAATTCCTGATAGGAGAGACTCGATTCGTTAGTCTGGTACGACTGATTTCGTTTGAAAGACAACTGTGACAGATCCTACTTTCAGGAAAGGTCAAGAGAAATTAAACATTAAGCACAATGCCTTGCAAAGGCGCCGTATGAGATCGAAAAAAAGACCGTAAAGAGTAATATATAACTGCAAATTTCTGACGGAATATTCAGAAAAATAAGAATTTATCAACAGCGACCATCTTAGAAGTGGAACTGTGTGAGGAAACTGAAACCCATGAAATAGACACGTATGGAAGAATATCTGGAAACCAAGTCTAACAAAGTTGGTATGCAAAGAATATATTGAAACCAAGTCTAACAAAGTTGGTAGGCAAAGAATATACTGAAACCAAGTCTAACAAAGTTGGTAGGCAAATAATATATTGAAACCAAGTTTAACAAAGTTGGTACGCAAAGAATATATTGAAACCAAGTTTAACAAAGTTGGTACGCAAAGAATATATTGAAACCAAGCCTGTTGGAGTAGCTTAATATATATATATATATATATATATATATATATATATATATATATATATATATATATATATCTGGAAATCGAGTCTAGACTTGGTGGTAGACTAAGAATATCTAGAAGCCAAGCATACAGATGGTGGTAGACTAAGAATATCTGAAAACGAGACTTTGAAATTAGGATAGCCCAAAGGATGATGGTGGCCTTTCCATAAATAATAAAATAGTATAATACAGATCTAAAACAAATAGGCATGACATCCAGACCAACATTTGGGTCACAAAGTAGTAGCGATTTGTATCGTCTTTTATCATCATCATGTGCCATACCGGTTGGCGTTAACGATCACGTCCTTCCACAATCTTCTATCTACCATACATCGTATCAATTCTGTTGATTGTTTACCATGCCATGATAAAAGGCTGTTTAGAATGTTCTCTCTTTGTCGTCCGCGATCTCCTTTTCCCTGTATTTTCCAGTTGTAACCAAGTATTCCAATTTTCCTAGTCTCACGATGTACCCGAAAAATGTTGATTGTTTCTTTCTTATATTTTTTATGAGCTCCCTTTTTGTGTTGGCCTCTTTGAGAATTTCCTTATTAGTCTTTTCAGCTGTCCAGGGAACTTTCAACATTCTTCTGAGAAATCCCATCTCTATGACTTCTAATCGTCTTTTCATTTGTTCGTTTACTGTCCATTATTCGCTTCCATAGGTCAGAACTAACTCTATATAGCACCGATGAACTCTCTTTCTCACTTCTATTGACATAGATTTTGATGCATAAGACGTTTTTTTTCAGTTTCTGGAATTCTATTTTGGCCTAAAATATTCTGCTGTTTATTTCTGTGTTACATCTTCTATCAGATGTTATTATTGTACCCAAATATTTGATGCGTTGCACTTGTTTCATATGTGTCCCTCTTATTTTTATATTGCATAGTGGTGATAATTGTTTCTTCAATATGATCATTACTTTTGTTTTCTTACTATTCAGGCTGATACTTTTCTTGTTGCTTTCTTGTACTATTATGTCTATCATTTCATGTAGTTCCTTATCTGTCTCTGCAATTAAGACTGTGTTATCCGTATATCGCAAAGCATTTATGTTGTGACCATTGACTTCAATTCCTTTATTATATCAATTATATCTACTATTCATCTAATAATATTTTAGCTGTAAAGTGAAAACAAATCCGACGACAGAACACAGCCTTGTCTGACTCCTTGTTTTATCATCATAAAGTTATATATAACATTTTTCTATTCTGACACATACAAGTGCATCTTTTTGTCTTCGTTATCCCTTGTTGAACTTTGAACATATGCAATTAAAAGTGTCATCGTGTCAGTTTAAACAACTTCTATTTATTTTGATAACTAACTTTTCTGTATTTTCTTATTTTAACTAATATTAATTATTTTCAATTTCTATTCATTTCCCTTTCTTTACTTTCATTTAAACACTCCCCCCCCCCCAACCCACTGTTTGCATACTTTCCTCATTACTTTAATTGAAAGTAATTTATAACAAATTTTAATTTATAACAACGTCTGTGAATTCTCCGTGAACGTTTCACCCTTGAACTACATTCCTAAATTATTTTGCTATTTTTTTTATTGATTTGGCTAAAAAAAAAAAAAAAAAACATACCACGCTACAGATTCGCCTCGGCCTATTTGTTTTGTATCTTCTGACTTAAAGCTTCGATTTTGATTGATAGGCAGTGAGTGGTCTACAAATGGTATTTGTTCTTGTAATATAAAACCTCCTACAGAGATTGTGTAATACTACTTCAGAAATGAATCACAGACCCCAGTGTGGACAAACTAATATCATATTTTCATAGTTTCAAACGTATAGTCAGTTATATTAGTAGCTGTAGACCATGATATCCCCTTTATCATTCATTAGGCTCAAATACCACAAAGAAATGTATAGTGTACTGCCTGTGTTAGGATCTGTGAACCAAAACTGATGAAGATCCTATTACATTATTTCATTTTGGAGTTGTAAACAGACTAAACAGCCTGGGCAAGCAAGATGAAATCAAAAATGAAAAACCACGGACTGAGTGGTCTAGAGGTAAGACCTTGGCTTCTGGACATGATGGTCCAGGGTTCGATTCGAGTCACAGGCGGTGGAATTTGTTCATTTCGAATCTATTAATCGTTGTTTTACCCTCCCCTGGACTCCGGGTAGTAAGGTCCAATATTTGGACCTCTCGGATCAGGGCGAAATCCAGGAGATCCCGTATGCACTCGCGCACGTAAAATAATCCTTGACAGTTAAAAATCCAAAAAGAGTAGTACATAGTGGCCGCTGTCCAGGTGAAGTTGTTACACAAACCTATCCTTAGCGAAGACGGATGTGTCGGGTCTAATGATGTATGTACCGCGGCTTTGCCAAAAATACAAAGCATCATAAACACCCATTGGGTGAGCGATAAAAGAAGAAGAGGGAAAAGCAACTCACTCAACAAAACTATTATACCGAAGTCAGATGTATTCAGAATAAAGGTGCACATATCGCAGTTTGCTACAAATCACGACTTAACGTAAATTACGTTAACTTGACGACTTGACGAGTGATAATGTTGAAGGAACGAAACGGTATAAGAAGATTCACTAACCGATGTCCAGTAGTATTGCCTTCTCAATGAACATTTCACAAACAAGTACAATAGACATGTAGTTAAATTCTCTCGTACACATCCTAGCACGTCTGTTCTCAACTTCAAATACGCGTTGTGATTATTTCACACAGCGCAGGTAATGTCACGTTAGAATGAAACTCCATGAAACATCAGTTTCAGTGACGCAATTTGAAAATGTCCTACAAGCTGAATAGCACCACCGATTGGCTACTCATTCAAAAGTTTGGCGTTAAATCATCTGATTGTGCCTCTCAATTTCCCCTTCTTCTTGTTTGCTCGTCTCACTTCAGTGTTAGACTGAGCTTGTATTTCCTTGCAATATTCTACAATATAGATCATTTTGAACATACATGATTTGTACACTTCTTGTTGTTACATTTCCAACTAAAGCAAATTAGTCTAAATTTGAGTTTCTTCATAATGTATTTATACTTCAGTTACTCGTGCCGCTTATTTTCAAATCAACTCTGCCTACCCTACTATAGCACCCTCTCTCTCAAAACTAAAGGTAATGAACAATTTCTTATCATCTTTGGACAAAAACAAGCAAAGTAGTCAATTGTCTACAATCTCGCAGAGAAGAATAAGAACGACGAAATACTTAATCACATTCCTTGACGTATAGAGAATATAATGTTAGATTTTTGCTATCATTGAAAAACTTGAGTAATCTTCTTTTACCTTTCAGCTCCACGTGGAGCATAGGTTTTCAACAAACACTCCACAAACCGCTCTGTTTCTTGCCATTCTTTTACCTTTCAGCTCCACGTGGAGCATAGGTTTTCAACAAACACTCCACAAACCGCTCTGTTTCTTGCCATTATGTTACCTTTCAGCTCCACGTGGAGCATAGGTTTTTAACAAACACTCCACAAACCGCTCTGTTTCTTGCCATTCTTTTACCTTTCAGCTCCACGTGGAGCATAGGTTTTCAACAAACACTCCACAAACCGCTCTGTTTCTTGCCATTCTGTTACCTTTCAGCTCCACGTGGAGCATAGGTTTTCAACAAACACTCCACAAACCGCTCTGTTTCTTGCCATTCTTTTACCTTTCAGCTCCACGTGGAGCATAGGTTTTCAACAAACACTCCACAAACCGCTCTGTTTCTTGCCATTCTTTTAACTTGTCTTCGATCGAGATCGAAACCTACTTCTTGTCTTGAGTAGAAAAGACAGAAACGAACAGAGCGCTGTCACGTCACGTGGCGTATAATTTGGTATAAGTGTCCATATTTTTTATAGACCATAGCCACACTATTTGTTGGTTAATGTGATTAGTGTTACGCCAGTGTCGCTTTTTGTTTCCAGAAAAAAAAATCAGGTACCCATTTAAGGCTGGGTGTACCTGGAAGCCATGATCACACTCGACGTTTTCCCCTTAATAATCCGGTTCACTAACCGCTGAGCTACCGCCGCACCGTACCGAGCAGAACAGTTCACAAATCACTGCTATCCAGAGGCGCCGATACTTTAATTGTTTTTATTTGGATCAGCCATTTTACATTGGTAGTTGACATATCTATGTCTATGTTCATAAGCAAAGAGAAAAAAATAACAGACAGCTTAAGAGAATGGCTTGGCAGAAGGTCAACAACAGAAATGATAAATAGCTGCCGAGATCGAAAGTTGTGGAGAGACATGATCACCTACGCCAGCAGGCCCGGTACTTGATGATGAGTTGACATATTAACACCAGACACAAGGGTCGAGCACGAAAAAAAATGTATTGGTAGAATATTAGAAATGCTATGAAATGTTGCAGCAACAGAGACCAACAGAGGAGCAAAAGTCCGCAAAGTAAATCTCTTCTCGACGCTGAAAGGAGAATAATGAAGGAAAGAAGACAGAAGACAACATCTGTCTTTTCTCCACGCAGCAGAGAGATGCAAAGGTTTGGTAGGTGTAGAAAAATGTGACCTCAAACAGATTGTTTGAAATAATGACAGACTTCACGTCTACAGTTCTCACTCCATTATATTTTCTGTTTCTACAGTAGAAAAGTTAAGTATCATCACTTCCGCTATTTGTCTCCAAAAAAACATTATTTGTTGTATCTCTGTCACTCTCTCCTGCCATGTCTATCCTCAAAACTCTAAATAGAAAACAATATTAAAAGAGCAGAATAGAAAGTATAGAGAGTTGAAAGGAAGTAAGATATAATGTGTACGTAACTATCATCACTGTATATAAATAAACATAGGATTTGTAAATATATAATAAAATAAACACCCAGTATTTCATTTCGGGTTAAAATTTTCACAAATCAAAGTTGAAAGGGAAAAAAAAACACTCTGATCCTAGCAGCTCGGTGTGACAACTAAATTTGACATGCGACCTTTATTCTCCATCCACGGAAAACCCCCGTACATCTAAGAAATAGAATACAAATAGTAACAATAGACGATCAATTTACATGAAAATTTCCCAACAGCAACGTCACAGAGAGATACAAAATACGATATAATATAATTTCATTTCGCACCTTAGGAATTGTGTTAACAACCATAGCTTTGAGTCTTTCTTCTACTAGAATTAGTTCAACGTAATAAAAGATGACACATTTAACGTCCATCGGCGATAAGGCTAGGCACTCAATCTTACTTTGGAAAAGGTCCATCACTTCTACATTTGTTTGGAACCGGGTACTTTTGACTATAAAGAAAATACTCTAACGGCAGCACTATACAGAACTTGTAAAGCACGTCAACATTAAAAAAAACAAAACGTTCTATAACAACAGCTTCCAACAGAAGCTTGCATCAAAGTTGGCTATGAATATAGCACCACTCTTTCACTATATCGGTGGTTTTCAACATTATTTATTTTGCCTACACCCTGGTTTAGAATATTGCACTATCACTCTTTCACTATATCGGTGGTTTTCAACATTCTTTCTTTTTTGTACTCCTTGGTAGTCTATGTTCATAAAATCTACTCTTTATATTAGTAACATGCTTGCAAGTTGTAGGTAAATAGTTAAAGTTATTCTATTAGAATATATTATAAGGTTATTCTCAATTAATGTTTTTGCAAGAGCTGAATATTTTGGTTGATAAACGATTTCGATTGATAGAGCAATATAAAGTAATACGAAAAGATATTTTCTTTTGAAACCAAAATGATAAAAGTTATTCAAGTAATTGCATCAAATGTGTAATTGAAAGCTGAACTACATAGTTAAAGCATTTACATTTTGTGTAGGGAAACTTTATATGGGACTTTGCAAAAGAAGGAAATCTGACCATCAGAAGGAGTCCGTGTCCGTGGCCCCGCCTAGACATGCTTCGGAACTTTCGCTCTCTTTTTTCACTTAAAGTGAGTGAGTCGAACTGGGTCATGACTCCCATGTGTCGGCCTCCTGTATCATCCTGAACCTCAAAGCTCTCGAAATGAAATCATTGAATGTGCTATCATAACATATCTCTATCTATTATTAGTTATTGGATAGCTTCGTGTCATAGCACAAAAAACAATCAACAACAGAATTTGAACGACGTATTGTGGATAGCGAATTGTGGAAGGACTTGATCGCCTACGACAACCGATATGGTACATAATGATAATGTTATTAGATCAAACCGTTTGCAGCCCGCACACAACTTCCATGGCTTTCTTTGGAGTGTTACGTGATGAGGCTCCAGTCTCTTTCACGGTGGTCTGCCATATTCGTCTTTCGTGTTCTGAATATGCCTCATGTGTACTACACACTTTGCTGTTTTCGCCTTCTGGGCCGTTGATCATTTTCGATTCATCCGCCCCATCCACCGGCACAGACTTTTTATATTCGAGTTGAACATACCCGGCGGCGCGATTTTTTTGTCGAACCATGTGCTTGACTATTGAACCGCGAACACACGACACAAAGCAGAACAAATCATATTCCACTTAAATATCGGTAATCACAGTTTATCCACACGTCCGAAATAAAACATACACCAAACGGGGAATAGCAACACATAATTTCATAACTCGACTGTCACGCAAATATTTAAATATATCGGCAAGAGCCGAAATATAAAAACGACTGCACGTAGCCGCCATATCAAAGGAAGAAACAGAGTAGAATGGCGATCCATGGTAGCCAACCTTCGTTGCGGAGAAGGCACTCAATGATGACACAACTTCCTGTTTATATCTACTGCCCACATTTAGTTACAATTGATAATGCGTCACGCGTCAAGGCGCTGTCTCTTGTCTAAATCAAAGGTACTTAATAATCCTTATTGTGTTTGTACTCTTTTACTGTGAATTTCGTGCTATTGAAGTATTTTATTAATAATTTATCTCTGTCTTGTATTATATTTTTTAGACTGTGTGCATTTTTTCCCACTTTCATTCCTTATTTCTTTCTTTCTCTTTCTTTCATTTTTGTCTACATTTTAAAAATATGTGCGGTTTGCCCATTTCCTTTTTTTTTTTTTTTTTTTTTATTTTTACATTTTTTAGCATGTGCATTTTGCCTATTTTCTTTCTTTTTTTTCTTTCTTTTTTTCTTTCTTTCTACATTTTTAAAGCATGTGAATTTTGTCTACTTTCTTTCTTTCTTTCTTTCTTTCTTTCTATATTTTGTTGTTGTTGTTGACGGATAGTCACGAGTTGATTCGAGCTTGTTGCCCTTTGACTCATAAGATATGGCGGGTCGTAATGGCTTTCTTGATATTCCCGGCTCTTACTGGAGAGGTTGGATTACGTCTGGCCCAGGCTATGCTGGGAAACTACTAGTCCAGCACAGAAGTACTGCAATACTGGGTCCTCTATATCAGTAACAGCCACCACTACATCGAACACGGCGATCCTAGCTTCTGTTCGCCAGTCTGGTTTGACGCACACTGTTTCCAGGGGAGACCACGAGGAGGTAGGACTGCTAGGTCTTGGTCAGCTGATGGTGCGCCGACCCTGCTATTGCGACCGCAGGTCGCAGGCGCTTCTGCTCCCCCTTTCTATATTTTAAAAGTGTGTGCATTTTATCCACTTTCTTTCTTTCTACATTTTTAAATTATATGAATTTTGTCCACTTTCTTTATTTCCTTCTTTCTTTCTTTCTTTCTTTGTTTCTTTCCTTCTATCTTTGTTTGTTTCTTTCTTTCTTCTCCCGCATTCCTAAATGTTCTGGTTTCTACCGCTCAAGGTACATCAGTTTGAGAACCGCCGCCCAAGATCACTGCCATTCTCACTATTATTACCCGGTTACGTTCCTGCTAACATGTGGGAGTCATGGATTGCTTGTCGTGGTCTAGCTAATGTCGAGTATTATATAATGTCCCTGAATTCTGGTACACTTATTTATCTGTTTATTCTTTCCTAACCGTGTATTTGCTTTCAATATGTTCTTGTATATTTCTGGCTGCCAAGAACTGCGCTTCATCTTGTTCCTTGACTGACAGATGCAAGGTTACAAGTCATACAACATGACGTTTACAGTATAAATAGGGATAAGAGGAGATACATAGAAAGAGAGTATGGGGAGCTGGAGTATGGGGGTCGGATCGAAGGTGGGGTGCCGGTGAGGTTCAGATATAGAAATAATATAACACATTTGCATTAACAAGATAACATTTTACCCACATTCATTATTAGGCTTTCAAATAATTATGAAAAGGAGGTAAGTTGAGGTGGCATTTTTAAGAAAAAGTAAAGTCAGAAGTGGAAAAAAACAGGATGAAAAACAATATGTGAAAAAACAAAGACAAGAGAGGAAGTAGCAGACTTCAGGATAAGAGACTTAATAATGGGAGAATGAAGGATAGAAAGATAAATCTATTAATAACAAGAAGAATGTACCTGATTAGTAATTGTATGGATTACAAACTGAGATATTCCAAAATATTTACACGAACAAATTAGCGTTTGAGATATTACAAAAGATTTCTATAAACAAGCTGCCGTTTACGATATTATAAATGTTTAGTATGAACACGTTAGCGTTTGTGATATTACAAAAGTTTTATATAAACAAGCCTGCGGCGTTTGTGATATTACAAAAGTTTTATATTAACATATTAGAGTTTGTGATATTACAAAAGTTTTATATATACAAGCCTCCATTTGTCATACTACAAAAGTTTGGCATGAACACGTTAGCGTTTGCGACATTATAAAAGTTTAATATGAACACGTAAGAGTTTGTGATATTACAAAAAATGTATATGTAAACGTTCAGTTACAGTTTGAGATATTACAGAAAAATGTATATAAAAAGTTTTCGTTTTGTAATATAACAAAACATTTAAAGTGAAGAAGTTAGAATTTGAGATATTACAGTTTAGTTAAATGAGCATATTAGTACTGAATATTACAAAAGGTCTACATGAGAAAAGTCAGCATTTCAGATATTACAATTATTGACATTACATGATACAAAGAAGTTAATATCAGAGAAAATATTACCATATAGTATACATTGATTCTGAGCTAGATTAATATTGTTTTCAAGTTACAAGTATAAGGACATATATTTATATACAGCACATACAAACACACAAAGAGTGACTGTAGGAACAACAGATATAAATCAATAAAATTAAATCTGTGTACACCTGTACACGCAAAGGGTACAGGAGGCATTAATCGCCTCCATTTCCGGTAAGAAACGCTGGATCACAGCATGTCTTGTTTGCTTAAGTTTGTCTTTTCCTTCCTCCTTCACATACCCGTCCTTCACATACCCCTCTTTTACATACCCCTCCTTCAATTACCCCTACTGCGCTCGATTTGTGCGAATGTTACATGGTTTGTTCGTGTTTCTCTCCCACTCCCCCCCCCCCCCCAAATTGGATCGTCAGATGTTAAACTAATTTACTTGTATTCGGTGTGGCAACAAAATCAATGCAACAGCATTATGGTTGTGTATATTCATGTAATTTAAAAAAATGAGGAAGATACTATGCAATCCATTTTTGACAATAGAAACAAGAAAAAGAGTTCTTAAATGTTATGTAGAGCCAGTCTTAACATATAGATGTGTATCATGGACAATAGGACAACAGACAAGGAAATCACTGGAGTCTGTAGAAATTTGGTTTTACAGAAGAATGTTGAGAATACCATGAACAGCTAAGAAGAGTAATTAAAATGTTCTGGAAGAGGTCAAAGCGAAAAGAGAGCTAATTTCCAATATTAGGAAGAAACAATCATCATTTTTTGGGCATGTAATGAGAAAAGAACAACTGAAATATATTGTAACAACTGGGAAAATTGAGGGACGAAGAGATAGAGGGAAGCAAAAAGAAAAAATACCAGACAGCATAGTTGTTTCGTGCAATCATTTACGATTAATCACAATTTAGTTTTAATTCTCTTATTTTGCAAAGAGTGTATCAAATGTTATAAATGATAGGGTCAACGTCACGTCAGAGAGCCCAAATGTGTAGGGAGATAGGCTCAAATATGTAATATCGTATGGGGTCGCAGTTAAGCTGTGTAACATGCGAAAACAAACATAAATGTGTACATAACAGCCTAGCAAAAGAAAGACGATCAGTAATCATTGCAGACAAGGCCTTATAGGGAAGTGAACCCAGTGCTTACTGGTCAACAGAGAACGCACCAAACTCAACCATTCGATTTGTTAGTTAAATAAATGTTGAATGATAATCACGAGTGCTCAGACTGAAGTGTAAACATGAATGGACAGGTCTCGATTTGGCCACATTTCAGATGAGAGACAGAAAAACGTGGCGGTATAGTTGCCTCCGTTCATGGGAGGAAGCATGAAGTCATTGACCAGGCGAGGTAAATGTGACACGTGTTATAATGAGTAACAAGACTTTGCAGACACTGCACAGTCTACTCACACAAGCAATACATCTCCATGATCTGTCAGATTCTATGTTACCTTAAAAGCGATTAACAACATGAAAACAAAGAAGTGTTATGTTTATATAAATTCATCAGTATATACAGCTCATGATCAGCCATACCTTGCTAGCAAAAAGATTCATAATCATCCATACTTCATTAGGATACACAACTCATAATCAGCCATAACTCATTAGCAGACACAACTCATAATCAACCATACCTCTTTAGCATTCACATCTCAAAATCAGCCATACCTCATTAGCAGGCACAACTCATATTTAGCCATGTCCCACACAACACACCAGAAAACACAAATCGCTAACAAACACACGACATAAAAAAAAACAACACAGCGACTGACAAAATTCATCAAAAGACAGAACTCCTTGAACATATGCAACATACCAACAGACACAACATACCAAATAAAAGCACAGCTTACCTGCTTATATAGCTCACCAGATCAACAAAATCGCAAACATACACAATTAATCAACATACACAACTGTCATGAAAATACACAATTAATCAACATACACAACTGTCATGAAAATACACAATTAATCGACATACACAGTTGTCATAAAAATACACAATTCATCAACATACACAATTGTCATGAAAAAAAACACAATTCATTATTATACACAATTCATCAACATACGCAATACATCAAAAGTAACATTCATCAACATACACACTTCTTCTTCTTCTTCTTCTTCTTTCCTTCCTCATCTGCCTTTCAGCGTCGAGGGGAGATATAATTTGCGGTCTTTTGCTCTTCTTTTCGCCTCTGCTGTTGTTATGTTTCCTAGTGCTTCTAATATTCCATCGACCCATCTTTTTCGTGGTCGACCCTTGGGTCTGGTGTTCTCACAACGTTTGTTGAAGGCACGTTGTGTTGTGTTTTGTTCTTTCTGCCTTGCCACGTGTGCAAACCATTTTATCCTGTTGTTTCCTTATATATTCTATGGCTGGGGCTATTCTTAGCTTTTTCTCAGTTCTTAATTTCTGACCTTATATCTCTGACTGCTTGCTGTCATTCGTCTAACACATTTCATCTCTGTAGAGGTTATTTTTCTTATTGTTCTTGCATCTAGGGTCCAGGTCTGGCATTCGTAGCACAACGTTGGGATGAAGATAACATACACACGCTTCACAAAAAAGAAAAGACCAGTACTCCAATAAACACAATTTACCAATAGACATAACTCAACAGCAAATGGAACCCACCAACGATTACAACCCACCAAGACACACTTCAAAACTAACACGACTCACAGTAGACATAACTCCTAAAAAGATAACTCACCAACAGACACAATTTATTAACAATCACAACTCACAAACAAACACAACTCACGAAAAATATCTGAAGTCATAAATCACCAGCAACATTTTACTCGCATATTTAAATACATCACTCCTCTATTATACATATTACATGCTACATGCCATATTTTACATTTATCATTTACCCTCTAAAGTGGCAATAACAAACACTTTTGTTGATGAAACTGCTGACAAAATGCTTCAAAAACTACTATCAATATGAAGATCAAACACATGATAAAAGCCTTCAATGATAGTTATTTGCAAGAACAAAGAAAAGGAATGTGGGCTATAACTCGATGGGACATCGCGCAAAGATTTCTCTATGATTTGCTACGCGCGACTCGTATGTGGTAATCAAATTGTATAAGACGTGATCTTTTGTGAAAGTCAAGTTTCAGGTACGATTATTCTAGACATGTATCTTGGGGCCTTTGTAGTTTAACATCATATTGAGCAATATGTGTGGGATGATGATGTTTTCTCACTTTCTCAAACTATTATTGATGATTGTAAGCACCCACACACGACTAAACAAAAAGCTAATGTTATTTTCACAGGTTGTCTAGCTATTTAATTATTGATGATTGTAAACACTCACACACGGCTAAACAAAAAGCTAATGTTATTTTCACAGTTTGTCTAGCTATTTAATTATTGATGATTGTAAACACTCACACAAGACTAAACAAAAAGGTAATGTTATTTTCACAGTTTGTCTAGCTATTTAATTATTGATGATTGTAAACACTCACACACGGCTAAACAAAAGCTAATGTTGTTTTCACAGTTTGTCTAGCTATTTAATTATTCATGATTGTAAACACTTACACACAGCTAAACAAAAAGCTAATGTTATTTTCACAGTTTGTCTAGCTATTTAATTATTGATGATTGTAAGCACCCATACGGCTAAACAAAAAGCTAATGTTATTTTCACAGTTTGTCTAGCTATTTAATTATTGATGATTGTAAGCACCCACAAGAATCAAAATGTTAGAATTAATAGTGTTTTCTTTCTCGCTCTCTCTCTCTCTCTCTCTCTCTCTCTCTCTCTCTCTCTTGCGTTGCATCTATTATTGATGTTCGCAACCCTTCATATGTAACAAAGTGTAATGACTACCGATATTCTATACATCATGGCATCTATTCTTGATGATTAAAACCCTAAATATGTACTAAAGTGTAATGACTAGCGATATTCTCTCTATCATTGCGTCTGTTATTGATGATTGCAACTTCTAACATGTAACAACGTGTGAGGACTAACGATATTCTCTCCGTCGTTGCATTTGTTATTAATGATTGCAACGCCTAACATGTACTAAAGTGTGATGACTAACAGGTTCTCCCCGTCGTTGCATCTGCTATTAATTATTATAAACAATCACGAAGTTTGTGAGCTAATGGTAATCTCTACATGCCCAGACATTGCTAATGCCAACACAGAGCAGAACTTCAAACACTATGAACACACTGCACATTCCCCTCTATCCTTGCATCGAATATCGTTCCGCATTATATGTTTCAAGTGATAGATGTTATAAAAACCTTAACCAATGAAGACATAATTTTTGCAAAGAAATCTGTTTGCGGATATGGGAACTTAAAACACCTACACGCTGCACTAATGAGGCTCATGATGACTCTCATGTGAAAATGTACGACCTTGTTCGTTCAAACTGAGGCAGAATTCAACATTTATCTCTGAGTGAAAGAACACACCTTTGCTAAACACGTTCTGAATACAAACATTTTTTTTAGACACAAATTATCTACCTATGGGATCACTATACAATCTGAATGAAGTGAATCCTTCCTTTGTGGCACGAGGCTTTACCGCAGCTGTTTCACACAGCTACGTTAGTTAACATTTGCATTTATGTCTTTCCCAAAAGATTCAATGCGCATGCATTTTCTGTTATACATGCATTTTGGTTAGAAGAGGCTATATCCAACAATTTAAAAAAAATTGTTGTGCCGGAAATAAAATGTTGCACTACAGAAACTCAAATTTAACAAACGTTGTCCTTTTTGTGCAAGCATTATTCTACTAGAATGTCAGTCAAACATAATTATTTTCTTTAGCTAAATATTGTAAAGATAAGGGTAAATTACGAGACTTGAATCATCGTCTTAGCACGCGAGTTTTCACCCATAAGTGTTCGGAGACTTCTGGATAGTATCGCTTCAATCATCGAAACTCACGATGCGAGGCGACATCCCTCACCTTCCCAGAATACAACTACACTGGTACCCATTTCTGCAAGCGTCTGGATCGACAGCGGATGTATTTTTGTTTCCAACCACGAGTACAACTTACACTGCTTCCAGCGGAAGTCGAACACGGGTTGTCCGAGCGTTGGTAGCCCAGTCGGGGGGTTTTCCCAACGATGCTACCGAGGCGTCCCCCCCCCCCCCCGCTAAATATTGTGTTTTGGGTGTGGCGTCACAAAATTTAACTGCTTCCATGAAATATCAATTTTAAGAGTAAGTAGAATGTAATGAACGAACGTTCAATCCCAGCTTGTCGAACATTCTAGTCGACCTAAATGAAAAACGTATGGACTCACTGAGTTGGTGGAGGAAATAACATCGAGGAAGCGCAAATACATCTTCACCTCAAAATTATGTGGTCTAATTATGTGGAATATGCAATAGAGAAGATACACAACATTGATAAATAGTTGTAACTTCTAAAGTTCAATGCACTAAACATCAAACCAGTCTATACCACCAGTGGGGAAGAAATCAATAAATAAATGAATGAGAGATGACATGTTACAGCTGATGGATACAAGAAAAAGAAATAAAGATAACAAAGATTAGTAAAAGGAAGTACCATGCCTGCTGGCGTAGGGGATCATGTCTCTCCACAACTTTCTATCTCGACAGTTATCTATCATTTCTTTTGTTGACTTTCTCCCAAGCGGACTTCATTACTTCTGTCTTTTTGCTATTAAGGCTCAGTGCATTATTTTTGCTTTCTTTCACTATAATGTATAGCATTTCTTGTAACAAGTCTTTTTCACTCTTAGCGATTAAGACTGTATAACCTGCATACCTTAGATTATTTATATTATGAGATAAAATTATTATTCCAGGCATGTTGAGAATACCATGGACTGCTAAGAAGAGTAATGAAAACGTTCTAAAAGAGGCCAAAGCAAAAAGAGAGCTAATTTACAATATTAGGAAGAAACAATCATCATTTTTTTTTGGCCATGTAAGAGAACAGCTGGAATATATTGTAACAACTGGGAACATTTTTAAGGGACGAAGGGATAGAGAGAAGCAAAGAGAAAAGATACCAGACAGGTTGAGAGAATGGCTTGGCAGAAAGTCAACAATAGAAATGATAAATAACTGTCGAGATCGAAAGTTGTGGAGAGACATGATCACCTACACCAGCAGGCCCGTTACTTGATGTTGATGATATACATTAAATAAATATGGTGACATCACAGAGCCTAGACTATCACCCTGTTTTACAATATTAAAATAGGTAAATGAATTTAAATATATTGGAACAATGTTAACCTCAGATGGTAGATGTACAACAGATGTGAGATGCAGAATAGCTCATACAAAAGAACTTTCCACAAAATGAGGAAGATACTGTGCAATCCATTTTTTTTACCACGGAAACAAGAAAAAAAGAGTTCTTAAACGTTATGTATTACCAATCTTAGCATATGGATAATAAGAATCATGGATAATACGAAAACAGACAAGAAAACCACTTGAGGCTGTAGAATTCTGATTTTATATAAAACTGTTGAGCACGCAGACAGCTAAGAAGAGTACTGTAAACATTCTGAAAGAGAACAAAGCAAGAAGAGAGCTAATTTTCAACATTTAGAAGAAAAAAATTATCATTTTTGTGGCCGTGTAAATGAGAAGAGAAGAGCTGGGATATATTGTGACAACTTGGAAATTTGAGGGACGATAAGATGGGGGAAGCAAAAGAGAAAAGATACCAGACACATGAAAAGAATGTCTTGCCAGAAAGTGAACAGCAGAAATGATAAATAACTCTCGAGATGGAGAGTTGAGGAGAGAAATGATTACCTATGCCAGCAGGCATGGTACTTAATGATGATGATGAATTCGGTGGGAAATGCGTAGTTTGTACAAAAAAAAACAACAAAGATAACCAGATATTTTCTTAATTAAGAAATTACTACCTTTTGGAAATGCGTAGTTTGTACAAAAAACATACAAGAATGTAATTATATGATCTATAAATTAAGAACTTACCAAATTTAGGAAAACTTAATTCCTGAGACATCCACAATTTAACTATACATTGACGTTAATTGTTCGAACATCTGAGAAGCAGCTCATTTGTACAAATCTATGTGCTATTCGTTTGTATAAACCTAGTCCTGCTTTTGGAATTAACCAGAAGTCTGTATTACAGAACTGAAAGCAGAAAGAAAAAAAATTCCGTTGTGACAGAACCCAAACGCAGAGCACAGTGTCTCCAAACATGACGACTCTTTTGCCTTGCACTTTCTGTTTTATGTCTAGCTCGACGCTACCAACTGACAATTTCTCGCAGAAAATAGAAGCAATAAAAGCTGCTTTAGCTATTAATTAAGAGAGAATTTATTGACTATCGTTTTGCTTACTTTGATGTGGTAGTCATTTTTCTGGCTCCAGTTCTACGCTGGCAGAATATCTGCAGACACTCCAGCATAATTTTTGTTAGCCGAAGAGCAGGGCCATAGACTACCAGATCAATAACCGAAGTGTGTCTAAATGACCATACGTAGTGAACACCACATCAGTGTGAATACCCTTCGCCATTTGTTAACAATTACTATAGGAGGGTATATAGACATACAAAAAGTGGAGCAGTTCAGATAACGGTAACCATTAATAAATGATGTGTTGAATAATAACCCACTTTCCTATCTCGAAATCAAGCGAAAGAGGGTTCCAATCACGGCTGGCTAAAGCAGGTTTTAAATATAGGGGAGTGTTTTAAATGCTGGGAGTGTGTTTTAAATATAGGGGAGTGTTTTAAATGCTGGGAGTGCGTTTTAAATATAGGGGAGTGTTTTAAATGCTGGGAGTGTGTTTTAAATATAGGGGAGTGTTTTAAATTCTGGGAGTGTGTTCTAAATATAGGGGAGTGTTTTAAATGCTGGGAGTGTGTTTTAAATATAGGGGAGTGAGTTTCAAATATTGAGAATAAGTTTTAAATATAGGGAGTGAGTTTTAAATATTGAGAATAAGTTTTAAATATAGGGAGTGAGTTTTAAATATCGAGAATACGTTTTAAATATAGCGAGTGCGTTTTAAATATCAGGAGTGAGTTTCAACTATCGAGAACAAGTTTTAAATATCAGGAGTGAGTTTTAAAATTCATAAAGAAATTCATAACCACACCACTTGAATTAGCTTTACGTGATAACCGTTTGTTATTTTGCTTTCAACTTTTGCATGTAATCTTAAAATATTGATGTCGTTATAGAAATATTTTTTGCTCTGAGAAATTTGATCTAGTTTAAAAGTTTTCTTCTTTAGGCTATATTAAATTCACCCTGTTCGAATTTGACACCATTTTAGGATATATACATTAATTTGTTGCGGTCGTTCACGTAAAATAGTTTGGCTATTGCAGAAACACTAAGTTCAGGAAAATCCCGTGCACAAAACTGAATTGTTATTGAACGACATGACGCACCACGGCCTGGGCATTAATTACCGAAGGGAAGGCGTATCTTTATTAATTTTGTGAAGACTCAGTAGACAATTTGTTGACTTTAAATACCAACATTTATATCTAAATTACAATGAGTTTGAAATGCAAATTTATAACTATGCAAAAGGTTACTGTTTTACTATAGTAATGGCAAAGCACTGCCTCTGCTTCCAAGTCTTTAATTTTATATCCGGTGTGCTTATTATTTTCGCCTATTCTATTTTCACACACAGGGTATGTTTTCTCTAGCTACTAAATAAATACAGTATTTTGTGCATTATTGTAATAGTGTCGACTATGACATCACACTGCAATATGTCGTTCTTGTATTCTCCCACATCCATACACATTAGTTGTTAATTTTTTCCTTAACGTATGCCCAAAATACAAGAGCTAAAATTTGAGAATTATATTTTTTTTTGGAGGAATGAGGGAAGAGGGGAAAACGGTGGGAGGGGGGGGGTGTAATATGCCTAGTTGGTTTTGGGATTGGTCAAAGGTTTCAATAGAAAAAAATAAGAATGTAATGAACAGGAAATGACACAGACAGCTGATTTCTAGTAACCATTTTTTCTTCGTCACTAATGTTCCAGCAGAACGCAGGAAATCAGGTAAGTCATTGCAATCGCCTTATCATCTTTATTTGTCTGAACGCCAATCTTAGTCTATCTCGTAGTATTTCTTCTTATATCCCTTCTTTTCTTCGTTCGGCTGCTAGAGGATTGTCATTTTTCTGTGTTTTGTAGTTCGTTTTCTTGTGTTGTCATCATCACCAAATTTGTTCAGAACTGTTTCTCTGACATTTTATGTTCATTGGTATATTTGGGACTTTTACTCTAGCCATGGACTTTCCTTGATTTGTTCAGGGCAGTTTCTCTAACTGTATTTGACAATTCGATTACCAACAACCCGATTACCACCACATGCTACCGACCACATCACCCACAAGTGTGTCGTAGTCACAGACAAATATGGCCACTAACACCATATTCCCCAAGCGCATAGTATGGCATGAAGGGAATTTCTTTTGTTTATGTATTATTGAGAAATATTCAATCCAGAGAAAAAGAGAGAAATGTTCAGCCTATAGAAGCAAAATATTCGGTCTGAAGAATAAGAGAAAAGTATTCAGTCTAGAGAAAGAAAGAAATATTCAGTCTAGAGAGAAATATTTAGTCTAGAGAGAAATAAAAAGTTAAAAATATTCAGTCCAAAGTGACGAGAGACATTTTCAGCTTAGAGAGAAAATGAAAAATATTCTTAGAGAGAGAGAAAGAAAGAGAGAGAAAGAGAATATCACTTGTTTTTTTAGCGCTGTATAGTTTTGCCTTTTATTTGGAACTATACAAAGAATTCCCTGGCCATGTGGTTCCTGTTATTTAGATTGATTGACATAAATTAAAGGGATGTATCACGGCCGAGCGACCAAGAACGCACGGCTACAATGCTGCTCTGCCATAAATGATAGATGTCGCACTGTCACACCAACATACCGTATCACAGAAATAATCGTACATGATGAGATGCAGAAAGCCTTACTCACACAAAATTCTTGGTAAAGTATTTACAAACCAGAATGTAACAATCGCATAGCATCTCCAGTTGTACAAGTCCTCACCCACTTCATTTCTTGACTGGCTTCTTGAATATTTGATTATAAAAAAGTATGAATGTTCTGACCCACTCACTAAACGTTTTTTTTTTCCCCAAGAATTGATTATCTCACTTGTGCCTTCTTTCTGAATGTGTCGCATGTATTTGCTAATGAATTAGATACAAAACTAACAAAATGATAGTAATAAAAATAATAGTTATAATAGTAATAATATCAATAGTAATAATATTATTAATAATAATGAACATTAACAGAGAATAGTAATAATAATATCAGTAATCATAATGAACAATAATAGATAATAGTAATAATAATATCAGTAATCATAATGAACATTAACAGATAATAGTAATAATAATATCAGTAATCATAATGAACAATAATAGATATTAGTAATAATAATATCAGTAATCATAATGAACAATAATAGATAATAGAAATAATAATATCAGTAATAATAATGAACAATAATAACAGTGATTATCATCACCCTTTCAGTGCTGTCGAACGTCACACAAAACTTGCCGTGCACCCCGTCATAAGTCCCAGTTGTGGGCGAGCTTCTCACTCCCAGTAAAGCAGCAGATGCCTGCAGTGCCTGCTCTCTTTTCAGTATTCTTCTTAGTGTCACATAAACGGTCTTCTCCAGCATTGATCGATCTCATTTGTGCCTTTGCACTGATTTTTCAAAGTTCATTGTTAAGAAATTAGATACACATCTAAAAATAATCGATAATAGAGGAACATATTTCTCAGGTTTGAGAACACTTAAAATAAATGGCAGTGCATTACATTTAAAAAGTTATGCTGTTTATTTTAAAATAAAATATATAACAATTGCAGCTGTAATGGAAAAATTCAGAGTTAATGAAATGGTGATTGCCTTGAAACAAGGCAAAGAAATGGTATGTCAACATCGGTGAAGATAAAAAACTATTTTAAAGAACCAAAGGTCGACAGTGAGTATGACGTAACGACCTTTGTTTATCCAGTGACTTAGTAAATCGCTAGAGCATCGTCAAGAGTAATTATTCTCTCTATATCTTGATACTGCTTCAGCTGTCGAATTCGAGACCGTCCGTTCCTTGTGAAAATCGTCACTCACGTAAAAGACCATACAAGTTCTAAAGGAGAACTTGTTGCTAACTAATATACCAACATAGAGAATCAACTTAAATGAAGACGGTCATATTCCGGAAAATTCAATGAACGAAAAATTTTAATTAAAAAAAAAAAAACACAAAGAGAGAATGAGTTATGATAAATATAAACTGGCAGCAAATAATGTGATCGAATTGTAAGTATGAACTGGTATAAATACAAATTATTAGTTGACGAACTGAGTCAACGAAAATATAACCAGTTAATCTCTCATATTGACATTTATTTCTTCTTTACCCCAGCCAGATCTCTAATAAATTGACTAATGGGGTCAAGTAATAGGAAACTCTTTATGCAGGATCTTTACTGGTTTATTTGTTAAAATTCTGGCGCACTTGTTTTTTTGTTTTTTTTTTCTAAATCCTGGCACACTCTCGGCAGGAGTCTTACATCTTTACTGATGTGATCTCGGAAGCTGATAAAATGTCGATACCAGCATTAATTTTTAAATGAAGTATTTTAGAGTGCAGTCATATCGATGGAAATATAACGTTATTTTGAAGTGTTTTCTTAATAATTGATGAAACACCATCGAATGGGTCCTAATTCTTCCTTAACGTGTTAGTGGATGCTGACACATTACTAGCGAGTCTTACTTTCTAAAAAGAGCAGCACGGATTTCAGTGCATTGAGGCCACAAAATAAACGATACATAGCTCTATATGACAAACCGAAGGATCCAGACCTTTGGTGACAAGCTCGTGTAAGTTTTGTTTGGTCTCGCCTTCAAAGTTACCAATACTTTAAGTAGAGAGTAAAACAGGTTACTAGAGCAATGAGAAGCAGATAACTTTGATCATGCGCCCAAAAAAGTCCTCTTAGAGGACTTAATTAGAACACCAGGAACAGCCAGTTTGGTAAGAATAAATAAGGGCATGCATGACTCAACCAGAACAAGAACTATGGCATTGTTAGAACTTGTGAGAACTGGTAAGCTCCTGAAGTCAAAAACACAATCTCGGTGCAGATTTGAAAAGCTGATGGATTTAAGATAATCTAAAAGCTGATGGATTTAAGATAATCTAAAAGCTGATGGATTTTAGATAATCTAAAAGCTGATGGATTTAAGATAATCTAAAAGCTGATGGATTTAAAATAATCTAAAAGCTGATGGATTTAAGATAATCTAAAAGCGGATGGCCTTGCCCACTGGAGGGAAGAGGGAGCCTAACTAAACTTGATCTCATTTGCTCTTCCTTCTTGCTGCTGCTGGAGTCCACCGCGTGCAGTTGAAGGTTTGAGCACATTTGTACAGACGCCCTACTTTTAGGATTTTAAAACAGAAAGCCTAATTTGTTAGCAAATATTGTTGCATTGCGTCATATCTGATCGGTCAAGGAATGGGAGTTTGCGTCCTATCTATCTCTATCTATTAACCTTTCGAGCCGTAGCCGGCCCATAGGGCGTAGACCAAGATACTCCTTCTCTTATCTGAATTTTTGTTCTAGCAGTTTTCAATTCTTTTAAAGATATTTTTATCAAATCTCGCCATTTGTCTCTGTTCTGTGCAAGCAGCTCTATCTCATTGAGGGAGCCGATTCCTGCTGCTTTTGCCTCTCTCAGCAATGTTCTTCTCAGTGTCTCTACGTTTCATTAACAAAATCGTGTTTACGATAGCGGCTTGTTAAACCTCTGATCAACGGTTCTATACCAAGCCGGAGAAAAATAATTCCTCCATCTTGGATACAACCGGAAACTGTTTGCGTTCTACAGGATTTCAAAGATGCACAAATTACACTTCTGTACACGCAAAAACGAGGTTAACTTGTTTTTAATAATCTCAGATTGACCTATGCTGTTTTATTAGCATCTATAGCTCGTTTCAAAACATATGCCCAACTTCAAAACGCTATTACTCTCTAACCGTTTGTTAAATACTTTTGAAATTTTCCAAATGTTATTAGAATGCAAAAGACCCTTTAAATGTATATTTAACAAATATCTTGCAGCTGCAGTTTTCTTAAAGCGGCGATATTTCTTTGATGTTTGTCAAAATTGTAAATTGTGAAGCCCTAAAGAATAGAAATTACCGTAGTTGCTGGTCTACGATTAATTTTCACTAGGTAAAGGCGTGGCCGTAATGGGGAAATAACTGGATAAAACAAAACACCAGGAGAATTATTGTCTGCTCAGTTCGAGGACGGACGATAATAATATCAAGGTATACCTGTATGTCCAATTTTCATAGTTGTGTGGTCCTGAAAAGGACCGTTTGTTGAAATAATTTAAGGTAATATAGGGGCCAACATTGTGGGGGCTATATACTTTCATTCTGAATCAGACGAGTCTAAAAGATTAATAACTGTTTGGGGTTGAACATTCCACAAACCATCATTTTTCCAATATTCCTCTTCCTGTTTTAAGACGTGGTCTTCACATTTAGCCCAATAATCTTTGTCTATATTTAATAAAGCGAGATTAGCAAGAGTCTTTACATCGCATATTTTGAATGTTGTATTTTCATCTGCCACTTGTCCTTTTAATTTTGCCCAGATTAGTTCTATTGGATTTAAATGAGCATGGTAAGGTGGCAGCCTCAAACTTATATGACCGTGCTCTTGGATAATCTTATCTATTTGAAAAATCTTTGTCCTCTGTTTTTGCTTTACTAGAGATAGTAATTCAGGTTTTAAGTACATGTTATTAAATTGTATGTGCTCCTTTGTGAGCCATATCTTAATAGCATCTTTTGTACTGGATGACGTCGGGACTTTATCTTCAAGTGCAACAATGTTGTGGTACGCTGCATTGTCCATTATTAGGCAAGATGGTCGATCTAGTGCTGGGAGAACATAATTTTCAATCCAATGTCTAAATATGTGACCATTCATCTCAGAGTGATAATCCCGATTGTCTATGGATTTTGAAAGAAAAATGAGCTCTGCATTCTGTATTAGTCCATGTTGTCGACTACCTGCATGAGCAATTATCAAGCGCTGTCCTTTGCTGCTAGGTATTAATCTCTTAATCTTTCCATCTGATGACTGTCATTCCCTTTGGTTAGTGTGGTGAGCATTGATCCATGTTTCATCCAAGTACACAATATCATAACCTTGCTTGCGCACCTCTTTTACTTCACGTAAGTACTTGCTTCTCATGACTACTATATGTGGCTTCTCACAGATGATGTTTCGTCCATTGGGATACTTTCTGAATGTAAAGCCTGCAGCTCTCACATTCCTCCATAATGTAGACTTTGATATTTCAATACTGTTGTTCTTTTTCAGCGATACTTTTAATTTTCTTATTGTAACAGTTTCATTCATACCCAACATTTTGCGAATTTCACTTCTAATAAGTTCACTGTCGAAATTATCCAACATTTTTGCTCTTCCTTGTGATTTTGTATATTTGGAACATTGACGGTCACGTGCTTGAATCCAGCGATTAAATGACCGTTTAGATAAATCCAAAATGTGTCTTGTCCTATTCTCAGGGTTTTCTAAAGAATGAAATAATCTTCCTCGTTTAGCCTCTTTGCAAAAATAGTCATACATTTTTATTGCGATGTTTTGTAAACTGCAGAATTTCATTTTAAGACTCATGATAAATGTTATTGTTCCACGTTACGCCGCTGAATTAACGGAAATGGAACACACAATGTCTCGTGTTTACTACAAGTGTCTATTTGTGTCAGTTAACTCACGTGGAAAGCGTGAAAAATCGTAAATTTCAGCGTGTATAGATTTGTAATCGCTATTTTTAACTTAAATACTGTAAACACTAAGTTTTGACTACATCAATGGGTCGTTATAAATTTATATAAATCAAATAAGCAATAATAATAACCAAATGTTTGTTTTTAATGAAATTAATTCCCTGTTGGGTTCTAATCATTATAACTTTACATGCAAATTTTGAAAAAAATACAAAAAGCGGTTTAAAAGATATTGATTTTTAAAGTTGGGCAAGACTTATGAAACAAGCTATAGATTCGTTGCGATCTACCTTTTCTAAACTCGCGTTCCCTACAAAAATATGTGTATTTGTGTCTTTTTTTTTTCTAAGGGACATCTACGCTATACTCACTATCTCTGTGCATCCAATCCTTTCCTTGATAACACAGAGAGATCTTAGATGAACGGCCTCCGTGGTACCTGCGACACTTCTCTATCCTCCTCACTCTAAAGAAATTTTACAAGAGCAGAAAATTACTGTTGTAACATTTGTTTCGAAACTCATTCCTGGATGCAGTATGCAGCCTATTAGGTTTAGTTTATTCTGCAGCGTTAATGGGCTCAGGCGTATTGTGTCGCTAGTTTTCGTCAAAGTCTCGATATCTGCAACATTCGGCCCGATACATCCGCCTTCAGCATGGGTGGATTTCCTTAACATTTTCCCCGAGAAACAGCCATTATGGTCTATTCCTTTCGACTTTTCACTGCCAAGGGTTCTTTAACATGCGCTAATGCACACTGGACCTCCCTTTTTGCCGTAATCTGGGAGTGCTAGACATTGGATCTCTCAGTCAATGCCCAAAGACAAGTGGAGTGCAAACCCACGAAGAAACCTCGGAATCAAAATATGTCCATCGCCTGTGGTGGATTTTGGAGCAGCGATAGCTCAGTGGTTAGTGAATTGAACTACAAAGGACAAGGGGTAGGATTCGATCCCAACCGACGGCTCGAGTTCACCCAGCCTTAAATGGGTACTGGATTTTTTCTGGGAAGGTAAAGCGGCACGGGCGTAATACCGACCACATTACCCCAGAAATCATGTGCTGAATGTCTGTAAAATGTATGGTCACTAACACCATATTCCCTATACACCACTCGGCGTGACGGGGGTACTTTACTTTTTTTTTGCTGTGGCGAAATTTGAACCGTGGACCTTCATGTCCGGAGACCGACGACTTACCTCCAGACCAGCCAGTCAGTCCCCTCCTTTTAATTGTTACGGAGTTCTTTATAACGTGTTCAAATGGAACACTTTCTTGTACATGAACATGCACATTCTAGTCTTGTTAAACACAGACTTCGATCCGCTTCTCATGTGTTGTCTGAAGCCACAATAATGAAATGGTTAGTGAATTGATCTAGTGATAAATAGGTCGGATTGGTTCTCCTGATCCACTTGCTTCTAGGTACACAAGTCATGAATAGGTCGGGTTTGATCTCCCGATTCAATGGTTTCTAGGTACACAAAGTCATCAATAGGTCGATTTGGATCTCCCGATCCAATGGTTTCTAGGTACACAAAGTCATCAATAGGTCGGTTTGGATCTCCCGATCCAAAGGTTTTTAGATACACAAAGTCATCAATAGGTCGGGTTTGATCCCCCGATCCAATGGTTTCTAGGTACACAAAGTCATCAATAGGTCGGTTTGGATCTCCCGATCCAATGGTTTCTAGGTACACAAAGTCATCAATAGGTCGGTTTGGATCTCCCGATCCAATGGTTTCTAGGTACACAAAGTCATCAATAGGTCGGGTTTGATCCCCTGATCCAATGGTTTCTAGGTACACAAAGTCATCAATAGGTCGGGTTTGATCCCCGATCCAATGGTTTCTAGGTACACAAAGTCATCAATAGGTCGGGTTGGACTCCCCGATCCAATGGTTTCTAGGTACACAAAGTCATCAATAGGTCGGGTTGGACTCCCCGATCCAATGGTTTCTAGGTACACAAAGTCATCAATAGGTCGGCTTGGATCTCCCGATCCAATGGTTTCTAGGTACAAAAAGTCATTAATAGGTGCGTTTGATCCCCCGATTCACTGATGTTTAGGTTCACCCAGACAATAATGGGTACAGTAGATTTATCTGGACAAAGAATAATAACCAGTCCATGATCCAATTACCCCCCTCCCCCCAATCCCCCCCCCAAAAAAAAAAAACATGAACACAAAAAATCTTTAGTACCATACTAGTAGGGTGACGAGATTTGTTCTACATTTACTTCTTCTTCCCATCCTTATCTTTCTTTTCTTGTTTAAATTTCTCTCTTTCTTTATTTCTCTTTCTTTCTTTCTTTTTGTGTCATAATCCCTTTCATAATCATCAGTCGTGGTACTTTACTTGGTAATTATACTTCCCTCAATGACTCAACAACACAAGACTTGGGAACTACTAGACTAAAGAACCACAGGGCGTTACCAGGCATTTTCGGCCCGACGATTTGATGATAGTAAATGTATCAACATCTCACCAGAAGGTATCAACATGGAAGTAAACAGCTGGTGTTAAAGTGCAACTGTTTTATTACTCACGTTTAGACCCGTTCAATCTACACTGATGAGCCTTCATTAACTTCCAGTAATAACAGAATGTTTTGTTGATCTTGGCACATGATGTGCCTACCAATAACTGAAATCGTGGATAATGAACATTGAACACGTGCTTCTATTTCTCAAGTTTTCGTTTTTCTTTAAATAGGAACAGTTTTGTTCAGGCCAAAATATACTTCTCGATAATTGAAAGAAAACTATATTAGCGTAGACATCTTCGTGAATGAAGAACTATTTGACGTTGATATTTCAATTCTCTTGCTTGGTTTAGTTTAGATTAGTTTAGTTCAGTTCAGTTTAGTTCAGTTTAGTTTAGTTTAGTTTAGTTTAGTTTAGTTTAGTTTAGTTTAGTTTAGTTTAGTTCAGTTCAGTTCAGTTTAGTTTAGTTTAGTTTAGTTTAGTTTAGTTTAGTTTAGTTTAGTTTAGTTTAGTTTAGTTTAGTTTAGTTCAGTTTAGTTTAGTTGCCGGATTTTCCTCGTCGAAGTCCACAAATGCTCAGATCACTTTCTCAGAAAAAAACCTGCAGCTTTAAACGATTGAGGAATACAAGTCCTCTCCTGTAACTTCCTTAAGTCTAGCAACGTCCCTCTTGACTCGAAAATTCGACAGTCACACCAAGGCTGTAGATTAATCACGAACATCACCGGAAACTTCGTTTCACCAAAACTAGCTATTTTAGAGTGTCGGTATAAACGTTATGTTCAAGACAAGGCCACATATTCTACCATAACGCATAATGCACAACGTGCTAAAAAAAATAATGTTTGTGTCCACAACGTTTGATTCACTGAAAAAGACTGCAGCGAGGTGCACCTTGTTGCATTACCAATTTCAGTCATATAAATTGTATTTGCTTTTCTTGCTATACATTTTATACTTGTATATTTGTGCGCTGACCCCGATTAGAACCACTCTTATAAAACCATTATATTTAAGAGTGACCGGAATGTATTAGGAGGCTCTGAGCATCTTCCTCTTCCTCTTCTTCTTCTTCTTTCCTCCCTTATCTGCCTTTCAGCGTCAAGGGGAGATATAATTTGCGGTCTTTTGCTGTTCTGTTCGCCTCTGCTGCTGTTATGTTTCCTAGTGCTTCTAATATTCCATCGATCCATCTTTTTCGTGGTCAACCCTTGGGTTTGGTGTTCTCACAAGGTTTGTTGAAGGCTCGTTGTGTTGTGTTTTGATCTTTCTGCCTTGTCACGTGGCCAAACCATTTGATCTGTTGTTTCCTTATATATTAAATGGCGAGGGCTATTCCTAGCTTTTTTCTCAGTTCTTCATTTCTGATCTTATCTCTCAGACTGTTTCCTGTCATTCGTCTAACACATTTAATCTCCGTAGAGGTTATTTTTCTTATTGTTAGGCTCTGGGCATCTTTGCCTACAAATGATTAAAGTTGTCTATGATTGTAGCTAGGGAGCCGCGATAGCTCAGTGGTTAGTGAACTGGACTATAAAGGACAAGAGGTAGGGTTCGATCCCAACCGATGGCTTCCGGGTTCACCCTACCTTAAATGGGTACCGGATTTTTTTTCTGGGAAAGTAAAGCGGCACGGGCGTAAGACCGACCACATTACCCCAAAAATCATGTGCGTAAAAAAATCAGGTGTGGTCAAATTTATGAAAAAATGTATGGTCACTAACACCACATTCCCTATACGCCACTTGGCGGGACGGGGCTCTTTTCTTTTTTTATGATTGCAGCTAAAGTGCCAATTTATGATTAAAACAATCAGATGTGAATGGTGAAAAGAGTGGAGTGTATGTAGTGATCCTTACCACTTTGAAAAATAAAAGCATTGTATAAAAAAAAACTGTCTTTACAACACATATTACCATTGCTGGTGTATGTCGGGGGGGGGGGGCGCTCACTTTAGAACCAGAGGGATAAAGGCCGCTTGGCCAAAGCAGTCGCCACGCGACGACGTATGAGACTCAGGATTATTATTCCCCCCCCCCCCCCCGATCCCCCCCGATAGAAAAAATAATTTCGGTATACCGTGGGTTATTAACATCGTAAGCCGGCTTTTTAGCTAGCAAAATGGTGGTTTTAGCCGCACCTTGATTGCAATTAGCAATGTATGAAGAATGCATAGTTTAGGCACTTATCTACCAACTGAGTGACTGAGATTGAATTTAAGTTACTGTCTGTTTCCTCGAGACTGTCCAAAGTCGCCAGCGATCCCCTTTATGATGTCATTTACGGTGTCGAAGAGGTACCCCTACAGCTTCTATGGAACAATGTGAGGTTACAGAGGGCAAGGTCAGTGAACACTGAGGGTGATATACAATTGGTATATCGTTATATATTTAAATAGGAAAGGTCGTTCTAAGTTAGGAATGAACAGGCGCGTTATCGTGATGCAACAGTCTACTTCTTTTCCGTCACAGTTCCCGTCGTTTACGTTTCACATCTTCTCCAAACTTCCCCAGAACACGTAAATAGATGTAAGAATTCAACGAGTGCTAGAAGGAGCAAATTCTTGGTGAACGATGCTCATTATGTCGATGATAACACATTTTATTTATTGTTTGTGTGTGTGTGTGTGCGTGCGTGCGTGCGTGCGTGTGTGTGTGTGTGCGCGCGCATCCTTAACCTGTCACACTTTCTTTAATCATGGAGATTGTGGGTTCTTCATTTTACGACGACTATTGTTTTGACTCCAGATCAATGCTGTAAACCTAACTTTTATCTTCCATGATGATCCTAGTGGGGAAAGTTTGCTCGTCTTTCGTCATCTCATGCTATTCAAGGCACTCATCAAATGGCCTCTGTTTCTGATCAAGCGTCACGAACTTCACAGCTACGCGACATATGTTCAGGAACTCTGTTAAGATCTCCTGACAGACTTCAACGCTTCTTTCAACCACGTGAGAGAGCTGATGGATTGGTCGTCGACGGTTCTCACTGATCAATTCATGACATCCCCCCCCCCCCTTCCCAAGTTGCTGACGTCTGCTGGTGACAGAACGGCATGATAGCTCTTGAATAGAAGACATTCGACCGGCCTTGAAACGCTCCTACTGGTCAAAGGCATGCTGTTCTACCTAAAGAATATTCGCCTGAGCCCTGAAAAAGCAGTTCGTGTGTATCGGTAACATATTTGCTAAGTTTCAGGCAAAATTTGATGGGAAAACTCAGTCAGAATTTCTGAACAACGTCCTGATAGTGAACTGTCCATAAAAATAGTCACGTGTAGACAGACATTTGATGTCACGTGGCACACAGACTCAGAACACTTAACTGCATCAGCCTTCTGATTTTCCCGTGGACATGTTATGTAGCTACATCACGATAATTACAGCAAACACACACACACATAACATTGATAATTAAATATAACTTATTACAATGTGTAAGAGATAAAATAGCCATTAGCACTCAGCAAGCAATTGTTCCGTGTCTTCAGACAAGCAAGTGGCCCATGAGCTCAAGCACACACTTGTTCCATACCCCACTTGATCCTTGCCCTCACACATGCAATTATTCTCTGTTTCAGAATGAGCAAACGTTCCTATTTTCAAACATTTTTTCATAATTTCAAAACAAGTTTAGCACTTTTCTCTCTTTCTTTTAAGAAACCCCTTTTGTGTCGTACTGCAGCGCACAATATTTTAGCCCCTGTCAAAAGAGATAGTAATTTCCTGTTTTTATTACGTCCCAAGGTCGTTTTCAATTGAGCTCTTGTCACAAACAGCTACAATCTCACACTTAACGTTAAAAACATAATTACAAAAGCACAACGCAATTCTGTCTCTTCAAAGAAAATCTTCTAAAACAGAAAACCTGTAGATATGATTTACAACTGCAAATGTCGGATATATACAAAAGCCCCATCTTGTGTTCAGACACGTTAAATAAGCTGTCCTGGATAGAACTCAATATGTTATCTTTGTTTGATTGTTACCATCTTTTTTCGACCAGGAGGTAATTTGACAACACTATTAGGAGGCGTAAAGCTGTCCTAATCAGCTGTTGTTTCACCTTAAGTTGCATGTCTATATGTGAGTTGCGTGACACTGTATAGTCGACAACTGACAGATAATGTGATAAAGCCATCAATGAATGGTTGAAGGTCTCAAATTGCAAAAGAAAGAGAAAACCATAATGGGGAGGAATAAGTTGACACATAAATGCAGGCATTTGAGGTTTAACGTTAAACGGGGTAAACATGCATCGGCACATCTTGTATGGTTGGGAAATTATATTTCCTGCATTTATGTTGCTAGTTTGCTATTGCTTCATTACCTTTATTGTGGGGATGAGGGTGATAGAAAGGCATTTTGGCATATGTCAGCGCATTGTATTACTAGGGCGACTGTGGAGATTCTTCCCAATAAGTGTAACTACCCACTAAAGAGAGCCTATATAAGAGAGCTCCGGTTTTTGTTGTTGATGTTTTTTTTTTTTGGTGCTCCATCATAGTTTTCAATGCTGGAGAATAAAGAACAAAGAAAAGTTAAGAATGTAATTTCACACAACCTCGTCCAAATCTAGTTGCTTGTCCTTTGCAGAACGTTGTATTTACCACATTCACAATAAAAAATGTCTGTCCCTAGCCAGGTCTCCCACAGAACGTTGTATTTACCACATTCACAATAAAAAATGTCTGTCCCTAGCCAGGTCTCCCACAGAACGTTGTATTTACCACATTCACAATAAAAAATGTCTGTCCCTAGTCAGGTCTCCCACAGAACGTTGTATTTACCACATTCACAATAAAAAATGTCTGTCCCTAGCCAGGTCTCCTACAGAACGTGGTATTTATCACATTCACCATACAAAATGTCTGTCTCTAGCCAGGTCTTCCACAGAACGTTGTATTTACCACATTCACCATAAAAAATGTCTTCCCTAGCTAGTTCTCCAACAAAACGTTGTATTTACCACATTCACCATAAAAAAATGTCTGTCCCTAGCTAGTTCTCCAACAAAACGTTGTATTTACCACATTCACCATAAAAAATGTCTGTCCCTAGCTAGTTCTCCAACAAAACGTTGTATTTACCACATTCACCATAAAAGAATGTCTGTCCCTAGCTAGTTCTCCAACAAAACGTTGTATTTACCACATTCACCATAAAAAATGTCTGTCCCTAGCTAGTTCTCCAACAAAACGTTGTATTTACCACATTTACCATAAAAAAATGTCTGTCCCTTGTCAGATCTCCAACAGAACGTTGCTTTCCACAATCCATCTGAAAGAATCTCTGTCTGGAAGCCAGCTCCTCCCCAAAAAGTGGCATTCACAACAGCCCATCTGAAAAAAAAACATATGTCCCAAGCCAAGTCTCCAACTTACCTGTTGTCATGTCCAAGGTATCTTTCATGTATTAAAACAACCTTCCTCTTGGTCTATCCCTGTCTCATCTTCCTGAAACCATGCCTTCCATTATTGTTCTCTCCAGCCCACTAAGTTGTTAACATAATCGTAATATTTTATTTTCTCTTGCAAGACGTCTACAAGCCAGCTATTTCATTCAATGTTTAGTTTTTTAATATGTCTCCATTGTTCTTTTTCATTATCTAATGTAAACAAAGGATTTTTGTGTAGCATTTTATTTTGAATAAACAAATTGAAATAAATTATTGATTGCGAGATTGTCCATCATTCGAAACCCGATATTGCTATCGGGAAAGTACAATCAAACTTTCAGTTAATATGTTACTGCATAGTTGGTATTGCGACTGCAGAACTCTCAACAAGTATAAGAATACACATATGACCCATGGAAAAAGCTGTATATGACAAGTTATGGGGAGCCAGTAAAGAACTCAAGTCTTGTTCGTGACCCATGTTCTCTAAATGTCTTATAGCATAGCAATAGCTACTCGCTGAAGAAGAAGTTGGTATTGTGCCATAACACACAACCTATCTGAAGAACACTGTCGAAATATTACCCACAAACAAATTCAGTACAAAGATATGCTCAAAAGGGTCAGCTAAGGGGAAATACGTTAAAAGGTAACAGGCAAACGATAAAACTTGACAAGTCGACTCCTAGAGACAATTTTAAGAACCGTTATGCAAAGGGTCTCCAGACGGAAGAAGGTGAAAGAGAGGCAGACCAAGGGTAACATGGTTAAAAATATTGGAAAGAAATAAAGTTTTGGCAAAACGTAGGATGCACATATCGAAATGGAGGAACTTTGCCTTTTGCCAAGGAAAATTCCACAAAGCAAAGCGTTCCTGACATTGACTGTGTTGTCGGTCACTCATCAAGGAAGAAAGGAACAGACAAAGGGTCCATTTTTTACAGAAAACATTAGATTTGGCATTGTTCAGACAGTAAACACTCTTTGTATCTCAAGAATCACACTAGACAAATGTTGATCCATCGTCTCCGAAAAAAAAATAAGACATCCGCTCCCGTCTATCAAAAACTATGCATCTTTGAGAAGGAAACAAACCTTCTGCTTAGAAGCCAGATATTTCTTGATGAAAAGGACATTATCGTAACTTCAAGAAGAATGTTGAGAATACCATGGGCAACTAAGAAGAGAAATGGAAACTTTCTGAAAGAGGCCATAGCTCATCAATTGAATGTTCATCACTTCCATGTAATGACAAGTGAACAGCTGAAGTATATTGTTACAACTGGGAAAAGTGAGGGACGAAGAGATAGAGGGAAGCACAGAGAAAAGATACTAGACAGCTTAAGAAAATGGTTTGGCATATGGTCAACAACAGAAATGATAAATAACTGTCGAGATTGAAAATGGTGGAGAGACACGATCACCTACGTCAGCAGGCAAGGTACTTGATGATGGTAACTTCAAACCACAGAAACACATCTGGTATTTATAACTCAGTGTAAACCAAACTGTACTTAATGGGAAGTACTAATTGAAATGCCATATTCTTCGTTATTTTTTCAGTCTTTTATGCTTCTTATTGTCACAACGGAGATAGATTCCTAAGTAGAATTTTATAAGTAACGTGAAGAGACAGAATAATAAAGTAAAGTAAGGAACAAGTTTGGGTATCACTATAACTGGATCTTATTAATAAACAACAGATTGAATGGTTTAGAGAAATAACACAATCATGGAGCTTTTTAAAACTCAAAAATAATGGAAATAGAGGATAAGACAGATTTCCAAGACGAGAAGGTGATGACTTAATGAAGTAGCAGACATCGCAATAAGGAGACTACACAGTATTCACCCGAAAACTCAATTTTTCCTCGACAATAAAAGGCAACAACGACAGATAAAAGTAAGTTGATGTATGTATATAGAAAGCCACGAAAAACGATATTCTTTTTGACAAGAAACGATGAATGTTATCTACTGGCCCAAAAAAAAAAAAGTACAAATGAAGTTTTTTTTGGAAAAATTGCTGACTTTTCTAAATTAAAAACTGGTTTAAACCAGATTTTACCTGCGCGAAAAATGCTAAATTTTCTGCAGTTAAAAATTGTTGGTGCAAACATAATTATTTTAAAAAAAACTCTTTTCTTCACGCTACATACGAATGTGTTTGTACTGACAGGACTGTAAGGAGGTAGTAATAGCTCTCACTGATTCCACAATATTGTAAATATGAACTTAACGTGGCTAATCGTAATCTTCAAGCGCTGGCACTTCGCTAAGTGACACGTGTTTTTCAAGAATCTAGAATGATGTGCAAGAACGGTGTGTATTGACTCTTACAAATGACGTGAAAACAATCTACGTCAAAGCTAATTTATGTTTTCAGGTTATTGACGCGAGAAATAACAGCACATATGACGTCACGCGTACACGGAAATATGAAATGAATTCTGCTAGTCCAGACACAAACAGCGTTCTAAAGATCTAAATATTAATGCAACCGATTTTTAAACTGATTTTATTTACTTTACTTTCTTCTGCCTCTGACGCCTTTCAACGTTTAGGGAAAAAATGTAGTGTCAAGGTCAATACTCTTTAATATGTCAGGAGCATGGTGTTCATAAAAAAAAAGTAGTAAAGTACCAAAGTACACCCGTCACGCCAAGTGGCGTTTAGGGAATATAGTGTTAGTGACCATACATTTACAGACCTTCGGCACATTGATTTTTGAGATAATGTGGTCGGTATTACGCCCGTGCCGCTTTACTTTCCCAGAAAAAAATCCGGTACCCATTTAAGGCTTGGTGAACCCGGAAGCCGTAGGTTGGAATCGAACCCTACCTCTTGTTTGTAGTCCAGCTCACTAACCACTGAGTTATAACGGCTCCAATGGTGTTAATACTGTTACTTTATTAATACATCGTCTTCTAGGTCAATCTTTTTCTCTCTTCCCTTTTAAATGAGCATTGCATTTTTTCGTAATTATGCTACCTAAGTCGTGTGGCTACTGGAGCCCTGACCAGGGTCAAGGTAAAAAAAGAATAGAACCATTGTCACCTGAAACTCACGTGTTAAGAGGCGACAAAGGAGGTTGGGGTTAAGGTCTTCGCCAGTGTTGCGGAGTTCGTGCTTCTGAATTGAAGCCATCTTCGGTGCTTTCGCTAGTGTGTGACGGGCATACTGGGGAATATGATGAGAAGGGGATTTCAGTGCTATGAAGGTGCCCATTTTACTGTGATGATGATTTGTCGACTAAACTAAAAGAACTCGACTAACGATAACTGGTTATACAATAGACAGTTATGTTACAAGTCCATGATTGTGTTGTCTGTCGTTTCCTAATATGATCCAGCATTTATGTTACTCAAAATCTTCTCCCAATATCATGATTTCTGATTCTGTCTCTAATTGTCACATTTCGTATTCTTTATGGATATCTCTTTGCCGTTGTGAAGTTTCTTTTAACATTTTTCTTTGACTGTTTAATATCAAGATGTTTTTTTTTTGTTTTGGTTGACATGGTGGGGAAAAAAGGGGGGATGGGGGAGTATAGTGTGCTATATAGTGATCTCTTTCTAAGCATTTAAAGTATTTTACTCCTTTCGATTTATGGTTTTCAATTGAGGTTTTACTTTCTTTTCTTGTTTTACTACAATCGTGACTCCTGTCTTGTCTATGACACTGTTCATATTTAAATCCTTGCATACTTTGCTCTGGTCATTTAAATGTTGTTTTAATTTTCTGCCTCTATTACTGTCCTCGATTATCTGCGAAAAGGAATTCTGTGAGGTTATAATCTTTGTTTATGGTAGCTGTTTAACATGTGTTCGTTTATATATGTATTGAATGGAATCTTTTCCCGCATATGCCAGCCCATCGTATTACTGCGGAGATTGGGGAGATCGTTCTCACCGAGGTATACATTCTTGTCGTACTCCGAAGCAATTTATCACATGATATTCATTATACATAAGAGCTCAAAAAAGATCGATTATAATGTTTATAATTTAAAATTGGTTAAATCACAGAGAATTATTTAGATTTAAGATTAGGGAACATTCATGGTGAGAAATAGAACAAGAAAGAAGTCAAAGTTAAGGTATCGAAGAGAGAGAGAGGGCAAAGATAAGGTACCGAAGAAAGAAGTCAAAGATAAGGTATCGAAGAGAGAGGGCAAAGATAAGGTATCGAAGAGAGAAGGCAAAGATAAAGTGTCGGAGAGAAAAGGCACAGATAAGGTATCGAAGAGAGAAAGCAAAGATAAGGTATCGAAAAGAGAAGGCAAAGATAAGGTATTGAAGAGAGAAGACAAAGATAAGGTATCGAAGAGAGAAAGTATACCATTTTTCCTATTTTTTTCAATTTTCCCTGAGAAATAGAACCACAATGATTAGAAAGTGTGTACCACCAAAGGTTTAGAAAGTGTATACCACCAAAGGTTTAGAAAGTGTGTACCACCAAAGGTTTAGAAAATGTGTACCACCAAAGGTTTAGAAAGTGTGTACCACCAAAGGTTTAGAAAGTGTATACCACCAAAGGTTTAGAAAGTGTATACAACCAGGTTTAGAAAGTGTGTACCACCAAAGGTTTAGAAAGGTCTCGTGCTGCTAATTTAATTTGTTTGGCTTCGATTATTAAACAAAGAATACACTGTCCGTATAAGAGGTTCTCTGTTTAGTAATAATTGTTGTTTATTTATTTTTGCTATAATGCTATATCACATTCATCATCATCATCATCACCAAGTACCGGGCCTGCTGGCGTAGGTGATCATGTCTCTCCACAACTTTCGATCACAACAGCTATTTATCATTTCTGTTGTTGACCTTCTGCCAAGCCATTCTCTTAAGCTAATATAATATATCAAATTAGTATATCATAATTGCTATAGCAGTTAATTATCTTCTTCGTCTTCTGAATAATATATCACATTATTATATTATAATTGCTACAGACGTTTATTATCTTCTTCATCTTCAGCTGCATACTGCTCCGGAAGAAATTTTAGCCAGCACAAACGCAAACCTACGCAAACCTGCAACAAGGAACTCTCAATCACAATACACGACTGCTTGTTGTAATCACAAAGTAACAGAGTTTAGTATTTTAGTAATAATCCTTAAACATATGCATAGTCGTTTGGTGAAGATGCCACTGAGTCTACTACATCTCATTCAACTCAGCTTCTAACCAACTTGAATATAATGTTGAAAAAATTAATGTAGGTTATTGTTCTGAAATTAGCAGGGAACAAGGAAATTAAAATATCACTGATAAACAGTTGTGAGCAACGTACATAGTAAAAAGTAAAGATCCCCCGTCACGCCAAGTGGCGTATAGGGAATATGGTATTAGTGACCATAAATTTTTCAGACCTTCAGAACATGATTTTTGGTCGGTATTACGCCCGTACCGCTTCACTTTCCCAGAAACAATTCGGTACCCATTTAAGGCTTGGTGAACCCGGAAGCCGTTGATTGAAATCGAACCCTCCTCTTGTCCTTTGTAGTCCTGTTCACTAACCACTGGGCTACCGCGGCTTCCGAGCAACGTACACACAAATAACATTTGGAGAAAATATTGAAACAGACGGCGGTCGAAAAGAAGACAATCTGCTGCATTCTTCAGACAATTACGTCTTATCCCTCGCCCGTCGTTATATAGAAGGTAAGTGGTCGTAGCTTGGGGTTGTTTCATGGTATACATGAGGGGGAGAAATGTGCGCCGTTGGCGAGGCATTGCATTTTTTGAGTAGTAGTTTGCCTTCTCTTTTCGATACCTTATCTTTGCCTTCTCTCTTCGATACCTTATCTTTGCCTTCTCTCTTCGATACCTTATCTTTGTCTTCTCTTTTCGATACCTTATCTTTGTCTTCTCTCTTCGATACCTTATCTTTGCCTTCTCTATTCGATACCTTATCTTTGCCTTCTCTCTTCGATACCTTATCTTTGCTTTCCCTCTTCGATACCGTATCTTTGTCTTCTTTCTTCGATACCTTATCTTTGTCTTCTCTCTTCGATACCTTATCTTTGTCTTCTCTCTTCGATACCTTATCTTTGCCTCACTAGTTAGTTCTTAGAAAAGTTGCCAAATGAGGCTGCTTAGATAGGTTATCAAAAGAGGTTCTCAAGGGAGGTCGCTGAGAGAGAGAAGAGTTTCCCAAGAGAGACTACCTAAAGATGTCGATTTGAGATTTTCTATGAGAGGTTACCGAGAGAGGCTCTTTATTATGGCCAGAGAAGTTTTATATAGGTTCCCATAAAAGATATCGCTGTAGAGAGGTTGCCCGCTAGTTTTATATGTTGTCAAGAGAGGTTGTCCACTAGCTTCATATGTTGTCAAGAGAGGTTTTCCACTAGCTTCATATGTTGTCAAGAGAGGTTGTCCGCTAGCTTCATATGTTGTCAAGAGAGGTTGTCCGCTAGCTTCATATGTTGTCAAGAGAGGTTGTCCGCTAGCTTCATATGTTGTCAAGAGAGGTTTTCCACTAGCTTTATATGTTGTCAAGAGAGGTTGTCCGCTAGCTTCATATGTTGTCAAGAGAGGTTGTCCGCTAGCTTCATATGTTGTCAAGAGAGGTTGTCCGCTAGCTTCATATGTTGTCAAGAGAGGTTGTCCACTAGCTTCAAATGTTGTCAAGAGAGGTTGTCCACTAGCTTCAAATGTTGTCAAGAGAGGTTGTCCACTAGCTTCAAATGTTGTCAAGAGAGGTTGTCCACTAGCTTCAAATGTTGTCAAGAGAGGTTGTCCACTAGCTTCAAATGTTGTCAAGAGAGGTTGTCCACTAGCTTCAAATGTTGTCAAGAGAGGTTGTCCACTAGCTTTATATGTTGTCAAGAGAGGTTGTCCACTAGCTTTATATGTTGTCAAGAGAGGTTGCTTACTAGCTTCATATGTTGTCAAGAGAGGTTGTCCGCTAGCTTCATATGTTGTCAAGAGAGGTTGCTTACTATCTTCATAAGTTGTCAAGAGAGGTTGTCCACTAGCTTTATATGTTGTCAAGAGAGGTTGCTTACTAGCTTCATATGTTGTCAAGAGAGGTTGTCCGCTAGCTTCATATGTTGTCAAGAGAGGTTGCTTACTATCTTCATAAGTTGTCAAGAGAGGTTGCCTACTACCTACATATGTTGTCACATAAAGAAGAATTCTCCACCCTCGTGTTATTCGGTAATTCTTAAAAAAAAAAAACAGTCGAAGCAGACAGCTAGGACTATTTCTGGGAACTACTTAAAAATAAGTAGCACAAAAATGTTACCGCAGAACTAAGACACATGCACCAACAACAATAGGAAATATAGCAGAGAAGGTACGGATAGGAGTATATAATAGAGGGAATGGAGAATAGGGAAATATAGATTAGGCACTTGCGCGAGGAAGGGTGTGAAAGAAAGTACACCGGGAGATAGAGTATAGGGAAATATAGATTGAGCACTTACTTGTGCAGAAGAGAAAATGACGTAAAGTAAGGGGCATGACGTGGCAGGGGGTTACGATTGTGAGGTGACTAGAAGAGACTAGTCACTTGGAGCCAGAACATCGTACTGAGAGGACGTGCCGGTGGAGTGGTCAACATCAGGGAAAAGAACAGTCATATAGAGTAGATAGGTTCGGGAGGACAAGAGATTACAATGAAACAGGCCGATAGTTAGAGATAGGTAGAATAGGTTAGGATGGTGCGTTCGATGGGGAACGTACCGAAGTAGAGAAACGGCCGATAACGTAGTTAGAAAGTTTAGATAAAGAACGATGGACGATGAACTAAGATAGGCTAGGTTAGGGAGTATGAGATGATTGTGATTTTTAATTAGATTTAGTAATTAATATCAGTGGTGCCATGAAAGTATAAGTAAATAGGAAAGTGAATAAACGAAGGGCTCCAGGCAATAAAAGAGTTTCGTGTTGTGAATTCTTTGGCTTTCTTACGAAGTGGTCAACATTATAAGATACAGATGAAAGAAGCGGTTTCATACAGATAACTACATCCTATAAAAGAGTATTCTACGGAAAGAATACGGAAAGAAAATGGTCTTTCTACAGAAAGTCAGAATGAAGGGGACAAAACAATGAGTTTAGAGAAAGAAGATTTTAACTTCATCTTGAGGTGATATCGAAGCAGTGAACTGGTTTACAAAGAACAATGGGTTGGGTTCAAGTCACGACTTCCTGGTTCACTCAGTCTTTATGGGGTACCGGATTTAACCTGGAAAAACAATGAAGACTCTGACTTAATGTTGATCACATCACCTCCATATAACATCGAAGGTAAAAATACAAATTTCACCCTAATGGCCAACCATACAAAAGGCCTTTTATATACGCCACGTCAATGAGACGGTTATTTCTTTTTTCTTTCTTTCTTTTTTTCCCCCTTTTTATTGTGACATTTCATTCCCCAAAAAACCAGTTTGCATCCGAATGAACAGCTGGCTCTGTGTTGTAAATGCAGATTCTTGATTCATATATTGACGTAATAAAACAATAGCGAAACATGTTTCTGAAAATGTAAATTAGTCCCGAGTGAATTAAGTACAATGTAATATATAAGTAATTACGTACTGCAGTTTCACCAACAATATTTACAATATTTTCTTAAAATGTATATCCCCCTTTATTCTCGTTTAAATCGGTGTTTGAGAAACAGGTGTTCCCTGTCCCTTTTTGCAATTGCAAAGTTATCTCCAGTTCCCATGAATAATAGTATCTCCAGTTCCCATGAATAGTAGTATCTCCAGTTCCCATGAATAATAGTATCTCCAGTTCCCATGAATAATAGTATCTCCAGTTCCCATGAATAATAGTCAGCCTGCGACCAAGTTTCTTATTTGCCACGCGATCTGCGGCTCCAGATGTTAGCCAATTAAAGTGTGACCTCCTTTAATGGCGCCCTCTTTAATAGGGGGTTGGGTGGTCTAGAGGAATGACGTCGGCCTCTAGACAAGAAGGTCCCGGGTTCGATTCCCACCACTTCCGGTGGAAAATTAACAAACAAAACAAATGGAATTCCGGGTTTCTTCGTGGCTTTTCCTTTCTCTGGCCCCTGGATAGTGAGATCCGACGTCTAGCTCTCCCTGAGAGAGAAAAACAAGAGGTCTCGTGTGCATTCTGCGTAAGTTAAAGAAAACCTGACAGTTGGAAATCGAAAAGAGTGGGCCAAAATTGGACGCTGCCCGGGCAAAATTAATAGGAAAAAGAAAATCAACCAAAAACTGTAAAACTCTCGACTATGAGAATGTCAGTACTTCTGAAGTCAGAGAATATCTGCCTGTATGGTGGGGGACACCTGAGCACACGGCTGCTGATGTGACTAATAAGAAAAAGTGATGTTTATGCAAAATGTTGTCCCTCCGCGAACGCACAAAAAAAAATAACAACCCCAGTTTTATAACAGCCAAGTAACCTAAGACTCTTTTATAAGAGACAATTGGATTTTTTTTAACGCGTTGTAAACATTCATATTGTAACAACTGGAAAAATCGAGGGACGAAGAGGTAGAGGGAAGCAAAGAGAAAAGATACCATACAGCTTAAGAGAATGGCTTGGCAGAAAGTCAATAACGGAAATGATAAATAACTGTCCAGATCTAAGGTTGTGAGAGACATGATCACCTACGGCAGCAGGCATGGTACTTGGTGATGATGATCATGATAAAGCATTCAGAGGACATACTTTCCAGTAAGATCAATTGCAATTACAAGAGCCAGACACAGAAATTATCTCTCCTCGTCTGTCTTCCCCGTTAACAGCCTGCGTAAAAAAAACAGTCTGACTTCTTGGTTCTTGGTTATGGAAGGCCCCGGTATCACTGCAAACGAATTAAAAACCGTAATTGCTGGACCGGGCGTGCTAGTGGAATCATACGAATTAATATCTCATCAACCAAACAAAGAAAGGTAGCTGTAGTCCCCATCACAGCAGTCTCAGCACACGCCAAAAGACATAAGGCGAAACCGCACAGAAAGTGAGCACGGCCATTTGTTCTCCATCATACGATATCATCATTCAACGTAAACAATCGGAATATCAAAACACGATCAAAACGGATGAAACGCACAGCTCATGGTGTGCACAGAGCACTTAACTCAATAGCTCCTGCAACAAGCCGGACTTGGAATATGAGAAAACTGCAACAAGGAACACTTTTCAGACATAGCTGTTAATGATTCCTGCCGCCTATCCATCATATTGACCGAAAGTTCACATCCTCAATGCACTATCTTGAACTGTTGATTAATAATAGTCTATTGACTATTGTTGACTAATATAAGCTAGGATCGATGTGCTCCCTGTAGTGGTGGCTCTTACTGGTATAGAAAACCTATCATTGCAGTACCTCTATACTGAACAAATACTAGTTTCCCAGCTTAGTCTAGGACTAGACAAACTCAAACTTCTCTAGTAAAAAATTGGGAATGTTAAGAAAGCCATTACGATCCGCCACATTAAGTGAGTCAAAGGACTCATGTTCGCATCATCTCGTGGTATTACATCATCAACAATTTCAAAGAAGAAAACCTCCGCTGATACACTACCACCCTATCCCATCTACTTCCGCAAGAAGACACTTCGAGACCCACATCGCGGCCAACAAGTTAGTTAGTAACTGTGGCTCTAAATTTCTAACCATCGATAGCGCTGACCAGTTCTCCGCGTTTCTCTTGTTCCTGTCAATCACCATGCATTAATGAGAGGTTACTCCAACAAAATGTCCCGCCACTATCGTGTTCTTAACGAACGTTTAATACTTCGTGCGGCCATTTACCTGTGCTCACTTCTGTCGTTTTCGTGCACGATTATGTAATTGAAAAACCCACCAGGAAAGTAGTGTAACAAAAAAAGACCTTGATACATGTCTGAATGTAAAACGGGAAACCTCGGAAAAAACACTTCTAGCGTGACGTTTTCAGCTTTAGTAGCTATACACATCTGACATCACTCTACTCATAACAGCCCGTGTTCACAAACTGAAAGCGTCACACTAATTTGAAGTTTTCTGGGAATTTTCTGTCAGCCCTTAGGCCTAAGTAAGTCTATGGATGGTTATGGGTTGTGGCTGGAATGATGTCAACCACCTTTAGCTCGCATAGCTAAATACACCACGCTTGTGGTTTTCCGGAGTTTCCCTTTCTGCGCTTAGGTCTATATAAAGTAGACTGTAATTATGCTTTCACGCGTACCAAAAATTTTTTTTTTTCAATAAGGGAATCTAGTTCTACGTTTTCATCTTTTGAATTTATTTCATGTAGTTCCGTATGTCGCTGTTAATGGCAGTAACTTTGTTACATAGATCATGTCCTTTCATGTTGATAAGGGAGCAAGTAACAATTATTGAATAGACTTGATATTTTTCTGAAACAGTTTAAATGTAGTTGAACGAAAAAATGTTAAGAATACCATAATAGACAAAAGATGCGATGAAGACATCCACAATAAAACCAGTGCAGAGAGATAACTTTTGAAGAGTATTTTACCGAAATAGTCAATTTGCTAAGATAATGTCATTAGATTTGTTAAGATTATAACAACTGGCAAGATAGACGGAAAAAGAAACAGTGGAGCACAGCGACAGACGAAACTAAACAGGTCAATAATCTGGCTTTGGAAGAAACATCAGTTGGAGGAATATGTTAGTGACATGTTTGTCGATACTTGTCATTATTGTGTATGATGATGATGGTGGTGGTGATGATGGCGGTGCATGATGATGGTGATGTAAAGGTTTATTTACAACTTAATTATCTCCTCGTTTTCTTAGTCCTCAGCATCATCGTCTGCCTTGTCATGTTTGAATTAGATTCCCATCGCAACTGCTCAGAAGTTGTTTATGTCCAGCGTGAGATGTCCAACTTCTGCAGCAGTCTATCGAAACTCGTCTGTGATTTCTTGCCGCCATTTACTTTAAGTCCACATTGTACTAGAACTATGCCCCCTCGTTAACTGTCTTTTCTAAGGCATTATGTCTTTTTCGATGACCGGAATACTATATTTTCCTTGTGTTTATGTTTTTCATGAATCAATTATCTGAAATGTTAAATCTTGAAAAATTTACAAATTTGTTGTCTTCAGATTTTCCATGCATTTAAAAGCACTTAAAGACTGGTGTATTTTTCGAATGATCTGTCCGCTGCCCATGTTTCACAGCCATATGTAGCTATGGGAAAAATACAGACTCTTAGAAACTTAAATTTTGTTCGTATATCAGTTTTTGCCATATGTTTTACAGCTGTTTTATTTACTTATATCCTTCCTTCTCTTGTCCAATCTTCTTAATATTCTTTCGATAGTTTGTTATCAATAAGCCAAGATGTTCAAAACTGTCAGTTCTCTCCACTATTTGTCCATAAAACAGCTTTTATATCAGTTGTAAAGACATTTGTGTCTGTTGAACTAAGACAGCTGTTCTACTTTTCACTATTACACTGACCAGATGCAATCTGTTTCCTTGGCAAAAGACCAGCAAAGCTGTCAATGGGTAGCTGGCGTTGTGGAGTCTTGTAGGGAAGGAACAGAGCTACTTCACCTCACGCGGTCCATGGTCATCCTTTAAGGGTGTTCCAATTCTGGCCCACACTATTAATATACATTTCTACTGCCCTCACCTGGGTGTCCTTTGGTCAGCATCCCTTCGCCTTCCCGCTTGAGTCCACTGCCTATTAATTTTTTTCTGATCGCTTCTGGACCTCTTGTGATGAAATGATCGATGTATCTCTATCACCTTCCTGCACTCAATGCGTGCACCTATTTTTGGTTACATCTCTTGAACAATTCTCGGTTGCTGATTTAGTTATAGCTAAAATTTTCTGAGACATTTTGACGGAACAGTTTGAGTGAAATATTTGCATTTCTATTTTCAATTGCTCTCCAGAATTGAGATCCTGGCACTGATAGTACACAGTTTCCATTCAATTTCAATTTGGTTTTTGTATATTTCCAAGTGAATGCCAAGACATTGTTTAGACTGCTTAAAGCATATTCTGGCTTCATATTTTGTTGATATTTTCAATGGAGCCCACATCTGTTATTATAATGCTTCCAGGTCATGTAAATGTGTTCTCTGCTGAACTTTCATGCTCCTCTATTTTGATTGATGTTCTTTTATTTAAATTTAGGATCATAACCTTGTTCTATTTTAGATTTGTATCCTTCTCAACTTTGTACAAACTGTCTGCTTCATTTTGGATATGTTGGTTAGGGATGGTTGATTTTATATTCCATATTATGGACATTTTTTTAGTCTTCTAGTGCCGGAAAATTTTTTTTTCCTCTGGGAAAATCTGTATTCTGTCTCATCACTCAGTCTATCAGATACAACATGAAAACGGGTGACTGGAGACATTCCTATCGTATTCCCGCTTTTATTTCGAATGATTCATCAATGTAAGTTAACTATTCAGGTATTCAGTTATTTAACCGGCTTTTTAAAACTTCTGCAAGTAAATCCGTAAGCACTCGGAACTTTCTATACGCTTTCAGTTTGACACCAAAGGCCGTTATTTCCAAAATGACTATAACTTGTGAGGTTTCTTTCTGCCATTCTACGCGGTATGATTGACGCGTTCGTTTCAGTGACAATGTTCTATAGAAGAATAGAATAGGAATAGTTATAGTTATTCCAAGGCTCCGGTATCAATGCAAACGAATGCAAATCCATAAGTGCTCAACCGCCCGTGTCAGTGTAATCATCCGAATTAACATCTCATTTAATATCCAAACAATCAAGTGTTGTGAATGCGACCTTCCATCGTCTAGGCTTGTTCGGCGCTTTAAGTCACATTGGTGCTGTTCATGACCGTTGTTGGATTTACTTGACGCAAGTTATTTACAGGTTACTCATTAATGAGAAATGTTTCGTCAGCCGCAGTTTTATCTCTTTAGAGAATTTGCACAGTGTTCTGTTCGTCGTAGGCTACATTCACTAGAGTAATCAGGATTCTAAAAGGCGCGTCATTGCAGTGCGTCCGACATTGTTATGTCTACTACCTTATCGTAATGGCTCATCGTAAATCCCTAGACCGGCCGTATTGTGTGTTGTATTGTGTGTGGCGACTAATTGTGTGTTTATATGTTCGAAATTGGAGTCAACAACGATGGCCTAACATCATCAAGCGCTATACATTTTTAAAGAAATATGACGATCATCATTTTCGGGAGGACGTTAACTTCCGGTATATGGTGGATAGGGGGGCAGGAATCATTGCAGGCCATGCATGAAAAGTATTCCTTGTTGCAATTCCCTCATATTCCAAGTCCATGGGGGACTCGTTGGTCACGAGGCAAGACGCCGGCATCGGGACAGAGAGGTTGTCGGTTTAAATCTCGGCTACACCGGTTGGGATTTTTATTTATGATTTCTCTCTGTGGTAACGACCCCTGGTCTCAGCAGCGAGGGACCCCTGTGCACACGGCTGCCAGGAAAAAATGGATTAACAAACAAAATTCAGTTCCTAGTCTCTAGGGACTTCGTCAAAGTTTAAAGCTGGCAAACGCAACAACAAACAACAACAACATATCCAAACATATAAAGGTAGTTGATGTCCCCATTGTAGCAAACACAGTACACGTTAAAAGACATAAGGCGTATTATAGCATTGGAAGTGAACGCATCTGCAACATAAATTTAAAAGGACTGAGCCAGTACGCCTAAAGGCTTTTCAGAAATATGTTGTTTGTACCATGTTATGTCTATGACCACAATATACATTTTATGAGTAATGTGGTTGATTGTACTCCAGACCGCAGAATCCCTCCCCCTTTTTTTTTCATTCTACTTTCCCAAAAACCTCTCTGGTACAAATTTTCAGAGATTTGGTGAACCACGAAGCAGTCTCTTTCCATGTGTATTCGCCACATATTGAAATTGAATCCAGATCGTTGTAGTAGGCCAGTAGTTAGTTAGGGCACTACGATTCATGAACATCATACTAGAAGGAAATGTATAGTGAAAGCAAGTAGAAGCTCACCAAAATTATAGAATTAATGCAGTTGGCAATAACCAAATAATAATAATAGGAGAAATATCTCTACTAGACGTATATATACGTCTAGACGACGTATATATCTGGGCAGTAATATAGAAAAAGAGGAAGGAACAGAGAATGATACCAAAATAAGGATATAAAAAACAAGAGGAGCATTCGTTGCACTGGGAAACATATGGAAGTTCAAAGAAATTAGGTTAAATACTACTATAAAAAATTTCAACTCCAATGTTAAGTCAGTCTTATTATATGGCTGTGAAACATGGTGAACAACAACATTGACAATCATGAAGATACAGACTTTCATTAATGGATGCTTACGCAGAATAAAAGGATGGAATGGCAGGACAAAATCACTAACATAGAATTATTGAAATGTACCAGTTAAATACCAGTGGACAAAGAGATACAGCGAAGACGATAGCGCTGGATAGGACACACAATGCGGGAGCCAACTGAGAGTATTACACAACAGACACTTTTTGGAATCCCCAAGGAAAAAGACAAAGAGGAAGACCAAAATATTCTTGCAGAAGACAGATGGAAGAGGAGATGAAGATGACGGGGAAGACATGGAATGATCTTTAAAAAAATGGCAAGAAACAGAACGGCTTTGAAAGTGTTTGTTGTATGTTTCACAGGGAGCTGAAAAGTAGAAGAAGAAGATGATAGAAGCTCATAGGTTGAAAGTGGTCAACTTCCTTAAGCTATTACATGCGTCAGAAAAAAACTGAACTGGAGCTGATCAAGCCCGTACTCCCTCCTCCGCTGTGTTGTTGAATCGTATCGTCCCTCTGTGTTTATGGGTCTGTAAAAAAAAAACCAAGCCTAACCAGACGAAGGTGGTTCAAAAAGGGGAGGCAACTAAGCACCCACAAATGCCATGCTGAAGTTGTATATGTTGGACTGAAAGAATTAGAGATCGAAATTTGCTGTATATAACGACATAATATAAATTACTCTCATATAACGTCATATTAAGGGCGGACAGCGATGTGGTGTTCAAACTCATGAGATTAAAGATTCCCCGAAGTGTCTGTGGTACATAATAATACATGTATTCCGTGTCCACCATAAACTTTACACTAATATCTAAACGATGAAGTCTTAAAACAACTAAAATTGAATAGAAAACTAATAAACACAATTCAAACAAGACAAATGTGATTTTTGGGTCATGTTAAAAGACACCACAACCTACTAAAAGTAACCCTGGAGTGGAAAATACAAGGTAGAAGAGGCAGATGCAGCACCAGAACTAACATGGACAAGTAACATCAAAAGATGGACAAACCAGCCTATGACAACCTGCACCATCAAAGCAAGAGACAGAGCGAAGTGGCGCTCCATGGTAGCCAACCTTCGTTGCGGAAATGGCACTGGATGATGATGAATATATAAACTGCAATTGTCACGTGTAAAAATGCGTTTAGTGTAGTACGGATCATTTTACACAGTCTTACTCTTCTATATTTTAGATTCATATTAAAGTGAACATTTGAGGAGTAAACAATTTTTAATATGAATCTTTTCTTTTCATAGTAAGATTTTTGTCCGTCTAATATAAATGGGATATTTGTGGATCGGAAATGGTATTTTGTAAAGTTAATTAGGGGTATAACCAGGATCAAACCTGCTGGTTATAAACTGCGAATCTTTTCAAGGGAAGATGTAAAAAAGTAAAGTACCCCCCCCCCCCCCCCGTCACGCCAAGTGGCGTATAGGGAATATGGTGTTAGTGACCATACATTTTACACACCTTCAGCACATGATTTTTGGGGTAATGTGGTCGGTATTACGCCCGTGCCGCTTTACATTCCCAGAAAAAAATCCGGTACCCATTTAAGGCTGGGTGAACCCGGAAGCCGTCGGTTGGGATCGAACCCTACCCCTTGTCCTTTGTAGTCCAGTTCACTAACCACTGAGCTATCGCGGCTCCCAAGGGAGGATGTATTATTATATAATAATGTCCATCTATTATTATTTGTTTCCTGATTATAAACTACTCCATTTGTTATCTTTGGGAATTGAAAAACAAATGCTACCCGCATGCGTCTACTAAAGAAATAGAAAGTAATTTAGATGGATTCGAAAACAGGTGGATCAGGGAAGCCATCTTCAGTGATTTCACTGGTGTTTTTCGGGCGTTCTCCATACTAGGGAACGTGTTGATAATGGGATCTAAGCACCATGGAGTTGTTTGTTGCTCAATAAATTTGATCTTTCGACTAAACTGAACTAAAATGCCTGAGAAAGATACTAAGATTACATTTTAATGAAATCACGACTATTGTAGAGGTGAGATGGATATGTATCCAACAATATCCAATTTATTCAATAGAATCAGGTTAAAATTATGCTGATCGTGTAATGAGAAGAGATTATAAAGGTAAATAGCAAAGCAAGTCTTCAGATGGTAAACAGAAGTTAAAATAGGATTTGGGCTACCAAGAGAAGCACTAAAATTATCATTGAGGCGAGAAGCAAAAACAGTGGGCATCAAATCCTCTTACTGAGTTTGAAAGGCTCGCCCAGAACAGAGACTATAACGAGATACAATGTCTTTACAAAGTCTGACACTTCGTAGCAAAGGTTATTGAGCATAGAGAGCATAGAATTTTTGCCCTGTGTCCCGTCTTCAGCTAGATAGGTCAATAGATGGCACGTCCGTTGATTATCGCGTGAGGATTAGAGTAGGGTGGGGAGGCCACATGTGACTGCCAAACTTTAATCTGCAGCGAATTTGGAGATATGACGATAGAGGGATTAGCATCTTTAATATTGTAAAATAGTGTGCTTGATTAGAGTACAATTTTGGGAGAGAGATGGTTTTATTCCTAATGCGAGAATGCGCAACATAGACAGCATGCACAACATAGACAGCAAACTCAACATAGACAGCATGCACAACATAGACAGCAAACTGAACGTAGACAGCATGCACAACGTAGACAGCAAACTCAACATAGCCAGCATGCACAACGTAGACAGCAAACTCAACATAGACAGCAAACTCAACATAGACAGCATGCACAACGTAGACAGCAAACACAACATAGACAGCATGCACAACACAGACAGCAAACTCAAAGTATACAGCAAACTCAACAAAGGTTAGATTGAGAAACCAATGCTGAGTGTGGAAATATGTTTAATGTTAGGCCTTGTTAACCAACAAAGCCATGTCGATAGCATATAGTGGGTGTTCTTTGGGAGCCAGACAGTTACAGCTAAACTAAGTACACAAAGATGCATGTTCTACGAGTCAAACTATAAACAAAGAAATATGTATTTTGAGCCAAAGAGTTAGACCCAATCTATGAACACAGAGGAAGTATGTATTTTGAGCCAAAGAATTAGACCCAATCTATGAACACAGAGGAAGTATGTATTTTGAGCCAAAGAGTTAGAGTCCATTTTTGAGCCAAATAGTTAGAGTCCATCAACAATATTTATTAAGTTCCAACATGAGTAAACTGGTTTGTTCTACTATCCTGAACACAGCACATGGATATTGGAAATAAATAACAATGTGTGAGGTATAACTGGTTTGAAACCTACAGAAATTTCTTTTTGAACCGTTGACATGACAATTTGAGGGCAGAAAGCAAACCACAAATCTAGTAGGCTGGTTTTGAGTGTGGCTTTGGCGGTGAGATCACTAATTATGGGGACCACATTGTCACTCAGAAGCTGCGCACTTGGTAAATTACTCGACTAATCGATTCTGCTACTATAGATTTGGCAAATAACGGTGACTGAACATGAAAGTCGTTTCTGAAACGTTTCGTTTTGAAAGTACGTCATTACTCAACTTGACGAATAGGATGCGTTGATTAGGTTTCTGACAAGAGGTAGAGTTAACCATGTCCTGCGGAATAGTTTATTCTTGTGAACTGCCATGATGCTGAGATATGGACTATTATTTATGAGATATGCACACATACATAATACTTGATATTACATACAATAAACGAAATATTATGCGAGGCCGTGAGCAGAGAATATAAAAGATATAAGAAAAGATATTTAGAAAATAAACATGAAATGGTAAGAAGGAGCTGAACCTAAGAAGAGACTAGACAAATTACGACAAACGATAAAAATAATTATTTGTTTCAAAAGGTCCACGTGAAGGAATGATTCCTTCACATGGTCCTTTTGTGATAGATAAGTACTTGCCGTTTGTGTGTGTTTTTTTTTATTTATATTTGTTATATTGTACTCGATAAAGGTTTTTGCCGAAACGTCGTAATTTATTTCTTCTCTCCTTAGGTTTAGCTGCTTAATACAATTGTTTGTTTATCTATATATTATTTAGGACAAAGAAATTAAAGTTAATGTCTAGATACGTAGATTTACAGAACAATGTGAAGAGTAGGGTAGATGAGGGAAGAGAAATGATAACTTCTGAAGCAACAGGAAATGAAGAAATAATTGTCGAATATAATCCAGGTTAAAAAAAAAAAAAAGTAAAGTACCCCCGTCACGCCAAGTGGCGTATAGGGAAATATGGTGTTCTATCTATTGTCCTTTCGAGCCGAAGACGGTAGGGCAAAACCACAATCTCAAAAAACAGAAATCTTGCGTGCCAAAATGGCACACATTGCAGAGATCACTGCTTCCAAAACTTATAGCTCTGTTTCCATAACAATACTTTTTTACAATGACAGCTTGTCAAGCCATCGATCAACCTCCTTAGTCGCCTCTTACGACATGCCTGGAAGGTCACAGTGTCACTATTCTTTACTTTCCTCATAATGAGGCCCCGGTAACACACGGGAGGTATATATATAATATGGTGTTAGTGACCCTATATTTTACAGACCTTCAGCACATGATTTTTGGGGTAATGTGGTCAGTATTACGCCCGTGCTGTATTTACTTTCCCAGAAAAAATCCGGTACCCATTTAAGGCTGGGTGAACCCGGAGCCGTCGGTTGGGATCGAACCCTACCCCTTGTCCGTAGTAGTCCAGTTCACTAACCACTGAGCTATCGCGGCTCCTACTAATTTTTAGGGAATTAGTAAAACCCAGGTGTCCTCGCCAGGGTACGAACCCCGGCTGTTGCCGTGGTAAGCCAACCGCCTATCGATTGCGCTAACCGGACACCTATAATCCAGGTTAGGCAAGATAATTTGTACAAATAACCTATACAAATATATAACGCACTAATGAACGTCATCTTAGTAGGAATGTAAGCGAGAAATGAAGAGAGGTTGGCAAAGATTCAAATTGTCAAACAATATCATATTAAGAGGCTCACTGGGAAATTAAACAACGCTACAGATATAGCGTATACCACAGCAAGACAGGAGACAACGTAGAATATCGTTCTACGGTAACCAACCTTCCTCACTGTCAAGGACTGGATGATAGTGTTAAAATGATTGTAAGACTAGACTAGTCACTTTCTTGACAACGTAGTGTTGGGGGTAGTGGATATCACAAACATTTTAGACTTTAGTATCATAAAGTGACTTTCTTTAAACCGACACATTCGCGAAAATGTAAAGTGTTGTCCAATAAAAAAGGATGTATGTAAAGGAACCACCTTCTAATTGCTGTACGTGTGATTTTAGATTGTCGTCAAAGCTTAGTTGAACCTATTTAGCTTATATGCCTTGTCGAAATCTGTGGAAACCGATGTAGGACAGAAGGAAACTCGAGCTGCCTCCAGTGTGACATATAAGGTATGTGGTATTAGTACCAATTTTTTTTTTTATAAAAGATCTTTACAAGGTTTGAAAACTGCTGTAAAAAAAATACATAAGAGAAAGAGTATCTGGGTTTATGCCCTATGGGCCGGCTACAGCTCGAATGGTCAATAGATAGATAGATTAGTACCAATTGTTTTGCTCATCGGCAGATTTATGAGTACTGTGATCGAAGTCTGATATCCGTGATACAACAGCAGCGACAATATCAAAAGTAGAAAATTAGAAAATATGTGACAAGATATAGATATTAGTTTTGCATTTTAAATGACCATGCAACCAACGATCTCATCTTTAATTAGAAAGAAAAGATGGACATGCCGGGCATGTGTTGAGATGAGACACCAGTAGAATTTTTATTATTATTATTATATGGAAAACATCAGGATAAAGAAGTAAAAGGAATATCTTGAGAGAAACTGAAGAAAACACTTATAAGAGAAGGAAAGTTGGCAGGCATAGACTTATTTGATAAGATCGAACATCCCGCCCATGTTAGAGATGGATCGCATAAACGCTACGAGCCCTATCTAATCAAAGTTAATAGCTTCAAGCGACATTTATCTGCAAACTGTCTGTGAGACATGGACACATACAGGAGATCTATATAGGAAAATAACATTAATAGATCTGAGATGCTACATAAGCAAAATCATCACCATCAAGTACCGGGGCTGCTGGCGTAGGTGATCTGTCTCTCCACAACTTTCGATCTCAACAGTTATTTATCATTTCTTTTGTTGACCTTCTGCCAAGCCATTCTCTTAAGACAGAAGCAAAATAGGTTTGTGCAAAGATCATAATTAAACTGTTCATGAATTTGGTGGTTAGAAATTTAGTTAAAACGACGACTTGGACATTTTAAATCTAAAGACACAATTGTCTTGATCATATATCACGTCCCACAACAGGTCTAGCAAAAGTAATTATCTAGGGAGCCGGCAACGGTCAAAAGTAGACCATAATCATTATCTTGCGTCTGCTTCGCATTGAAGTTTAGCTGCTACACATTGTCATTCGTTCTATGACTTGAAAGTACACATTGTCATAGGTTCTCATATTCATCTATCTATGCTGTCAGCCCACTTCAGTCATTGTCTACCTCTAATTTGTTTACTCTGTAATTTTTCCTCTAAGATTACTTTTAGCAGGGTATTGTGTCCCTCAATGTGTCCAAACAATTTCATTATTCTTTTCAAATGCGTTTAATAGTTTTTCTATCTCTCTCACTCTCTCTCACTCTCGCTCACTCTCTCTATTCCTCTCTCTCTCTATTTTCACCTGTTCTAAAACTTCATTATTCATTTTTCCTCTCCACCCACCCAAATCTTGGCATTGTTCTATACCTCCACATTTCAAATGATTCAACATTCCTGTTTCTGTATTTGGTATTTAGGTATCTACACCATATGTGAGTGTTGATTAGGTACACCACTTTATTAATTTCATTATTACCCCTAGTGTTAGTTACATTGATATTTAAGCCAAAGCAGAGATAAGAAGACAGAATAGAACAATGTAAATATATTGATTTAATTAGCACGGAAAGATCTTGATACTCGTTAGCACGGAAAGATCTTGATCTCGTTAGCGCAGAAATATCTTTTTCTCGTTGTAGAAAAAATGTACGCCAGACAGAGAAAGTTGGAAGAAAGTATCAAGTAACATCAACGTTGTCCCAGTGGCACAGAACATCAAGGTTCTATCAAATTAAGCAAGATATGTCACTAAACACAAATTTGTATTATTTGATTATCATTATTCGTGTTTTATTCGTAGACCATTAATAAAGTGTTAAATCTTTTCCGCTCTCCTGTAAAGTGCAGAAACATGGACATAGCATAGCAAAATAGAAGAAACTTAAAGTTAAACTAAATATGAATTCATAGATGAATAAGAAGAACTAGATGTGAATGAAGAAAGACAAAAAAATACATATTTGAAAGTGCTGAAAATAAAGAGAGAAGTATTCACACAATTCTAGTAAGACAATTGACAATTTTGGATACATAAAGACACAAGACCGAAAGCCATAATGAAAGGGAAAATAAAGATGTAAACGATGTGGGAGTAGTCAAAGGCTAAAGTGGACTTGAACTATCAGGAGATAGAACTTCCAACAAAGAACCAAAGAAAGACAAATATTTCTTCCTGATGTTAGTAATAAGCTATTTTTTAATCTTTTCCATTGTGTTTCTCAGAATATCCTCATTAATAATTTTTTCCTGTCTATTCTATTCTTAACATTCGTCTATAAAGCCATACTTTTCATGTCTCCAAATATTTTATGATCTTTTGTATGATTATTTATTGCTCACTTCTATTTTTCATACCTTCTCTATATAACAATGAATAACAATTTCTCTGAATTGCAATAACAAAGATTTTTGGCATAAAAAATGTTTCTTCTTGTTTTAGTGCTTCCATTACCTCAAATAGTTTACACCTGCGTTACACCTGTCATCTGATGTTGTAAACGTTCCTAGGTACTTGAATCTTTTAACCTGTTATAACCCATTCATTGTAACTGTTCATTTCGGAAAACCATATATATATATAAAATTATTACTTGTGTCGTTTTGAAGTTTTAGGGCAGGACTTTTGTTTTGCTTGTCATACCTCCATAAAGTTATTTTATGTAAATTTGTATTGTCTTTACTTTTATTATCTGAGAGAGTACAATTAACATCAGGCAGTTTCTCGTGTTATGGCAAACAAATATTGTAAGTATACTCTTTATAGCTCATAGCACGATCTCATCTGAGAGCCCTGTGGTAATGTAGTTAGCGCACTATCTCTGCCGACCTGAAGGTTGAGGGATCTAATGCTGATGAGGCAAAATAATTTAGTTTTATATAAAAGGGTCAACACAGCCTCTTAAATGGATACCAGAGATATTATCAGGGAAGGAAAAGCAGCGTAGAAGGGAATTGGCAACTCCTCGTCATGAAGTTAAGACCTAGAACAATTAAGTCACTCATTATCATCATTGAGTGCCGTCTCCGCCTCGAAGGTTGGTTACCATGGAGCCCCATTCCGCTCTGTCTCTTGCTTTGATGGTGCAGGTTGTCATAGACTGACTTGTCCATCTTTTGATGTTACTCGTTCCTGTTAGTCTTGATCTGCCTCTGCTCCTTTTACCTAGTGTTTTTCCTTCCAGGATTACGTTTTTTTAAGAAGCTGCTATGTCTTTCAACATGCTCCAACAATCTAATGTGTCTTGTTTGAACTGTATTTAGTAGTTCTTTTTTTCATTTTTAGTTGTTTTAAGGCTTTAACATTTGTTTTCTTTTTTCTTCATTCAATTCTTCTTATTTTTCTATACACCCACATTTTAAAAGCTTCAATTCTCTGTTCTGTTTTCTTGCCTAATGTCCATGTTTCTGCATTATACATGAATGTTGAGAAGATTCGTGACAGCGCCTTGCCACAAGAAACGAAATTATTCGTGCTGTTTCGTCCAATAACTGTTTGTCTGCAACGCAAGTATTCAGCCCTACCCTATCAGGGAGATACTTGTCTTAATAGGAAAAATACAGATACACAATTTATTCCCGAGTTGTGATCGTAACCCTATGCTATAGTCATGAGGACACCTGCGTGAACGACATCGACATTGATAGCTATTTCACGTAGACAGCAGAGAAAGCCGTCTGCTCTAGCGGTTTCTTTTCATGGCAAGACGATGTACCGAGGAGTACGGGTTCCACCCTGCTTCCTACCATCTTTGTTTTTTTTTCCTACTGTTGATTACTTGTGGTTTTTTTTCCGAGTGCTATAACCATACCGCTTTCTGAAATTATTCTTGCCCTGAGTATGCCACTTGTGTACCACACACATTGCTGTCACTAACACTTTTTTAATCGACCGCAGTTGATAAGGGAGCTTTTGTTAAAGATTTCAACTCAAGACGACGTACAGTGGAAATGCCGAAAACAGTCAGCGACTCATGAACTGTTTTTATCAGGGTCAGTGAACCAAAACTGAGGAAGAGTCTACTCAACCTGGCCGTGGCCTGATCAAGGAAGTAGGTATCTAAGATGGAAGACAAAATGATATTCGCGAGTGCTGTGGTGATGTGGGACTTGTTGAGCCGACAGGCAGAAGACACAACCCAGTTACAACTACTTAACGTCCTTTTAAATATGTAGACGGACAGAAGATAGAGTTGAGTAAAAGTAACATAAGACAGGTTATAATTTTGATAACAGTACAAGATACTTCCTAATTCCTTGTTTTATTAGCCGAAAAATCTCCATTTGTTAGCCAATTCCTACAGCTGTTTTTTGTTGCATTGAGTTACATTCTTTTTATTACTTTAATACTTTAATTATCATTATTTATTCTGTCTAAAGAAACAATCAACATTTGTTTGACACATCATGAGAGGAGGAATGTTGGAATACTTGGTTACAACTGGCAAAATAAAAGAAAGCGAGATCGCGGACGACAAATAGAGAAAATACTAGATAGCTTGGTGTCATGGCATGGCAAACAGTCAACAACAGAACTGATATGATGTACTGTAGATAGAAGATTGGGAGCCGCGATAGATCAGTGGTTAGTAAACTGGACTACAAAGGCAAGAGGTAGGGTTCGATCCCAACCGATAGCTTTCGGTTCACCCAGCCTTTAATGGGTACCGGATTTTTTTCTGGAAAAGTAAAGCGGCACGGGCGTAATACTGACCATATTACCCCAAAAATCATGTGCCGAAGGTCTGTAAAATTTATGGTCACTAACACCATATTACCTATACGCCACTTGGTGTGACGGGGGTACTTTACTTTTTTATAGATAGAAGATTGTGGAAGAACATGATCGCCTACACCAACCGGTATGGCACATGATGATTATGATGATGATTCTATCTAAAATGTTGACTGTTTTCTGGTGTCTCACGTTTATCAAGTGTTGTCTACAAAGCGCGTGCTGAGACCTGTTTTCTCTTCAGTTACTCATTCCATTAGCGGTACATTGTGGAGTCTGATGATACATAACATTCTAATGTTGCAGTGCCTCTATTATGGACAAGTCCCGACTTTCCAGCAGAACATGAGAATTCAATGAAGCGGTTTCAGTCCACCACATCGTCTGGCGGGATCAAAGTGCTACAGGGTGTCTCACCCTCTAGAGAACGCGGTAATACTTGTATAATTGTGATCATGTATGGGAGCATATGGTGCTCACTTCCAGCATATGTTATGATATACCCATGTTTATTACTGGTTTCCGTAACGAGTGAGACACCATATACCTGCACCGCGTTGATGTAGTGGCTTTAAAATGATCATCACCACTGAGCTCGTTCCTGGTCCGTATCTCATCTCCCACAAATTTAAACATTTTACGCTAACGATTTCTCGATTTCATTTGTTTCCAACATTTGTTCGCCATGTACCAATAAATAAAGAATACCATTTGAAGCAGAAGATAAAACTTTGCCTGGTGTAAATAGAAGTAAACTGTTTAGTAAAAAATCAATACAAGTGATTGATATAATGTTAACAAATATAGAGTGGTTTTCAAAACAGTGATATGTAAAAGCGATTTTTAAAGTAATGCCTGAGGATGTAATTAATAAAGTATTTCTGAAAATTATTGAAATTTAAAATTCATCAACATTAAGTACCGGGCCTGCTGGCGTAGGTGATCATGTCTCTCCACAACTTTCGATCACGACAGTTATTTATCATTTCTGTTGCTGACCTTCTGCCAAGCCATTCTCTTAAACTGTCTGCTATTTTTTCTATTTGCTTCCATCTATCTCTTCGCCCCTCAATTTTCCCAGTTGTTACAATATATTCCAGTTGTTCTCTTCTCATTACATGGCAAAAAAAATGATGATTGTTTCTTCCTAATATTGGAAATTAGCTCTCTTTTTGCTTTGACCTCTTTCAGAACATTTTTCTTAACATTTTGTTTAAAAGAACAGAAAATGTTCTTTTAAAGTTAGAGCAACTAAAAATGAAAGACGAAGGGAAGTGTTACTAAATTAAAGGTATGCAGCAATGTCCTCTAATCTCTTTTAAGCCGCGATTTCTTTTATAACAAACAAGTAACATGCGACCGCCCTTTCATAGCAATCAAGTAACATGCGACGACCTTTCATAGCAATCAAGTAACATGTGACGACCTTTCATAGCAATCAAGTAACATGTGACGACCTTTCATAGCAATCAAGTAACATGCGACGACCTTTCATAGCAATCAAGTAACGTGCGACGACCTTTCAACTGCAAAAAAAAATAACCTCCAACCACACTTTTATGAAACCAAGTAACCTGCAACCACCCTTTTATAGCAAAATATTAACCTCCGACAATCATTTTATAACAACCAGGTAACCTGCAACCACCCTTATATACCAAATCATTAACCTCCAACCACCCCTGTATTAAACCAAGTAATCTGCAACCACCCTTTTATAGCAAAATATTAACCTCCAACAACACTTTAATAACAACCAAGTAACCTGCAACCACCCTTTTATAACAACCAAGTAACCTGCAACCACCCTTTTATAGCAAAATATTAACCTCGGACAACCCTTTTAAAACAACCAAGTTACCTGCAACCACCCTTTTATGGCAAAATATTAACCTCGGACAACCCTTTTATAACAACCAAATAACCTGCAACTACCCTTTTATAGCAAAATATTAAACTTTGACAACCCTTTTATAACAACCAAGTAATCTGCAACCACCTTTTTATAACAACCAAGTAACCTGCAACCACCCTTTTATAGCAAAATATTAACCTCGGACAACCCTTTTAAAACAACCAAGTTACCTGCAACCACCCTTTTATGGCAAAATATTAACCTCGGACAACCCTTTTATAACAACCAAATAACCTGCAAGTACCCTTTTATAGCAAAATATTAAAAAACTTTGACAACCCTTTTATAACAACCAAAATATCATGTGCTGAAGGACTATAAAATTTATGGTCACTAACACCATATTCTCTAGATAAAATTTGCACAAACCACAGTATGAAAATTAACACAGAAGAAACAGAGGCTATGAGAATAAGCAAATTAAGACACCCATTAAACATCAAGATCAAAGATAAAGAAATAAAACAAGTAGAGGAATTCAAGTATTTGGGCACAATGTTCACAGATAATGGAGAACTAGACAGAGAAATTGACATGAGAATACGAAAAGCAAATGCTGTTACATACCAGCTTTCATCGTTGCTAAGACATCCACACATTTCTATGCCAGCTAAACAACAAATGATAAATAGCATTTTCATACCAACTTTGTGCTATAAAAGTCAAACATGGACGCTCGCTAAATCACAATTAAGAAAGATCAATACATGTGAGATGCGATGCTTGAGAAAAGTAACAAACAACACAAGAAGAGATAGAATACCAAATGAAACCATAAGAAAAATGGTAGGAACAAAACCCTGCCAAGAATATATAGAACAACAACAACTTAAATGGTTTGGCCACCTGGTCAGAATGAATCCTCACCAATCACCATCAAGGGCGTTCTTATCAAGAATGCATGGAAAAAGACCAAGAGGAAGACCCAGAAGAAGATGAATAAATGCAGTGACAGAGACATGTAATAACAAAGGAATATCACTAATTCAGACAGTTCGAGCAGCTCAAGAAATACAAATGATATAACCACGACACGTTTTAGGTATCAGTGAAAAGAGAAAAGAAGAAAGAAGAAAACCATATTCCCTGTACGCCATTTGGCGTGACAGAGCTCTTTACTTTACTTACTTGTCTATTGGCATAATTAAATATTGGTCCATTTAGCCCATTATTTCTTTTTTGGCGTAAGAGTATTATTATTATGATCCTAAGGGCCTAAAGATCGTGTCTTAGTACCTGAAATGACGCGCCCAGTCGCCCCAATTGTAAGTAACTAACTCACTGAGCTAGGATGGGGGTAAAACTAACACGAAGTGTTCTACCTTGTCAACTTCAAACGATAAGTCTACAAACGATAAGTCTACAAACGATATGTCTACAAACGATAAGTGTACAAACGATATGTCTACAAACGATAAGTCTACAAACGATATGTCTACAAACGATAAGTTTACAAACGATAAGTTTACAAACGATAAGTCTACAAACGATAAGTTTACAAACGATATGTCTACAAACGATAAGTGTACAAACGATATGTCTACAAACGATATGTCTACAAACGATAAGTCTACAAACGATAAGTCTACAAACGATAAGTTTACAAACGATATGTCTACAAACGATAAGTGTACAAACGATATGTCTACAAACGATATGTCTACAAACGATATGTCTACAAACGATAAGTCTACAAACGATAAGTCTACAAACGATAAGTCTACAAACGATATGTCTACAAACGATATGTCTACAAACGATAAGTTTACAAACGATATGTCTACAAACGATAAGTTTACAAACGATATGTCTACAAACGATAAGTCTACAAACGATATGTCTACAAACGATAAGTGTACAAACGATAAGTCTACAAACGATATGTCTACAAACGATAAGTTTACAAACGATATGTCTACGAACGATAAGTCTACAAACGATAAGTCTACAAACGATATGTCTACAAACGATAAGTGTACAAACGATATGTCTACAAACGATATGTCTACAAACGATAAGTTTACAAACGATATGTCTACAAACGATATGTCTACAAACGATAAGTCTACAAACGATATGTCTACAAACGATAAGTTTACAAACGATATGTCTGCAAACGATAAGTCAACAAACGATAAGTCTACAAACGATAAGTCTACAAACGATATGTCTACAAACGATAAGCCTACAAACGATAAGTCTACAAACGATAAGCCTACAAACGATAAGTCTACAAACGATATGTCTACAAACGATAAGTCTACAAACGATAAGTCTACAAACGATAAGTCTACAAACGATAAGCCTACAAACGATAAGCCTTCAAACGATAAGCATACAAACGATAAGTCTACAAACGATAAGCCTACAAACGATAAGCATACAAACGATAAGTCTACAAACGATACGTCTACAAACGATAAGTTTACAAACGATACGACTACAAACGGTAAATCTACAAAAGATAAGTTTACAAACGATAAGTCTACAGACGAACAGGTTAATTGTATTACGTATGTTATGAAAAAATACACAAACATGCATTGTTTTTACTCTATTCTGTCTGTTGTTTGCTCTCCATTTGGATATGGTTATCAACAATAGGCATATCATATTTTCCTCCATTTGCTGTCTCATTAAGCCAGCCTTCTCCTGCTGTAAACATGTGTAAATCGTCTTCACAATCTCCGTTGCAATCATGGACAGTAGACAAACAAATGAAAAGACAATTAGAGGCCACAAAGAGAGGATTTCTTAGAAGAATGTTGAAAGTTCCCTGGACAGCTAAAAAGACCAATGGTGACATTCTCAAAGAGGCCAGTCAACACAAAAAAGTAAGTAAAAGTAAGTAAAGTACCCCCGTCACGCCAAGTGGCGTAGAGGGAATATGGTGATAGTGACCATAAATTTTACAGACCTTCGGTACATGATTTTTGGGGTAATGTGGTCGGTATTATGCCCGTGCCGTTTCACTTTCCCAGAAAAAAAATTCCGGTGCCCATTAGAGGCTGGGTGAACCCGGAAGCCTGCGGTTGGGATCGAACCCTACCCCTTGTCCTTTGTAGTCCAGTTCACTAACCACTGAGCTATCGCGGCTCCATCAACACAAAAAAGGAGCTCCTAAAACATCAGAAAGAAACAATAACCATTTTTCGGGCACATCATGAGAAGAGGAATTTTGAATACTTTGGATATTAATGGCGAAAAGAAAATGAAAGGGAGATTGTGGAAGACAAAAGTAAGAAGATACTAGATAGCCTGGTGTCAAGGCATGGAAAACAGTCAACAACTGAATTGATCCGATGCACTGTGGATAGAAGATTTTGGTAGGATATGATCGCCTACGCCCACATGTATGATACATGATGATGATGAAAGATCTCTGTCGCAAGGTTTTGATTCCGTTTACTTATAGGTTTGACATTTGTGTGTATACCTGTGGATTCCACGTAAGAGCTTGTCTAGTAGTGCTTGTAGCTGGCTTTCGAAGACTTTTTTTCCAATATTCCCTGCCGTTATTTACTCCGCCGATGTCGGCTTTAAGTCCGCATGCAAAAAGGTGAGGCTTGGACATAAAGCAGGATACCTTTTATTAGTTGCTCGAGCAGTAGGATACCTTTTATTAGTAGCTCGAGCAGTAGGATACCTTTAATTAGTTGCTCGAGCAGTAGGATACCTTTTATTAGTAGCTCGAGCAGTAGAATACCTATTATTAGTAGCTCGAAACAGTAGGATACCTTTTATTAGTAGCTCGAGCAGTAGAATACCTTGTATTAGTAGCTCGAGCAGTAGAATACCTTGTATTAGTAGCTCGAGCAGTAGAATACCTTGTATTAGTAGCTCGAGCAGTAGAATACCTTGTATTAGTAGCTCGAGCAGTAGAATACCTTGTATTAGTAGCTCGAGTAGTAGAATACCTATTATTAGTAGCTCGAGCAGTAGAATACCTATTATTAGTAGCTCGAAACAGTAGGATACCTTTTATTAGTAGCTCGAGCAGTAGAATACCTTGTATTAGTAGCTCGAGCAGTAGAATACCTTGTATTAGTAGCTCGAGCAGTAGAATACCTTGTATTAGTAGCTCGAGCAGTAGAATACCTTGTATTAGTAGCTCGAGCAGTAGAATACCTTGTATTAGTAGCTCGAGCAGTAGAATACCTTGTATTAGTAGCTCGAGCAGTAGAATACCTTGTATTAGTAGCTCGAGCAGTAGAATACCTTTTATTAGTAGCTCGAGCAGTAGAATACCTTTTGTTAGTAGCTCGAGCAGTAGAATACCTTGTATTAGTAGCTCGAGCAGTAGAATACCTTTTATTAGTAGCTCGAGCAGTAGAATACCTTTTGTTAGTAGCTCGAGCAGTAGAATACCTTTTGTTAGTAGCTCGAGCAGTAGAATACCTTTTATTAGTAGCTCGAGCAGTAGAATACCTTTTGTTAGTAGCTCGAGCAGTAGAATACCTTTTGTTAGTAGCTCGAGCAGTAGAATACCTTTTGTTAGTAGCTCGAGTAGCAGGATAGTGCATACAAGTTTCAGTTGTCAAGGGTTCTTTTATTTTGATCGTTTTTTTTTAATCGGCTTCTTCGTTGTATCGTCTGTCTCAGATGGGTCTAGGCGCACAATCTTATCTACTTATCGAATTGAATGCTACTGCCCCATCAAGGCCAGCTCCTTGTCGTGGGGATGGGGCTTAACAGTCACCAGGGACTGAAAACCAAGACTGGCCAGGCCTTCCTACACCCGTGCAAGACCACAGTCTGCTCTAGCAATTTTAAGTGCTGAAGTCGGAGGCAACCAGCCAAAAGGCGCACTACAAAAATCAGGATGCCACGCACTCACGCCAATGGGAAGCATGCCTATAACTGCAAATCGATATGGCACTCGCCCTGTGATGGACACTCAGGCAGGTGCAGCGCCGGGCCCTCAGCCTCGAAAGGGCCCAACCTATATTACTGGATGTCCTTCTCAATCGCTCTGTGGAGTCAGGGGGCGAGAGAATAGAGTTACTGGCCAACCCAAATAAGACCACTCAAAATAATGCACTGGAATGCTGAAGGCATCAACAGCAAAAGAGATGGGTACAGTAAAAAGATAGAATTAGAAAATATCCTGCATGAAGAACAAGTAAGCATATGCTGTTTGCAGGAAACCCATCTAAACAACGACATAGCCTTGAAGATTAGGGGATACCAGTGCTACCGATCTGACAGGAAAAACAGACAAAAGGGCGGAATACTGACTCTTGTAAGGAACAACATTAATGCATGTCAGATTGAAGTGTATATGGATGGGGCGGAATATCAAATACTGCACCTCAGGACAGGAAATACAGACTTCCATCTACTAAACTACTACTGTCCGAGTGACCGCCCACTAGCACTAGACACAATTACATTAAAAGAAAGAATAATTGTATGTGGAGACTTTAACAGCCATTCACAGAGCTGGGGCTATGAAGATATGGACAAGAGAGGTGAAGAACTTGAAAATTGGCAGGATGACAATGGGCTTATACTATTAAACCAGGCAACAGATCCACCAACATTCTATTCCAGATCATGGCATACCACATCTACACCAGACCTTGCTTTCCATTCACCAGACCTGGATTGGAATATCACACGTATTGTTGGGAAACAACTTGGAGGCAGCGACCACCGACCTGTCTTTTTAGTGGTGCAAAATGAGGCCGTCAGGGAGAGCAGCACTCTCTCCAGATGGAATTACAAAAAGGCAGACTGGAAAATGTATCAACATTACACCAGTGTACTGACTAAAGATCTAAATACAGACAGAGACATCAACAAAATAGTTGATGAATTCAGTAGACTAATAATACAAGCTGCCAGTGAAACAATACCCAGAGGGGCACGGAAACACTACAAACCATACTGGAATAGTGAACTAGAGCAACTGCACAATGACATGGAAACATCTCGAAAACAAGCAGAAAATAACCCCTGCCAGGAACACCACAATAACTATCAGCATGCTAAAGCCAAATTTCAATGGGCTAAACTACAAGCCAGACGGAGAAGTTGGAAAGAGAAAACAGAGTACATGAATCTAGAACGAGACACAAGAAAAGTGTGGAAGCTTGTAAAACAGCTGAATGATGAGGGTACAGAAGGGAACACAAAAATTACACTGAAGAAGGATGGAAACATTCTAACAGGTAAACATGCAGCAAATCACTTTGCAGACTCCTTTGCAAATGACAACAATATTGAAATTAGCCTAGAGAAACGTCAAGAGACCCGTCTAAAACAACAAAATGCAAGACAAGAAGAGACTGCACATGAAGTCATGGAAATACCCATTACACAAAGAGAGCTAGAGCTGGCAATATCCAAATTAAAAATGAAAAAGTCACCAGGTAGTGATGGAGTGTCTAATGAAATGATTAAGAACTTGGGAACTGCAGCTAAAGCAAAACTACTGCAGATCTACAACATTTGCTGGATCACAGGTAAAGTGCCACAGGCATGGAGAGAAGCAATTATGATACCATTACTAAAGCCAGGAAAAGATGGTTCAATGACATCCAGCTATAGACCAATCAGCCTTACAAGCTGTTTGTGTAAAACAATGGAACGTATAATCAATCTCAGACTGCAGTGGTACCTGGAAAGTGAAAATCTCCTTGTCCCACAACAAGCAGGCTTTAGACAGTGTTACTCTACCGAAGATCAGGCAACCTATCTTTCCCAGGAAATTGAGGATGCGTTTCAAGAAAAGAAACTGGTACTAGCAGCATGGATAGACCTAAAGAAAGCATTTGATAAGGTATGGAAGGAAGGGCTTTTGAAGAAACTGAGAAATTATGGAGTAAATGGCAGGATGTACAAATGGGTCAAAGCATACCTGCATAACAGGAGAGCCAGAGTGCAACTGGATGGTCTTAAGAGTAAGAAGGTCTTACTGCGCCAGGGCGTTCCACAGGGAGGGGTACTATCTCCAACACTTTTTCTGATCTACATCAATGACCTAGTTACTGAACTACCACATGGTATCAAAGTGGCAATGTATGCAGATGACTTGGTAATGTGGTGCACAGAGGAGTATGCAACAGTGGCCTCCAAATTGTTACAAAGAGCTATGAATGCACTGAATTCATGGACAAATAGATGGTGTATCAGCATCAATACAGACAAATGCAGTACTACACTTTTCACTCTTTCCCCAAAACAAAAAGCAGGAGCCATCTATATAAACAATGAGCCTGTGAAAGAAGACATACAGGCTACGTATCTCGGAGTTACATTTGATAACAAACTATCTTGGAAACAGCAGATAAATAAGGCAACCCAAAAAGCAAGGAGAAAATTGGCTATTCTAAGAAAGCTGTGTGGAACTACGTGGGGTGCGAGTGGGAAAATACTCAGTAAAGTTTACCAACAGAGTATACGCCCACATTTAGAATATGGATCATCTGCATGGTGTTCAGCATCAAACACCACACTTCAAGAACTGGATAAAGTACAAAACCAGGCACTTAGGGTCATCACAGGAGCAATGAAATCAACACCAATATTAGAGATGGAGAAATTGTGGAGGATACCAGCACTGAGAGAACGGAGGGACACAAAGGTGCTGATACAGGCAGAAAAATTTGCTTGCATGCCGAGACATCCAATGAAGGACCGATTCCAAAATCTTGCATTGGGACGACTTAAGAGAAGCAGTTTTATCCACCAAGCCAAGCGTATTAGTAGACAAACACCAGACATGCCAAGAGCTGTTAACCCCCTACTGCCCATACCAGAACAGACTCCCTGGACAGAGGAATCTGGATTATCAGTTCAAATACGGACAGAAGTGAAAGGAATAGTTGATAAAGAGGAACAGAATAGTCTACAGCGAAAAACAATAACTCTCAGTTTCCTGGATGAAGAATACCCACAAGACCTATGGATTCGTGTGTATACAGATGGATCAGCACAGAATGCAGTAAAAAATGGGGGAGCAGGTGCATATATAGAATACCCAAATAACACTAGGGATATGAATAAAATAGCAACAGGGAAATATTGTCACAATTATGATGCAGAAATACAAGCAATAAAGTTAGCAATAGAAAAACTGCTGAACATTAATCTTAGCCCGCAGCCTGTAGTGTTTTTGACAGATGCAAGATCAGTACTCCAGGCACTACAATCCAGAAAATTACCACATCTGCAGACCTTATTGACTGAACTCTGCAAGCACCACAGGGTTGCCCTGCAGTGGATCCCATCTCACTGTGGAATACCAGGAAATGAGAAAGCAGATCAGTTGGCAAAGGAAGGTTCAACAGGCACACAACTAGATACACCTGTTACATACCATCATAAGAAACAGATAATCAAATCAATCAGAGGACCACAAGCCCCAAATCAGGATGCCTTTTATAATATGAATAGATATGAACAAGTTATCATTATACGTCTCAGAACAGGACACAATCGACTCCATAGTCACATGTATACAAAATTCAAGATCGGCACCTCAACTACTTGTACATGTGGACAGGCGCCCCAGACTGCTGAACACATACTTCAAGACTGCACTGAATATAGTAGACTGAGGAAAATCCATTGGCCCATAGATACAACACTACAGACAAAACTATATGGGCCACTGCAAGAATTACAAAAGACAGTAACATTTATACAGGAAACGACATTGCAGATATAGACAATGCTTCAGGCGAACGAAAGATAGATAGATAGAATGCTACTGGAACAAACCCGATTGCTCCGTGTGAGATTCTTGCTAGCTACTTTTGAATTTGAGTCGTGCGCCATAAATTTAAAGCTACAAATACTCCAAAGATGGTTCAGTCCATGATTGATTGAGATATGTGCTATAGCTTAAAATACTACCAAGATGTTTCATTGATTGATTGATTGAAACGTGCACCATAACTTCAAATATACAAATAACTTAAATATGATTCAGTCATTGATTGATTATTGTGAAAGAAACTGTCTTAACACGGCTAATAATATCGTTTCACCACTGAAGAATAGAAGTTTAAAATGTACTCGGCCAAATGGATTTTTGACTCGAATTATACAAAAATGAACCTCAAACTCCAGACAACGTCTAACTATACAAACATTTGTGATCCTAACACCCGCAAGCCGATGAGTATAGAAGAAACGAAAGCTTTCCAGGAATTTTAATTCCGGGAAAATTGGCACTGGAGTTTAGTTTCGTCTGGATACAGTGTTGGGGATGTGTCTTCTTCTACTGGAAGACGTGCGGGAATATTTAACTCCGGTAAAGGGTTTAGTATGAGTCGGTAGGATAACTGCACTTCAATGGTTAGCCCATCGGGTATCGGGCGAGCTGGTTCCCGTTAAGTGTCAGCGCTTAAAAGGTTAATTGATAGATGGTTAAGTGGCAGGTAAGATGTGCCAGGGTTGAGCAGTAGAAGGTAGGGAAGTAAACTCAAAGGACAGGTGCAGGCTTGATATGAGAGAACTAGCCTAAGAGAGATGTATATGTGTAGAATGAGATGGAGAATGAAGCAGAAATAGAAAAAAGATAGAAGGAGAAAAAGGAGATTATAAAGGTAAAGGTAAAGTACGAGACTTGAACCGGCGTCTTAGCACGCGAGTTTCTACCCATATGTGCTCGGCCGTCTATTCAGAAATGTTTAGAGATTTCTGGGTAGCATCGAAACTCACGATGCGAGATTCCTCACCTTCCCAGGGTAATACCCTGGTACCCATTTCTGCCAACGGCTGGGTCGACCGTGGTGGTTATTTTTTTTTCCAACCACGAGTACAATTCACACTGCTCCCAGCAGGAATCGAACACGGGTTGTCCGAACGTCGGTCTTTATTCACTGTCGTCGTCGTCTCTCTCCCCCCCCCCCCCCCCCCCCCCCGCACCCCCGGCGAAAACCAGATATGACACAGAAAAGCCTGACTTTCTGTTTTGCCTCTTTCTATCGAGTCGAAGTGCTGCAGTTTTAAAGTCAAATATTCTCATTACCTCTCTACTGACGAAGTTAATGGTCTTTCAAAACTTCAAGAAATGAGAGTCTTAATCGGCGCATAAGAGGACTTACCAACTAACTCAATGCTGAAGTTGTCAGTTTTTGGACATGCTGAAGGGATCTGAGCAACTACTTCGGAGTGTAGTGATGATAACGCCCAAATAACTCAATAAACCACACATTTTGCTTCTTTTTTTTCTTTCTTATATCTTACATATTTGTCATGTTTGACACCTGAAAGCGAGAAAAGGAATTATTTATAATTGATTACTCCACTATCATTTAATGGTTGTGGTATTTGACAATTTTAACCGATGACAGAAAGATGTCATGTGCCATTTCACTGCCATTTAAAGGTCACGGAGTAAAAGCAGCAGCTGACATCTCAGCTTTCTGGCATCTCGAATCAATTTATTTTGCGAGTCTTGCATCCTGTTCTGTGAAACTACTTGCCAGTTACAGTAATCCCTCAGTTATCGCGGTTAATAGGGACCAGAACCGGCCGCGATAAGTGAAAAACCGCGAAGTAGTGTCACCCTCTCATTTTTAACATACGTACATTTTTTGTGTATGTATAATATCAATAAGTGTATATGAGACCATATAAGTGCATATGTTATCATTAGAACATTAAAGAATAGTTTCAAACATGTAAATAAAATATTAATTGTATAAATTACATACATAAAATAATGTATAAATGATATAAATATGATATAATATAAACTTTTCTTGTATAACAAGGTCCGTAACTCACCTCTGACAATAACTTCTCTTCGCTTGATCTTTATAAATGTCGATGAAACACCTGTGCAGTGCTGTGGAGGTGAAGAAGATGAAGATGATTTACTGCACAGGTTAATGTGCCCTTTACTGCTCCTCAGATGACGCCATAATTCCTGAATTTTGAATTTTTGAACAATCCGCTATGTACTGAGGCCGCGATAAATGAACCGCGAAGTAGCGAGGGATGACTGTATTTCCATCCTGGAACTTCTTTAAGCCTGGTACTATTGACGAGATGTTAAGTGGAACGGCTAGTCAACTTATCCGCATAGTTTCTGTATTGAAAGTGCTCATTTTGAGTTAGTCACAAACGGAAATGACCGTTCTCGTGCAGTGTTCTAGTTTCATGGCAAATAGTAATTTTATGAACAAAAGTTGTTCATCTAAAGAGTCGTGTTCTGAATCTAATTCTTCTACAAATTTTACTTAAAATACCAGTGTTATGTTTGTTCTTTATCACTTGTTTAAGGCGTTATTCTGTTTGCATTTACACATTTTAAATATCCAAAATAAAAATATAGAATAAAGAATAAATCGTTCTTGACTTACGGTGTTGTCACAAGTGCACCGGTTACTCAATCACATCACTTTAACACGTTTAATACTGTGAATTGATGCCCTTCGGTCCAACTCCTTGTAATGATATCTTCAGGTATTTATGAGTTCCCTTATATTTCCGTATTTCTTGAGGAAAAAACAGTCACTTTGATATCTGCGTGCTTTGGGTTATCAAACAGGTTGTACCGTTTCATGCTTCACAGAGCGGTCATGCTGGAGTTTAAGGATCGTTGTTTTCTATTGATGTGCTTGAAGTAAATGACAGGATTCAGTATGAAGATTGTGGTTTGAACTCTTCATTTTAATTTGTTAATGTTGTGGAAGTTTGGCATTGTCATGTATTTTACAAGTTATCTCCCTGTTATTCCCTTTGCCAATCCATCCAGCCATTCTTCTCCACTGTTGAAGTCTACGATTTGTTTAGCTGTGATTAAAGAGATGGCAGTGTGAAAACTGTGACTGTCTGGGCTCTCTCTCCTATAGTTCGTTCACCAATGTTTCCAGATGCAATTTCTTAGTAATAACCAACAATGAATAATGTTAGAATCATATTAAAAGATTAGCAATCGCAACAACAAATATTAAATTACATGAAGATCATATAAGACAATACCAACAATGCAGTAAAATTAAAACCACCGAGGAAATATATCTTCGAGGTAGCAATAAATGGCTGTGAGTTATAGAATATATAGGAAACAACAATAAAGATAATTGATTCATTGGAAACTAAATGCTGGTGAAAATCCATTGAAGTACTTTGGATATTGACAAAAAAAGCAAAGAATATATATTAAATGAACTAACCATTGAAAAGATCTGGCTTATAACATCATCTAACAAAGGATAATAAAATACGCAAAGGAGGTACGCTGGAAAAAATAATAATGGAGGGCATGGTTGTAGTGAGCTAAGAAGGGCAGACCTAGAAGTATATGACTTCAAGGCATCAAAGACACCTTAAACTTAACAACAAAAGAAGTGGGAGATATGGTTAGAGTCAGGGATTCCATCAGACAGGCTGTGAGAAACAAAAAGGACTGAAAACAGTCAGAATTGATGTAAAGAAACCACAGAAATGGCAGGGTTCACTTCTTGTCAATGAAAATGCGGTTAATAAATTAAGAGATGCCATATGTTGTTCTTGAAACAAAGAAATAAAATGAACAATATGAAAATAAGCACTAAAATGATATTGAAGGTCGGCAGTTGTTTTCGTCGCTCAGAGCTTTCGCATGTTTCCATAGTTTATGATGAGAGTTTCGCATGTTTCCATTTTTGTCTAGATTAAGGCTCTCTGTTTTGTCTATCCAACTCTGTCTTGCTGATATCATGACCTCACGTCTGTATTATGCCGAGGCTGCTTTGTAGGCAATGTTGCTCTCTGTGCTGTGTGATGTTCCAGCTAGTTCTCTGGCAGAGTCCAGTTCCTCTTCTAGTCTTTGTATTTCCTTGCTCCAGTATGGCTTGTAGTTTCTTCTTGCTCCTCTAGGAATGGATTCTTTAGCAGCTCTCAGGATTCCATTTGTTAACCGCTCTATCATATTATTGACCTTCTTTTTGTGGGTGTTGATAGGCACAGTATATGCATCAGTGAGCCTTGCAAACTTTGCCCAATCTGCTCTCTTTTATAGTTCCAGCGGGGAAGAGGTATTTGCAACTCCTGTTTGTGAGCAAGAGCCACTGAAAGTTTGGCTGGTCTATGGTCACTATCTCCAAGTTGGTTCAGCACTTTTCTGGTTATTTTGATAGATATGTCTCCAGTTGCAAATGCTAGGTCGGGAGTGGAAGTTGTTTTCCACCTTCTTGAGTAGAAGGTTGGGGGGTCCTCCCTGGAGTTTATGAGGAATAGGTTGTTGTCTATTTCCCATTCTTCCACTTCTTCACCTCGAACATTGGACTCCTTATATCCCCATCTTTCAGAGTGGCTGTTAAAGTCTCCTACTACCATACACTTTGATGGTGTTATTTCCATTGACTCCAGTTTGTGAGTTGTACTCATGGTTGGAGAAAATACCCCCGCTCGACCCAGCCGCTGGCAGAAATGGATACCATTATTGCAATCTGAGAGAGCCGCGATAGCTCAGTGGTTAGTGAACTGAACTACAAAGGACAAGAGGTAGGGTTCGATCCCAATCGACGGCTGCCGGGTTCACCCAGCCTTAAATGGGTACCGAAATTTTTCTGGGATGGTAAAGCGGCACGAGCGTAATACCGACCGCATTACCCCAAAAATCATGTGCTGAAGATCTATAAAATTTATGGTCACTAACACCATATTCCTTATACACAACTTGGCGTGACGGGGGCTCTTTACTTTACTTTTTTACTGCACTCTGTCAAGGTGAGGAATGGCGCCTCGCTCATGAGTTACTATGCTTGAAGTGACACTAGGTAGGAATCTCCGAACACTTCTGGGCGACGGCTGAGCACATATGGGTAAAAACCTGCGTTATCAGACGCCGATTCAAAATCTTGTAACATTAGCTTCTTTTTTTTACCTTTGCTGTTTACCTGTTCTATTTTAAACAGTAACAGATGGGCTGGCGGTGAAAGTGGACATAAAATAATCATGTTATGTCGATTATATTAATGATTCGCAGTAAACTAAAATAACAAATGGAAAGACCAATGGTGGATATGAAATAACCTCCAGCCAGGAACGATAACTGCATTGTAACAATTAAAAATACAACGTCAGTAGGAAAATAATTGATTTATTGGTTATTAGCAGGGCTGTGGAGTCGGTAACTTTCTACCACGAATTCTTCACTAATATGTGTATCGTGATGACCGGAGTATAATGCAATATTAACGTTATTGAGTTATTGAGCTATTTAATATTAGCGTATTTCTGATTAGTCCTTATTGAGTAATCAGGCAATATATTTATATTTAGATATTTAGGGCAGCAACTGTCACTTTCGTTCCGCTGACCATTTGGTATTACGTCAGTGTAACATTTGTACTGGGACTGAGTTGAGTATGTACCTCAGTGTAACATTTGTATTGGGAGTGAGTTGAGTAAGTACCTCAGTGTAACATTTGTATGGGACTGAGTTGAGTAAGTACCTCAGTGTAACATTTGTACTGGGACTGAGTTGGGTAAGTACCGCAGTGTAACATTTGTATTGGGAGTGAGTTGAGTATGTACCTCAGTGTAACATTTGTATTGGGAGTGAGTTGAGTATGTACCTCAGTGTAACATTTGTATTGGGAGTGAGTTGAGTATGTACCTCAGTGTAACAATTGTACTGGGACTGAGTTGAGTAAGTACCTCAGTGTAACATTTGTACTGGGACTGAGTTGAGTAAGTACTTCAGTGTAACAATTGTACTGGGACTGAGTTGAGTAAGTACCTCAGTGTAACATTTGTACTGGGACTGAGTTGAGTAAGTACCTCAGTGTAACATTTGTATGGGACTGAGTTGAGTAAGTACCTCAGTGTAACATTTGTACTGGGACTGAGTTGGGTAAGTACCGCAGTGTAACATTTGTATTGGGAGTGAGTTGAGTATGTACCTCAGTGTAACATTTGTATTGGGAGTGAGTTGAGTATGTACCTCAGTGTAACATTTGTACTGGGACTGAGTTGAGTAAGTACTTCAGTGTAACAATTGTACTGGGACTGAGTTGAGTAAGTACCTCAGTGTAACATTTGTACTGGGACTGAGTTGAGTAAGTACCTCAGTGTAACATTTATACTGGGACAGAGTTGAGTAAGTACCTCAGTGTAACATTTGTACTGGGACTGAGTTGAGTAAGTACCTCAGTGTAACATTTATACTGGGACAGAGTTGAGTAAGTACCTCAGTGTAACATTTGTACTGGGACTGAGTTGAGTAAGTACCTCAGTGTAACATTTATACTGGGACTGAGTTGAGTAAGTACCTCAGTGTAACATTTGTACTGGCACTCTGGTTTGGGTAAGTACCTCAGCAAATTTGCACTGGCACTCTGGTTTGGGTAAGTACCTCAGTGTAAATTTTCACTGGCACTCTTGGGTTTGATAACTGCCTCAATATAAATTTCTACTGACACTCTCAGTTTAGTAAATATCTCAATGTAAATTTTTATTGACACTCTGAATTGAGTAAGTACCTCTTTGTAAACTTGTACTGGCACGTTGAGTCGGGTAAATACCATTATGTAAATGTATAATTTGATTGTATCTGAGTGTTCCGCTGAAGACCTTTTAGTTTGAACAGTCGATGTATTTATTCTGGTTACGCCCCCGTAAATCTGGTACACAATTATTGTGTTTATTTCTCATACGTTACACAGAAACCATTTATTGATTTTCTTAAACAAAATATGCGGTAATTAGATTGCTACCATAACGAAATAAGAAACGACATGAAAAGATTAAAGATAAGGCTTGCCCGCTTAACCCTTGACCTTTGCGTCGATTGAATAGCGTTGATGTTGTTCTATTTCATGTTTGAGGAATTGGGACTTTCAGATTATGATCTTGACTCCTGTAATTAAAACCTTCAAATAATGAAGAAAACACATTTCTCAGTCTTGTAAAATGTATAAACAAATGCAAGGCAAACTCTTGTTCACCTAGGAAGTTCTGAAAGACATGACAAACATAAGGCCTAATTGGTCTTGCGGTTCTTACCTTCTTGATGAAAACAAATAATAATAAATAAGTATTATTATATAGGGAACTTCCGAGGCGATAATAGGGAATAATAGAACAAAGAATAGAATACAATTCTATTCCTCGGAACTTCCGAGGCGATAATAAGGAAAGAATAGAACAAAGAATAGAATACAATAGGGAACAATAGAACAAGAAGTATGTGTTAGCAACTTGATGTTAGCTTCTTGACGAACCATGATTCGTCCAATCTCAGATTGTCTTCTAAGCTTTACTAGACAACAATTGTTGTTTAAAAAATTGTAGTACAAGTTACATTTGTGTTCAATGGAGTGTTAAATAATTACATTATAGATCATAATGCCGTATGTTATGTTTAGTTAAGTTACATTCCCAGTTCACTCAGTCTGGAAAGCGATCCAGTTTCGTCTATTTCAAAGTATTTTATTCAAATTATCTCCCTGAGCTAGTTAATGATATCTGTCTCATCCATTGGCTGTCCATCTGATATGATCGATGAATGTTATTCTATCCGATCTTTCGCTGCCTCGGTACCAGTGTCCCGGGACGAACAAGTAGAACAGAGCTGAATAAAAGCGCAATGTGGATGCAGTAAAATGAAAGGTGCAATGTGGATGCAGTAAAATGAAAGGTGCAATGTGGATGCAGTAAAATGAAAGGTGCAATGTGGATGTAGTAAAATGAAAGGTGCAATGTGGATGCAGTAGAATGAAAGCTGCAATGTGGATGCAGTAAAATGAAAGGTGCAATGTGGATGCAGTACAATGAAAGGTGCAATGTGGATGCAGTAAAATGAAAGGCGCAATGTGAAGTAAGAGAAATTAAAATTAAACAATGTGGAGTAAAAGGAATTAAAGAATGCGGAATAAGATGAAATAAGATGTGAAATCTGACAGTATCACAATGTAGAGTATAGCAAAGCTATAAATCTTTGACATTTGACAATATCACAGCGTAGAGTATAGCAGGACTGTCGATCTAGTACTTTTGACAATATCACAACGTAGAGTATAGCAGGCATATAGATCTGTAACCTTTGACAATATCACAATGTAGAGTATAGCAGGCATATAGACCTGTGACCTTTGACAATATCACAATGTAGAGTATAACAGGCATAAAGATCTGTGACCTTTTACAATATCACAATGTAGAGTATAGCAGGCATAAAGATCTGTGACCTTTTACAATATCACAATGTAGAGTATAGCAAGCATGTAGATCTGTGACCTTTGACAATATCACAATGTAGAGTATAGCAGGCATGTAGATCTGTGACCTTTGACAATATCACAGCGTAGAGTATAGCAGGACTGTCGATCTAGTACTTTTGACATTATCACAACGTAGAGTATAGCAGGCATATAGATCTGTGACCTTTGACAATATCACAATGTAGAGTATAGCAGGCATATAGATCTGTGACCTTTTACAATATCACAATGTAGAGTATAGCAGGCATATAGACCTGTGACCTTTGACAATATCACAATGTAGAGTATAGCAGGCATATAGACCTGTGACCTTTGACAATATCACAATGTAGAGTATAGCAGGCATATAGATCTGTGATCTTTTACAATATCACAATGTAGAGTATAGCAGGCATATAGATCTGTGACCTTTGACAATATCACAATGTAGAGTATAGCAGGCATATAGACCTGTGACCTTTGACAATATCACAATGTAGAGTATAACAGGCATATAGATCTGTGACCTTTGACAATATCACAATGTAGAATATAGCAGGCATATAGACCTGTGAACCTTGACAATATCACAATGTAGAGTATAGCAGGCATATAGATCTGTGACCTTTTACAATATCACAATGTAGAGTATAGCAGGCATATAGATCTGTGACCTTTGACAATATCACAATGTAGAGTATAGCAGGCATATAGACCTGTGACTTTGACAATATCACAATGTAGAGTATAGCAGGCATATAGACCTGTGACCTTTGACAATATCACAATGTAGAATATAGCAGGCATGTCGATCTGTGACCTTTGACAATGTTACAATGTAGAGTATAGCAGGCATGCAGATCTGTGACCTTTGACAATATCACAATGTAGAGTATAGCAGGTATATAGATCTGTGACCTTTGACAATATCAAAATGTGCAGTAAAGCAAGCATGTAGATCTGTGACCTTTGACTATATCACAATGTAGAGTATAGCAGACATGTAGATCTGTGACCTTTCACAATATCACAATGTAGAGTATCATCATCATGGGCCATACCGGATGGCGTAGGTGATCATGTTTCTCCACAATCTTCTATCTACAGTGCATGGTATCAGTTCTGTTGTTGACTGTTTTCCATGCCATGACACCAAGCTATCCAGTATTTTCTCTCTTTGTTGTCCGCGATCTCTCTTTCCTTTTATTTTGCCAGTTGTAACCAAGTATTCCATCTTTCCTCTTCTCATGATGTGCCCGAAAAATGTTGATTGCTTCTTTCTGATGTTTTTTTAAGAGCTCCATTTTTGTGTTGACCTCTTTGAGAACATCCTCATTGGTCATTTTAGCTGTCCAGGGAACTTTCAACATTCTTCTGAGAAATACCATCCCTGTGGCCTCTAATCGTCTATTCATTTGTGTGTCAACTGTCCATGATTCGCTTCCATAGGTCAGAATTGGTTCTATATAGCACCGATGAACTCTCTTTCTCATTTTTATTGACGTAGATTTGTTGCATAAGATATTTTTCATTATCTGAAATGCTATTTTGGCCTGAGCTATTCTGTTTTTTATATCTGTGGTGCATCTCCCATCTGATGTTATTATTGTGCCCAGAGTATAGCAGGCATATAGATCTGTGACCTTTGACAATATCACAATGTAGAGTATAGCAGGTATATAGACCTGTGACCTTTGACAATATCACAATGTAGAGTATAGCAGGCATATAGACCTGTGACCTTTGACAATATCACAATGTAGAGTATAACAGGCATATAGACATGTGACCTTTGACAATATCACAATGTAGAGTATAGCAGGCATATAGACCTGTGACCTTTGACAATATCACAATGTAGAGTATAGCAGGCATATAGATCTGTGACCTTTGACAATATCACAATGTAGAGTATAGCAAAGCGGTAGATCTTTGACCTCCGTATCGACTCCACTAATTGTTTGCGCATGATGCTAGTCAGGACACTCCAGACCAAGTTTGTCCAGGCATCCAGCACTAAAATACGAGTTTTTGTCTTGTGTTCCAACCTGACAAAAGCCTCTGATCTCGATTGTTATACTATAAAGTGTCGTTCAGTAGGCGCTAATATCTTCCTGAATAGAACTGTGCGCATTTTGCACCTTTCCTCTTACTTTATGCTACACCTTTCCTCATATTCCTCACTGTTTATTTTTCTTAAATCCACATTGTTTGTTACTTCTTACTGCACACTCTTTATTTCTTCTTACTTCATATTGTGCATTAATTCTTACTCCACACTGTTTATTTCTTCTTACTCTATATTGTGTATTAATTCTTACTCCACACTGTTTATTTCTTCTTACTCCATATTGTGTATTAATTCTTACTCCCCACTGTTTATTTCTTTTCACTCCATATTTTGTATTAATTCTTACTCCACACTGTTTATTTCTTTTCACTCCATATTTTGTATTAATTCTTACTCCACACTGTTTATTTCTTCTTACTCCGCGCTTTCTACTACTTGGTACTCCCCACTGTTTATTTCTTCTTACTCCATATTGTGTATTAATTCTTACTCCACACTGTTTATTTCTTCTTACTCCACGCTTTCTACTACTTGTTACTTCACACTGTTTATTTCTTCTTACTCCACGCTTTCTACTACTTGTTACTTCACACTGTTTATTTCTTCTTACTCCACGCTTTCTACTACTTGTTACTTCACACTGTTTATTTCTTTTCACTCCATATTTTGTATTAATTCTTACTTCACACTGTTTATTTCTTCTTACTCCGCGCTTTCTACTACTTGTTACTTCACACTGTTTATTTCTTCTTACTCCACGCTTTCTACTACTTGTTACTTCACACTGTTTATTTCTTTTCACTCCATATTTTGTATTAATTCTTACTACACGCTGTGTATTTGTTTTTTTTACACCACACAGTTTATTACTTCTCACTTCACATTTATATTTCTTCTTACTCCACGCTTTCTACTACTTGTTACTCCACACTGTTTATTTCTTCTCACTCCATATTTTGTATTAATTCTTACTCCACAATGTTTAATTTTTTTCTTACTCCACACTGTCTATTACTTCTTACTCCACACTGTCTATTACTTCTTACTCCACGCTTTCTACTACTTGTTACTCCACACTGTATATTTCTTTTCACTCAATATTTTGTATTAATTCTTACTCCGCGCTGTTTATTTCTTCTTACTCCACACTGTTTATTTCTTCTTACTCCACACTGTTTATTTCTTCTTACTCCACACTGTTTATTTCTTCTTACTCCACACTGTTTATTTCTTCTTACTCCACACTGTTTATTTCTTCTTACTCCACACTATTTATTTCTTCTTACTCCACACTGTTTATTTCTTCTTACTCCACACTGTATATTTCTTTTCACTCAATATTTTGTATTAATTCTTACTCCGCGCTGTTTATTACTTCTTACTCCGCGCTGTTTATTTCTTCTTACTCCACACTGTTTATTTCTTCTTCTTACTCCATACTGTTTATTACTTCTTAGACCTCACTGCTCATTATTTCTTAGTCCACACTGTTATTTCCTCTTATTCCACGCTATCTATTTCTTTTCATCACATATTGTTTATTTCTTCTCACTCGGTGTTGTTAGTTTTCCCTACAATGAACGCCCAAGTACTCCACTGACGGCTCATTATGAAACTATCTGTGTAGACATTGTCAATAGATACAGTAACTGGACACAATACTGTCTGGAGAAGAAGATGAATATAGATATTGGCTACGACTCTTCTTCTACCATAGTTCTCGGTCTAAGGTAGATCTCTTAGATTAAAAATACAAGACGTGTTTATACTTTTAAGTTTTCTTTCTATCTCTGTTTTTAAAATCTCTCTCTCCCCTCTCTATCTTTTTCTCCCTCTCTCTCTTTATCTCTCCCTCTCTGGGACCCTGGACTCTGCTTGGTGAATTATTTCTACCTGTTCATTTGAGTGTGAAAAGATCCATATATTGACGGACTCATCTAGGTTACTCTTCTGAACGATGATACAATAAATCTTCCTTTTGACCTCTCTAGTTATCTATAATTTTGCAAACGGTTTCCCTGTAAAGAAAGATGTCTCTGAATGATATGTCCTAGATGAATTTGTAACATCTCATTCTTATGCATATTATTTTCTTTTAAAATATTGTAGTAAAATTAAAAGTAAAGTACCCCTGTCACGCCAAGTGGCGTATAGGGAATATGGTGTTAGTAACCCTATATTTTACAGACCTTCAGCACATGATTTTTTGGGGTAATGTGGTCTGTATTACGCCCGTGCTGCTTTACTTTCCCAGAAAAAAAATCCGGTACCCATTTGAGGCTGGGTGAACCCGGAAGCCGTCGGTTGGGATCGAACCCTACCACTTGTCCTTTATAGCCCATTTCACTCACCACTGAGCTATCGCGGCTCCCTAAAATAGTGTAGTAGTTTCTATTTTGTTGCAATCACCTTATAATATATAGTCCCTGTGTGATCGCTTAAACAAAGACAAGAAATACACGCTCACATCATATGTGTTGCAAAAAAAAATAAAGAAAAAAGAATGTTTGCAATGGAATGCTTGTGAATTTAAACTAGCTTTTGTCACCAAGGAATACTAAAATAAACAACCAACTATACGATGTTTAGTGAAACTATTTGCAGTACATGAAAAAGTGCTAGGCGGATGAATTAATGAGCGAAAAATAGAACAAGAATAATAATACTCGGTACGACATTCAAAATGATAGTTACACCTTAACTGGGATTTGCAGAAGTATAGTGAGAAACTATATGATGGGCGTGCAGAAGTATAGTGAAAGTTAAATCGAAACTTGCAGGTGTATAGTCAAAGTATAAGCGAGGCATTCAGAAATATAGTTAAACTAAAAGTAGGACATGTAGAAGCTTCGTGAAATTATAATGGGGATCTGCAGAAGAATAGGATGAAACTATAAACAGGACTAGCAGGAGTATAGTAAATTATAAAAGGGACATGCAAAAGTATAGTAAAACTATAAGAGGGACATACAGAAGTATATTGAAACTATAAGCGGAACTCAGGTATACTAAAATTAATTGGAATACACAGAACGATAAAGAGTATGTGATTCATATCTACACGGAGTTTAAAAGAGAAGCATTCAGAAAATCACAGATTGAGCGCTTGACATGCAAATATACTAATAATATATGAACAAGTAGTACATTGAGGCTAAATATTCAGCATGCCTGAGAGAGAACTTGACATACAGAGAGAGAGAGAGAGAGGGAGATGTACTAAAAGTAAACTCTGGCATAGGGGAAGCTAGTTATATGAAGGTTAACGTGTACTGACAAAAGTTTTCAACCTTCTTTATAAATCAGATCTTATCATTCTTAAAGGACAACACCTCTGGCATATCTGGTTATGTTAGAACTTAACTTGCGTGCGATGAAGCTCAATATGACAAGATCAAAGCTTAAAAGCGTGGACTTTATTTAAAACTTTATATGAATTGCATGACAGTTAAAGTGCTAACATCATACAACTTTCAAACATTAATACAGGACAGAACTGTCTGAATATTTCTTTTGGTTTCCAGGCCCTGCTCTTCTGTTACACTCAATATCACAGCATTACGTTTTAGCTGACATAATATATGGCATATATATAAATTAATAAATAAATCCAAGTGCCAGATTTTGCGAGACTAGTGTGCTGAGCCTGGCGATTCAACTTGTATGGACTCCATAACATGTCAAATGAGATCATAAATAGGGCACTATTGTAACGCTGATTTTAAGATAAAAAGAAAGGGTTCAATTCCACCGAAAAGTGTTCAAATTTTCTCAGTTTAGAAAGATATAGGTATATGGCTGTCCTGGTCGAGGAAAGTAACAACATCATGAAGGGGCAGTGGCTCTCAATTACCTTCAAAAGCTGTAAACTATTACGGTGATGGTAAGTACATTTCTTCTACGGCATCGCATGTTACCGACCATTCTTCAGCTTCTTACATAAACAGTGTTAGACTCTACAACAGATTTACTATAAGGGAAATTTGAGCCAGAAAGAAATAGTATATAACAACAAACAAGACTAGACTGTACTAAGACCCTCAGATTTAGACCACAATATTGAGTTCTGGTAACCGGTAAGACGTCGGTATCTGTATAAGAAGGTCCCAGACTGGAATCTCGTCACAGACGATGGGAATTTTTTTATATACGAAACCGCACTTTCTTCTGGACTGTCGATCTTTGAGTGGAGATTTGATGTCTAGCCCGCTTGGATAACAGCAAAGAAACAGTAGGTCAAGTGTGCAATCAGTGCGCGTTAAAGAATCCTTGTCTGTTGGAAGTCGAAAAGAGTAGGCCAAACATACACTGCTCGGACAGAATTGATAGGAAAAATCAACCCAAAGTGTCAACATTCTCGAGGAAAAAGACAACTGAGAGTGCTTCTGAACAGTTGGAGACTGTCTTCCTGTATTGAGAGGGACACCGGAGCACAGGGCTGTAGGTTGGAACAAGTTGATATTCGCGCAATTCAGTCCCTTGAGAAGTCACTAGAGATATAATAACACTAGCGTAAACAACTAAACAAACAAAACAGAACACGTATTGTGGCTTCAGAGCATGCATAGCTTCACAGAGTTGGTCTCAGGACTTTCCTTTGAAGGTCCCTTGTTGTTAGAATCAGCATCACTGCTCACTGGACGAATCCATAGGTGCTTTGTTATCCCTCTAGTGGCCCACGTGCACGAACTCCGTAGTTCGGTCTAGGATCCCCTATTTGGTGGTATCCACGGCAGGTTTTTGCTGATATTTTTGCCCGAGCAGCGGCCAAATTTAAAACCTACTCTTTTTTATATTAACTGCCCAGGGTTCTTGACGTGCGCACGTGCACACAGGACCTTCTATTTATTGGCGTTATTCGTTATACTTTGCTATCTGCGACGGCAGAGATTCAAGCTGATTCACAAGAATATCCTAGAAGGTACTACCGTCCTGAAAGGCTAGAAAACGAAAATATTGTCCGCAAATAAAACCTACACTACAAATTACAAGAACTCACTACGATCATCGCTTTGGGGGCCTCGGTTGCCGAGTTGGGAAAATCACCCGTTCGGACAACCCGTGTTCGATTCCCGCTGGGAGCAGTGTGAATTGTACTCGTGGTTGGAAAAAAAAATACCCCCACGGTCGACCCAGCCGTTGGCAGAAATGGGTACCAGGTATTACCCTGGGAAGGTGAGGAATGTTGCTTCGCATCTGAGTTTCGATACTTGAGGCGACACTATACAGAAATCTCCGAACATTTCTGGATAGACGGCCGAGCACATATGGGTGTAAACTCGCGTGCTAAGACGCCGGTTCAAGTCTCGAACTTTACCTTTACCTTTACTACGATCAGAAGCCCTATGTCTGGAATTGCATACCTTTCTGTCGAGATGTGAATCAAAGTTTACTAGCTGAAAATGACGCGTTCTTTCTTGTATCTTAATTACATCCGATGACGAGTAACTCTTCAGCTAATGCGGAATGCTTTGTATAAAGTTTGGCATTATCCTATTGGAATAAAGATATACATGTGCACGTAGATGAGGCGTCGTTGTTTAAATTTCCTGGATTAAAATAACGAAGTATCCCTGCACCTGAAGATAAAATAACAAGTATTATTTACCAGAAAGTATTATAAACAACAGGTAAGACAGACTGAATATCACTTTTCTGATTCCTTTCAGAGGTATTTGGTAAATATTATCTATTTCCTTTTCAGACGCTTTTTCTGCTAATGATATTTTAACCTTTACCAGGATAGCAGATGTTGAGACACATTAACCACAAAGAAGTGTGTAACATCACTGTGTATACATTCAAACAGCATGTTACTTATACATATATATATATATATATATATATATATATATATATATATATATATATATATACATATATATATAAATGTATGTATCTATGTGTGTATGTTTGTGTGTATATCTACATACACCCTCTTGTTGATATTAGAATATATTGGGAGGTATTTCAATCGTGGTGGGAGATGAAAACAGTTAACACAATTTTGGTATGTTTGTGATATAAGCAGATCAACGACGAGCATTATGGAAGTCTAATATACCAGCTGTATATTCATCATTATCATGTGTAAATGCAAACAGATTCGACAATCTTTTCATTCCACGGCCATCTGTACTAGAAGTATTTCAGTGATAACACTTCTGTAACATTCTTGTGTAAACGAAGCGTAGCAATTAACACTAATAACCGTTGGTATGGTCTCAAAGCAAAGAATGAAATCAGGGATCAGATAACGTAACAGTAATTATGCTGACTAGTAATGGCGAGTAGGACACATGTGTTCCAAGACCGAAAAGCGCAGCTTCCTCTAACGCTTAATGATTAATGAGATGGGATAGGATAACATGCGGTTCAGGTCAGGTGTCATTTTATGAAATTGGGTAGACTAAGGTAAGGCTAGGTCAAGGTAAGGTGAGATTAAGTTTAAGGTAAGGTAAGATATGGTAAGGTAAGGTATGATAAGAAAAGGTACGGTACGGTAGTATAAGGTAAGGTTAGATAAGGTAAATGAATTTAAATATCTGGGAACATTTTTAACCTCAGACGGAAGATGTACAAAAGAGGTGAGATGCAGAATGGCTCAGGCAAAAGCAGCTCTCCAAAAAATGAGGAAGATACTATGCAATCCATTTTTGACAATAGAAACAAGAAAAAGAGTTCTTAAATGTTATGTAGAGCCAGTTTTAACATATGGATGCGAATCATGGACAATAGGACAACAGACAAGAAAATCACTGGAGTCTGTAGAAATGTGGTTTTACAGACGAATGTTGAGAGTACCATGGACAGCTAAGAAGAGTACTGAAGATGTTCTGAGAGAGGTCAATGCAAAAAGAGAGCTAATTTCCAATATTAGGAAGAAACAATCATCATTTTTGGCCATGTAATGAGAAGAGGACAACTGGAATATATTGTAAAAACTGGAAAAATTGAGGGACGAAGAGATAGAGGGAAGCAAAGAGAAAAAATAACAGACAGCTTAAAAGAATGGCTTGGCAGAAGGTCAACAACAGAAATGATAAATAGCTGCCGAGATCGAAAGTTGTGGAGAGACATGATTGCCTACGCCAGTAGGCCCGGTACTTGATGATGATGATGATGAAAGTAAGGTAAGGTAAGGTAAGGTAAGGTAAGGTAAGGTAAGGTAAGGAAGGTACGGTAATGTAAGTTAGAGTAGGCAGGGTAAAATATAGTAGGTTAAAGTAAGGTAAGGTGAGGTAAGTTAAGGTAATTTGAGGTAACGTGTAATAAGGCAAGCTAAAGCAGGGTAGGGTAGAGTAAGATAAATTAAGTTGAGGTAAGGTAAGGAAGAGGTGGGTCGATGTAGGGTAAGGTGAAGTGATGGTAGAGTAAAGTAAGGTAAGGTAGGTTAAGGAGAGATAAGGTTTGGTAAGCTAAGGTAAGGTATATACTAGACTTTACAACAGATTGACGTCATTGCAAGCGGGATATTTCCATATCTGCTACCGCCCGTTATATCAGCAACCCTAGTTTTCATCCTGATCGTTCTTTCTTTTCCAAACGAACATATTTCGTTTCGAACAAATGAGCGCAGATCATAATCACAATGAAAGAATGTGTTAGTCACTGTAACGATCGTCGCCGGAAGCACGATGTCCTTGCGTAGGCGCCGAATCTGAATGGAGGTATCTGGTAAGGTAAGGTAGAACAAGGTAAAGTGAGGCAGGTTAAAGTAAGGTGATATTAGTTGAGATAAAGTAGAATAAGGTAAGGTGAGGTACGATAAGAGAATAAGGTAAGGTAAGTAAGGTAGAGTAAGATGAGGTGATGTTAAATATCATTTCACGAGATAAGATTGTGTAAAGTTTCACGACATAAGAACTGGACTACAAAGGACAAGAGGTAGGGTTCGATCCCAACCGACGGCTTCCGGTTCACCTAGCCTTTAATGGGTACCGGCTTGTTTTCTGGGAAAGTAAAGCGGCACGGGCGTAATACCCACCACATTACCACAAAAATCATGTGCCGAAGGTCTGTAAAATTCATGGTCACTAACACCATATTCCCAATACGCCACTTGGCGTGACGGTGGTACTTTACTTACTACTTTAACTATATAAAATAACATATGGTGAAATGGGATAAGATGCTCTTTCTCTGTTATCCGAAAATGGTTAGATATCGGATCTCACCACCCAGAGACAAGGGTAGGTAGAGCCAGAAAGAAACCGTAGATCGGACGTAGAAAAAGTCCCACAGCCTGCACCTTCCTGTTAAGAGGTCGATGTCAGACGTGTAGGCCACCCAGTCCCCTAAGAAGAAACTTCGAATTTATTTAAAGAGGTTAAAAAAAAAAAAGTAGAGCCCTGTGACGCCAAGAGGCGTATAGGGAATATGGTGGACCATAATTTTTATAAACCTTCGGCACATGATTTTTGGAGTAATGTGGTCGGTATTACGCCCGTGCAACTTTACTTTCCAAAAAAAATAATCCGGTACCCATTTCATGCTAGGTGAACCCAGAAGCTGTCGATCAGGATGGAACCCGACCTCTTGTCCTTTGTAGTCCAAATCACTAACCACTGAGCTATTGCGTTTCCCCAGAAGAAACTTCTAATATATTTCAAGGGGTAAAAAAAAGTTTAAAATAAATATATTTTAAAAAACCACGGTCTACTAGAGGATCTTAGTTGGTGTGCGGGATTACAATGAACAATAACAACAACACTAATTTTCTGAACAAAAGAATAGATAGCAAATGAGCAGATGTTTAGCTTTGTACCTTATACAAACAAGCAGTAGACAAATATTGGATCGTTCGGAGTTAGCAGAGACATAACATACAACGTACGAAAGGTCAAACTCTGTGTTCGTGTTAGATATAATCTTCGTCACGTGGGACACCAGCTCATATAAACGTTCCTCGTTCACAGAAGAGCACACAATTTTTTAAACTGATGTGTGTCCATATTATGCTTGGCATTCTTCGTGTCAGTGGCTTTTGCTGACATGATTTGCTACTTTGTGTGTCTCCTGACTAGTTTTTCATCATTTTATGTTTAATATCATGATTCTCTAACCTTCAGGTTGCGTAATATTGCGCCCAAATAATCTATTTCTTATCCTACCACTTTCCCAACCACACCTATTAACTTTTCATCTAGTGGTTAGTGATCATGTGACACTTTTTAATAAAAATTGTGGGCTTTTTCTTTTATGAAAGAGCACTTCTTGTATATAAATTGAGTACAAATTATGTTAATTGTTAAGTAAAGATTATATGTGGATGAAGACGTTGAGACTGTAGCAGTGGTTTAACACTCTTACCCGTTGGCAGGACTGACTTTTGAGAAAAGTGATTTATTGTTTTCATCGAACACTCAGGCCACTTATTTGTAACATTCTTGACAAGATCGTCGTCATCATCATCATTATCGAATGTTTGGCTACAAAGGAGCGCCATTTCACTCTGTCTCTTGCTTTGATAGTGCAAGTAATCATAGTCTGATTTGTCCATCATTTGATGTTACTCGGTCATTCTAGTTTGGGTCTGCCTCTGCCTCTATTTATACTCTTATTTTCTTTTCCAAGATTACTTTTAGTAGGCTGCTGTGTCTTTTAACATTCAAAAATATCATTTGTCTTATTTGAATTGCTTTTTATTAGTAGTATCTTGACAAGATATGTTCTTGGAATTATATTTGGCCTCAATAACTACTTTGCCTATGACTTGTTCAGTCTTGAAGAGACCTAGTTTTGTTACATAACTTGGACAACTCATGCTCGGAGATATTGTTCAACACACATTTATGACGAGACCTAGTTTTGTTACATAACTTGGACAACTCATGCTGGGAGATATTGTTCAACACACATTTATGACGAGACCTAGTTTTGTTACATAACTTGGACAACTCATGCTGGGAGATATTGTTCAACACACATTTATGACGAGACCTAGTTTTGTTACATAACTTGGAGAACTCATGCTGGGAGATATTGTTCAACACACATTTATGACGAGACCTAGTTTTGTTACATAACTTGGACAACTCATGCTGGGAGATATTGTTCATCACACATTTATGACGAGACCTAGTTTTGTTACATAACTTTAACAACTCATGCTCGGAGATATTGTTCAACACACATTTATGACGAGACCTAGTTTTGTTACATAACTTGGAGAACTCATGCTGGGAGATATTGTTCAACACACATTTATGACGAGACCTAGTTTTGTTACATAACTTGGACAACACATGCTGGGAGATATTGTTCAACACACATTTATGATATTCAATCTATGATCAGAAAAGGAGAATTGAGAAAAAAATGTCGAAAAAATTCCCGGTAAAAAATACATAAAGAAACAACAGATAAAATGGTTAAGCCACATGATAAGACATAAATACCACAACACAACACAACGAGACTTTAATTAAGCGAGAAAACCAGATCAAAGGTCGACCGCGAAAAATAGATGAATGATGTGAATATTAGAAACACAAGGAAACAATAGCAGTAGAATCCAAGAGGGGAGCAAAGAATACAAACTATATCTCCCCTCGACGTTAAAGACAAATGAGAAAGATAAAAAAAATAGAAACATTCTATTTATATATCATTTGTTCTTTGGATCCGAAGACGGCTCAAAGGGAAAACAAAAATATACTCGCCATTTCCGACGATCTTTGTTATTAAGCAGCAAACTTTTCTTAGGTTTATCATTATATCTCTCCATACGTCTCTATTCTGGGCATACTTCTCAATCTCATTAAGATAACTAATGTCTGCTGTTGTTGCCTCTCGCCTCGGTGTTCTTCTTTGTCTGTCTCTTGGTCGGCCTCTTTGTTTTCTATTTTCCAATTTAAGGTCTTCCTTTGAGATTCTCTTGTTATCGCTTCTTGTAACATGGATGGTATATTCCCACATTCTTTTCTTGATTATAGATATTATTGGATACATGGCCATTAAGTGACTTATATTGGTAGCAGTATTAATAATAGTATATATATATATATATATATATATATATATATATATATATATATATATATATATATATATATATAAAAGTAAAGTACCCTCGTCACGCCAAGTGGCGGCGTATAGGGAATATGGTGTTAGTGACCCTATATTTTACAGACCTTCGGCACATGATTTTTGAGGTAATGTGGTCGGTATTACGCCCGTGCCGCTTTACTTTCCCAGAAAAAAATCCGGTACCCATTTAAGGCTGGGTGAACCCGGAAGCCGTCGGTTGGGATCGAATCCTACCCCTTGTCCGTTGTAGTCCAGTTCACTAACCACTGAGCTATCGCGGCTCTATATATATATATATAAATATACATGTAATATACATAGAGGGTTAGATTTAGACTTGGTGAGGTCTAAAGCTGGCTAAGCTATAGCTTGTTTCATAACTCGTGCCCAACTTTTAAAACCGATAGGTTTTTAACCGCTTGTTTTAAGTTGTTCAAAATTTGCATGTAAAGTTATAATGATTAGAACCCAACAGGGAATTAATTTCATTTTAAAAAAACATTTGGTTATTATTGTTGCTTATTTGATTTATATAAATGTATAACGACCCATTGATGTAGTCAAAACTTAATGTTTACAGTATTTTAAACTAAAAATAGCGAGTACAAATCCATACACGGTAGAATTGACGTATTTGCACGCTTTCCCCGTGGTTTGTTTGACACAATTAGACACTTGTAACCCCATCAAGGCCAGCTCCTTGTCGTGGGATGGGGCTTAACAGTCACCAGGGACTGAAAACCAAGACTGGCCAGGCCTTCCTACACCCGTGCAAGACCACAGTCTGCTCTAGCAATTTTAAGTGCTGAAGTCGGAGGCAACCAGCCAAAAGGCGCACTACAAAAATCAGGATGCCACGCACTCACGCCAATGGGAAGCATGCCTATAACTGCAAATCGATATGGCACTCGCCCTGTGATGGACACTCAGGCAGGTGCAGCGCCGGGCCCTCAGCCTCGAAAGGGCCCAACCTATATTACTGGATGTCCTTCTCAATCGCTCTGTGGAGTCAGGGGGCGAGAGAATAGAGTTACTGGCCAACCCAAAATAAGACCACTCAAAATAATGCACTGGAATGCTGAAGGCATCAACAGCAAAAGAGATGGGTACAGTAAAAAGATAGAATTAGAAATATCCTGCATGAAGAACAAGTAAGCATATGCTGTTTGCAGGAAACCCATCTAAACAACGACATAGCCTTGAAGATTAGGGGATACCAGTGCTACCGATCTGACAGGAAAAACAGACAAAAGGGCGGAATACTGACTCTTGTAAGGAACAACATTAATGCATGTCAGATTGAAGTGTATATGGATGGGGCGGAATATCAAATACTGCACCTCAGGACAGGAAATACAGACTTCCATCTACTAAACTACTACTGTCCGAGTGACCGCCCACTAGCACTAGACACAATTACATTAAAAGAAAGAATAATTGTATGTGGAGACTTTAACAGCCATTCACAGAGCTGGGGCTATGAAGATATGGACAAGAGAGGTGAAGAACTTGAAAATTGGCAGGATGACAATGGGCTTATACTATTAAACCAGGCAACAGATCCACCAACATTCTATTCCAGATCATGGCATACCACATCTACACCAGACCTTGCTTTCCATTCACCAGACCTGGATTGGAATATCACACGTATTGTTGGGAAACAACTTGGAGGCAGCGACCACCGACCTGTCTTTTTAGTGGTGCAAAATGAGGCCGTCAGGGAGAGCAGCACTCTCTCCAGATGGAATTACAAAAAGGCAGACTGGAAAATGTATCAACATTACACCAGTGTACTGACTAAAGATCTAAATACAGACAGAGACATCAACAAAATAGTTGATGAATTCAGTAGACTAATAATACAAGCTGCCAGTGAAACAATACCCAGAGGGGCACGGAAACACTACAAACCATACTGGAATAGTGAACTAGAGCAACTGCACAATGACATGGAAACATCTCGAAAACAAGCAGAAAATAACCCCTGCCAGGAACACCACAATAACTATCAGCATGCTAAAGCCAAATTTCAATGGGCTAAACTACAAGCCAGACGGAGAAGTTGGAAAGAGAAAACAGAGTACATGAATCTAGAACGAGACACAAGAAAAGTGTGGAAGCTTGTAAAACAGCTGAATGATGAGGGTACAGAAGGGAACACAAAAATTACACTGAAGAAGGATGGAAACATTCTAACAGGTAAACATGCAGCAAATCACTTTGCAGACTCCTTTGCAAATGACAACAATATTGAAATTAGCCTAGAGAAACGTCAAGAGACCCGTCTAAAACAACAAAATGCAAGACAAGAAGAGACTGCACATGAAGTCATGGAAATACCCATTACACAAAGAGAGCTAGAGCTGGCAATATCCAAATTAAAAATGAAAAAGTCACCAGGTAGTGATGGAGTGTCTAATGAAATGATTAAGAACTTGGGAACTGCAGCTAAAGCAAAACTACTGCAGATCTACAACATTTGCTGGATCACAGGTAAAGTGCCACAGGCATGGAGAGAAGCAATTATGATACCATTACTAAAGCCAGGAAAAGATGGTTCAATGACATCCAGCTATAGACCAATCAGCCTTACAAGCTGTTTGTGTAAAACAATGGAACGTATAATCAATCTCAGACTGCAGTGGTACCTGGAAAGTGAAAATCTCCTTGTCCCACAACAAGCAGGCTTTAGACAGTGTTACTCTACCGAAGATCAGGCAACCTATCTTTCCCAGGAAATTGAGGATGCGTTTCAAGAAAAGAAACTGGTACTAGCAGCATGGATAGACCTAAAGAAAGCATTTGATAAGGTATGGAAGGAAGGGCTTTTGAAGAAACTGAGAAATTATGGAGTAAATGGCAGGATGTACAAATGGGTCAAAGCATACCTGCATAACAGGAGAGCCAGAGTGCAACTGGATGGTCTTAAGAGTAAGAAGGTCTTACTGCGCCAGGGCGTTCCACAGGGAGGGGTACTATCTCCAACACTTTTTCTGATCTACATCAATGACCTAGTTACTGAACTACCACATGGTATCAAAGTGGCAATGTATGCAGATGACTTGGTAATGTGGTGCACAGAGGAGTATGCAACAGTGGCCTCCAAATTGTTACAAAGAGCTATGAATGCACTGAATTCATGGACAAATAGATGGTGTATCAGCATCAATACAGACAAATGCAGTACTACACTTTTCACTCTTTCCCCAAAACAAAAAGCAGGAGCCATCTATATAAACAATGAGCCTGTGAAAGAAGACATACAGGCTACGTATCTCGGAGTTACATTTGATAACAAACTATCTTGGAAACAGCAGATAAATAAGGCAACCCAAAAAGCAAGGAGAAAATTGGCTATTCTAAGAAAGCTGTGTGGAACTACGTGGGGTGCGAGTGGGAAAATACTCAGTAAAGTTTACCAACAGAGTATACGCCCACATTTAGAATATGGATCATCTGCATGGTGTTCAGCATCAAACACCACACTTCAAGAACTGGATAAAGTACAAAACCAGGCACTTAGGGTCATCACAGGAGCAATGAAATCAACACCAATATTAGAGATGGAGAAATTGTGGAGGATACCAGCACTGAGAGAACGGAGGGACACAAAGGTGCTGATACAGGCAGAAAAATTTGCTTGCATGCCGAGACATCCAATGAAGGACCGATTCCAAAATCTTGCATTGGGACGACTTAAGAGAAGCAGTTTTATCCACCAAGCCAAGCGTATTAGTAGACAAACACCAGACATGCCAAGAGCTGTTAACCCCCTACTGCCCATACCAGAACAGACTCCCTGGACAGAGGAATCTGGATTATCAGTTCAAATACGGACAGAAGTGAAAGGAATAGTTGATAAAGAGGAACAGAATAGTCTACAGCGAAAAACAATAACTCTCAGTTTCCTGGATGAAGAATACCCACAAGACCTATGGATTCGTGTGTATACAGATGGATCAGCACAGAATGCAGTAAAAAATGGGGGAGCAGGTGCATATATAGAATACCCAAATAACACTAGGGATATGAATAAAATAGCAACAGGGAAATATTGTCACAATTATGATGCAGAAATACAAGCAATAAAGTTAGCAATAGAAAAACTGCTGAACATTAATCTTAGCCCGCAGCCTGTAGTGTTTTTGACAGATGCAAGATCAGTACTCCAGGCACTACAATCCAGAAAATTACCACATCTGCAGACCTTATTGACTGAACTCTGCAAGCACCACAGGGTTGCCCTGCAGTGGATCCCATCTCACTGTGGAATACCAGGAAATGAGAAAGCAGATCAGTTGGCAAAGGAAGGTTCAACAGGCACACAACTAGATACACCTGTTACATACCATCATAAGAAACAGATAATCAAATCAATCAGAGGACCACAAGCCCCAAATCAGGATGCCTTTTATAATATGAATAGATATGAACAAGTTATCATTATACGTCTCAGAACAGGACACAATCGACTCCATAGTCACATGTATACAAAATTCAAGATCGGCACCTCAACTACTTGTACATGTGGACAGGCGCCCCAGACTGCTGAACACATACTTCAAGACTGCACTGAATATAGTAGACTGAGGAAAATCCATTGGCCCATAGATACAACACTACAGACAAAACTATATGGGCCACTGCAAGAATTACAAAAGACAGTAACATTTATACAGGAAACGACATTGCAGATATAGACAATGCTTCAGGCGAACGAAAGATAGATAGATAGATAGACACTTGTAAAAAACACGAGAAATTGTATGTTCCATTTCCGTACATTCATAGGTGTAGACGTGGAACAATAACATTTATCATGAGTCTTAAAATGAAATTCTGCAGTTTACAAAACATCGCAATAAAAATGTATGACTATTTTTGCAAAGAGGCTAAACGAGGAAGATTATTTCATTCTTTAGAAAACCCTAGAATAGGACAAGACACATTTTGGATTTATCTAAACGGTCATTTAATCGCTGGATTCAAGCACGTGACCGTCAATGTTCAAAATATACAAAATCACAAGGAGTAGCAAAAATGTTGGATAATTTCGACAGTGAACTTATTAGAAGTGAAATTCGCAAAATGTTGGGTATGAATGAAACTGTTACAATAAGAAAATTAAAAATTTCGCTGAAAAAGAACAACAGTATTGAAATATCAAAGTCTACATTATGGAGGAATGTGAGAGCTGCAGGCTTTACATTCAGAAAGTATTTCAATGGACGAAACATCATCTGTGAGAAGCCACATATAGTAGTCATGAGAAGCAAGTACTTACGTGAAGTAAAAGAGGTGCGCAAGCAAGGTTATGATATTGTGTACTTGGATGAAACATGGATCAATGCTCACCACACTAACCAAAGGGGATGGCAGTCATCAGATGGAAAGATTAAGAGATTAATACCTAGCAGCAAAGGACAGCGCTTGATAATTGCTCATGCAGGTAGTCGACAACATGGACTAATACAGAATGCAGAGCTCATTTTTCTTTCAAAATCCATAGACAATCGGGATTATCACTCTGAGATGAATGGTCACATATTTAGACATTGGATTGAAAATTCTGTTCTCCCATCACTAGATCGACCATCTTGCCTAATAATGGACAATGCAGCGTACCACAACATTGTTGCACTTGAAGTTAAAGTCCCGACGTCATCCAGTACAAAAGATGCTATTAAGATATGGCTCACAAAGGAGCACATACAATTTAATAACATGTACTTAAAACCTGAATTGCTATCTCTAGTAAAGCAAAAACAAAGGACAAATATTTTTTTTCAAATAGATAAGATTATCCAAGAACACGGTCATATAAGTTTGAGGCTGCCACCTTACCATGCTCATTTAAATCCAATAGAACTAATCTGGGCAAAATTAAAAGGACAAGTGGCAGATGAAAATACAACATTCAAAATATGCGATGTAAAAAACTCTTGCTAATCTCGCTTTATTAAATATAGACAAAGATTATTGGGTTAAATGTGAAGACCACGTCTTAAAACAGGAAGAGGAATATTGGAAAAATGATGGTTTGTGGAATGTTCAACCCCAAACAGTTATTAATCTTTTAGACTCGTCTGATTCAGAATGAAAGTATATAGCCCCCACAATGTTGGCCCCTATATTACCTTAAATTAGTTCAACAAACGGTCCTTTTCAGGACCACACAACTATGAAAATTGGACATACAGGTATACCTTGATATTATCGTCCGTCCTCGAACTGAGAATGTTACAGGGTTGTGATGTTCTTTGTTGTATTATATCTTTATCTCTTTATTATTATAGTTGCTTAATGGTCACAGCACATCACAACATTGATGTTACAACAGGTAATATGTAAGATCATGACAGAGTCGTTTTCTTTAATATATAATGATAATCAATTTTATTGAATTATTCTTTCTTACAGTCATGATCGCTAGTGGCGAATGCACTATAGACATTAAGGATTACTGAATATGGAATATCTCCGAGGCAGTCGCCGGTGTCTATGAGAATATTCCAGTGCATCAATGGCATACAACTTATTCATCAGTCAATCATTCAACTTGTCTACTTACGACATGTAAGATTCTTGAAATACTTCAAAATGGAAACACAATCACTTCACAACTAAAGTCATAATATTCTTGATCAACTATCTATCAAGAATAACTTCTAAACTGACTTGAACTACTCTTGGAGATTCTATCTTCTGAACTACTGACTCCACTTCTAATCTTAACTTCTAGCTGTTCTGACTCTAACTGTTTCCAAACAACTTAACTGCTTCTACTTCTAACTTCTGACTGACTTAACTTTCTGACTTAAACTTGTTTCTCACCCTGTCCTAACTTTTTTTAAAACTGTTGTGCAGGACTTTAAGTACTCAACAACTCTCTTCTACCTGAGGCTCAGCAGCCAATCAGCTGCTGCCGAGTGCCCCTGCGACCCTTATGATCACAAGTGTTGGTCACTCTACGTTTACGTGTCCAGTGTCCACCATCTGTGATTCACCTGAACTTTTTCCAAATTTGGACAAACACCCTGTTTCCCCGAATCTCTATGACCTATTTGGGATAATATTACTTCATCCTGGTAGCTGGATGACCACTTGACCGTTCCATGACTTTGACAATAACAACTTATTTATCAGTCGGCCAAAGTCATGGGTTTCACATGCTAACTGCGTGGTGGTCACCCACAATAACAACGAACTTGCATGGACAATCGGGGAGATTTTACAACAACATCACGATGTCGATGCGTGTTATGTATGTGATGGTCACCCTCACAACAACTGGGTGAGTGGGGATTCATGGAAAATCCCCGCAACTATTATGTCTAGGTCAAGTCATGACCCTCTCTACTTCGGTGGGTGTCCACTACCCCTACCTGAGCTTACTCTCTCACTCTGACTAACTGTTATTCCTGGAAAATTACCATCGTTAAAATCTGCTGGTCGCCACTATATGATACTGCTATCTGTCTCTTGAGAAGCGGTAACAAGCTCTCAATAGCTCAACTCTATAACAAGAAGACAATAATTCTCCTGGTATTTCCCCATTACGGCCACGCCTTTACCTAGTGAAAATTAATCATAGACCAGCAACTACGGTAATTTCTATTATTTAGGGGTTCACAATTTACAATTTTGACAAACATCAAAGAAATTCGCCGCTTTAAGAAAACTGCAGCTGCAAGATATTTGTTAAATATACATTTAAAGGGTCTTTTGCATTCTAATAACATTTGGAAAATTTCAACAGTTTTTAACAAACGGTTACTGAGCAATATCGTTTTGAAGTTGGGCAAGTAATTTGAAACGAGCTATAAATTAAAATTTGAAGCTCGCTGCTAAAACAAACTAACACCAGAATACATCTGTCACAGGTTACAATATATGCACATTTGAGGCCCACTCGAAACGTGAGGCCGTATACTGCAGCTTATTTAGCCTAGGCCTAGATTCACCCCAGTATTTATATCATCATCATCATCATCAAGTGCCGTGCCTACTGGCGTAGGTGATCATGTCTCTCCACAATTTTCTATCTCGACAGCTATTTATCATTTCTGTTGTTGACCTTCTGCCAAGCCATTCTCATAAGCTGTCTGTTATTTTTTCTCTCTGCTTCCCTCTATCTCTTCGTCCCTCAAGTTTTCCAGTTGTTACAAAATATTCCAGTTGTTCTCTTCTCATTACATGACCAAAAAATGATGATTGTTTCTTCCTATTATTGGAAATTAGCTCTCTTTTTGCTTTGACCTCTCTCATAACATTTTCATTACTCTTCTTAGCTGTCCATGATACTCTCAACATTCTTCAGTAAAACCATATTTCTACATACTCCAGTGATTTTCTTGTCTGTTGTTAGTATTTATATACATATCATTAATGTTAATATTTAAAATATCTGGCATAAATGGGAAACGGGTATCATAACGCTCTAAAATATCGAACCTTTTCAATTATTGAAATACATGCTAAACAATTAACAAATCCGACATAAATGGAGGACATGACTGACAAAATCCGGAGATCTAGTAACCTTACCATCTCCATTTAACTGTTAAAGAACCAAGCTTTTATATTGACTCTCAAAACCGTACATCCCAATAAGCACCATACAGGGATTCTGCAGATTAAATACCAGAACATCTCCTCCACGCTGAAAGTCAGCATGTGTAGATAACAAATGAAGTAAACCCATACCCGTACAGTGGTGAAGGCAAGTGCGACTAAGAAAGCGGTTAATATTAGGATTGTTCCATAACGACAGAAAGAGTTCGATTTATAAACAAATGAGACTGTAAAATGTATGGAAAGTAAAACATAGGGTGTAAAAACACGAACAATATTCATGAGTCAAAGAGAAGAATCAAGGAAATCAGAACGGAAAGGTACGCAACTTTAAAGTGAAATATAAAAGAAACGGCACCTAATGTGCCAGAAAGAGGAAGGCGTAACTATGATGTTACAGGGAAAAAATGCATTTCAGAACGCCGGGTAGAGACCCTTGTAGATAACAAGGAAAATACAACTAGAATGGTAAATAAAGGACTGTTCCAAGGTGGCAAAGAAACAAACCAAACAGATGGTAAACAGTAAAAGTCTTAACTAACATTCTAAATAAACTAAACATCCAGGTATGCAAAAGGAAAAAGACTGATATACTTCACATCCGCTCCGGCGTATTTTATTTAGAAAAAGTAATGTCACTTGTTTATCATTAGCACAGACACCATTACAAACTACGATTTGTGTGTATCCGTGTGTGCTGTGTTTATTTCAACAATACAATGCTACAGACTCCAGTGACTGCATAAAGTTATATTTCTATATGTCACCTGTTCAACATCGTGCCTCACCTGAATTTGTTCTTATATAACCGTTAAGCTATAGTCATATACTCAATTATACTGACATCATGATTTGTCTCCACTATGTCTCTCCTAGGATAGCGGAGTAGAGTTCTGCCCTACCAAAGGAGGAGTAAGACGTCTCCTTTCCTCCGCTAGTCTTAGGGACACCCTTGGGCAAGGCAGAGCTCCCGTTTAGCCCCCCTATCAGGGTTATGTGAAGCCATTGGAGCAGGTGGTGGATGATGTTGTGGGCGCAGCCGACAAGTAGTGCCGGTTATGGTCCCAACACCGCGATGGCAGGCAGAGGATCTCATGTATAGAGACAAATGGCTGCGAGCTCCGAATAGTACAGTCACTGCCAAGAAGGAAAGGAATGGCAAACTACCTTCTTATATTGCCTGGAATAATCATGACAAACCACAACTTTATATTTACAGCAAACGAAAGAGAGAAAATGCTGAATAGCTTGGTCTCATGGAAAACAGTTAACAACAGACTCATACGATGCACTGTGGATAGAAGGTTGTGGAAGGACATGATCGCCAACGTCAACCGATACCGCACATGATGATGTTGATGTCTCTCCTGTCAAAAGCAATGGTCCCCTATCTGGAAGAACCTTCGATGCTAGTTAACTATTTCGTTACCAATGTCTCCTTGATGTTGAAAACAAATGCTCTGATAATTTAAAGCTTATATATATATATATATATATATATATATATATATATATATATATATATATTCATTAATAATTTAGATACGGTGAAAATATCGAGGAAAGAGAGCTAAAACGATAATTCATATGTAAACAATTACATTAAAATTGCCACTCGTTCTAAATTTTTTTGATGTTTCTCTGCTCAGGCCATTTCCATATGATAATTTATCTCTTTATAGCAAAATATGAATAAAACTGACTTGCTAATGTATGAACCATTTTCTGTCGATATTCACATTTTTCGTTTGAGTAAAATAAACTTTCGTTAATACAATTAGCAGCGGCCTCCATCAGAAAACCGCTGCGGAAAGTCTGTTAAATCACGTGAGGGTAGTAGACTTTATTAGCCATTGGTAAAGCGGGATTTGCCTATCCTCATGTGAAGTCTGGACTCTACAAAATGAGCTGAAAAGACCACATTCGGTTCACCGGGTGTACTGGAAGGCAATGTGAATATATGTAGGAACCGTTATTAATGCCGTGGTCATATCTCTAAAGGTCTTGACTTTTCTTGTGGTTTGATCCAGGTAGACTGTGATAATAGAGTGGTATCATCGTGTCACTCTTACATTCATGAACTCATCCTGAAAGTATTGAGACGATGAACGAGCAGCAACATCAAACATGGATATGCCGGAAGTAAAAGTAAGGGTAAAGTACGAGATTTGAATCAGCGTCTTAACACGCGTGTTTTCACCCATACGTGCTCGGCCGTCTATCCAGAAGTGTTCGGAGACTTTTGGATAGTGTCGTATCAAGCATCGAGACTCACGATGTGAGGTAGCATTCCTCATCTTCCTAGAGTACTACCTTGGTACCCATTTCTGCCAGCGGCTGGGTCGACCGCGGGGTTATTTTTCTCCAACCATGAGTACAACTGACACTGCTTCCAGCAGGAATAGAACACGAGATGTCCGAACGTCGCGGTAGCCCAGTCAGGTCCTGGAAGTCCTAGTCACAAAAATATACTCAGGCGGTTCATACCATTTGCTTATTGAAGCAACTGTACAATTTGTCAGTCCCTTGAGTCAGCTTCTTTAGGAAAGCACTGCCCATTTCATTAGCAGCCATAGAGAGGTACAGCTAACTTGGTGGGTAAGATTATCATTTTAAAGTTCTATTTATTTTAGTTCAGTCGACAAGTCATCCTCATTGAACATGAACAAGTCAATAGGTGTTCAGGTTTTGTTTTTTCCGAAGCATATCTCTCAACGTGTAGCGACTAAAGACACCGGTATTCTGTTGGTTGATAAGTCTTACTTGGATTCCAGCGTGACGATCTCGTCTGGCATCTCCCACCTTGAGACGATATTCGTGCAGTCTGCTTATAGTTGGGGATTCAGGATAATTTTTAGTCATTAATCGTATAGCGTCCCTGAGGGCAATCGGAATCTCATTGCTGTCCATTTCCGGACTTAACATCAGCCAAGCTGGCAGGTCTGTCGGCACTTTCAATAACTCTTATACCTGCCATGAACATTAAGCAAGTGGTTGTTAGAATAGACCTTCTTAGAGGCACCAACCAATGCCAGTTGCGATCTTTCTGAGCATACCCATTGAAACACTGAGGAAATACACATGTGTTTGTTTTTTAAGCCATGCTAATGCTTGAGTGACATCCATAATTTCCATGGTCAAACTACTTGTAGTCAAAGCGAAAGCATCACTGTTTTCCATCACAGTTCTACTTCAAACATTAACAGTGAAAGCTCTATAGCTCTGTACGTGTCTAATACATACCCATCTTTGTAAATGGCTGCGTCATTATCAGAAGAGTTCTCAAGAATTAAGGCCTGCCATTCTGCCTCACCCACCAAGGCATTTTGTTGTCTACATACTTTGTCCAGTGTGCTGACGACGGGAAGGGATGCTCTGCGCTCTGACGGCACTCGTATTAACTCATCCCAGAGTTATGTGTCCTCGAATGAACACACGTGCTGAACCATATACTTAATCTGTCCAATCCACAATTTTCATTTTTTTTTTCCTGATGATTTTTTTATTCATAAATTCACGGTATAGTGAATGATGTGGGCGTGCACTTATGTGAAAGTAGGCACATGCTCTGCAGTCTTTTTCTGTCTGCCATGGTGGGAAAATCAAGGAGGTAACGCATCGACCTACACTCTGTATCATTTGTGCACCGAAGGATGATGCGCATTACCCCACTTTATTTCCTATCCTGTTGTTCTATTTGCGTCTTGCTGAGAGTCTGGATTGCCAGTACATAATCACAGACAAGACCAACCTCCTGGAATGAAAAAAACAGGATGATGCTGCTCAATTATATTACTGTCTTGACCTTTACCGCAGAGAGGCCCTTTTTAGCTTTTTCACCACTTGGTCTACATGCTTGTTAACAGCAAAACCTCTGATCCAAGCACATTCCCAGGTATCTCATCGCATGACTCCCTCCAGCACCTATGAACACAGATTCACATTTGGCGTTGACTTGATGACTGTGTCATAATTCAAAGAAAATCATTTCACCGCTGCAATCGTCAAACTGATAAGTGGTTTGCCTCCCATAACCACATGCTTATACGATTACGCTCTGTCTAAAGCTCTCCAGCAACGCTATCTTTTTCTAAATTTCTCCAGAAACACTATCTTTCTCTGAAGCCCTCCATAAACAATATCTTTGTCTGAACCTGTCCAGAAACATTATCTTTGTCTGAAGCTCACCAGAAACATTATCTTTGTCTGAAGCTCTCCAGAAACATTATCTTTATCTGAAGCTCTCCAGAGACAGTATCTTTGTCTGAAGCTCACCAGAAACATTATCTTTATCTGAAGCTCTCCAGAAACATTATCTTTATCTGAAGCTCTCCAGAGACAGTATCTTTGTCTGAAGCTCACCAGAGACAGTATCTTTGTCTGAAGCTCTCCAGAAACATTATCTTTATCTGAAGCTCTCCAGAGACAGTATCTTTGTCTGAACCTCCCCAGAAACATTATCTTTGTCTGAAGCTCACCAGAAACATTATCTTTGTCTGAAGCTCTCCAGAAACATTATCTTTATCTGAAGCTCTCCAGAGACAGTATCTTTGTCTGAAGCTCACCAGAGACAGTATCTTTGTCTGAAGCTCTCCAGAAACATTATCTTTATCTGAAGCTCTCCAGAGACAGTATCTTTGTCTGAACCTCCCCAGAAACATTATCTTTGTCTGAAGCTCACCAGAAACATTATCTTTGTCTGAAGCTCTCCAGAAACATTTTCTTTGTCTGAAGCTCACCAGAAACATTATCTTTATCCGAAGCTCTCCAGAAACAATAACTTTGTCTGAAGCTCTGCAGCAACATTATCTTTGTCTGAACCTCTCCAGAAAAATTATCTTTGTCTGAAGCTCTCCAGAAACATTATCTTTGTCTGAAGCTCTCCAGAAACAATATCTTTGTCTGAAGCTCTCCAGAAACATTAACTTTGTCTTAAGCTCTACAGAAACATTATCTTTGTCTGAAGCTCTCCAGAAGCAATAACTTTGTCTTAAGCTCTCCAGAAAATTATATTTGTCTTAAGCTCACGAGAAACACTATCTTTGTCTGAAGCTCTCCTGAAAAACTATTTTTGCCTGAAGCTCTCCAAAAACACTATCTTTGTATGAAGCTCTCCAGAAACATTAACTTTGTCTGAAGCTCTGCAGCAACACTATCTTTGTCTTCATTTCTTCAGAAACACTGTTTTTGTCTGAAGTTCTTCAACAAAACTATCTCTGTCGAATGTTCTCCAGCAACATTCTCTCTGTTTGAAGTTCTGCAGCAACAGTCTCTCAGGCTGAAGTTCTCCAGAAACACTCTCTCTACCTGAAGTTGTACAGCAACATTCTCTCTACATGAAGTTGTACGGCAACATTCTCTCTACCTGAAGTTGTACAACAACATTCTCTCTACCTGAAGTTGTACAGCAACATTCTCTCTACCTGAAGTTATACAGCAACATTCTCTCTACCTGAACTTGTACAGCAACATTCTCTCTACCTGAAGCTATACAGCAACACTCTCTCTACCTGAAGTTGTACAGCAACACTCTCTCTACCTGAAGTTGTACAGCAACACTCTCTCTACCTGAAGTTGTACAGCAACACTCTCTCTACCTGATGTTGTACAACAACACTCTCTCTACCTGAAGTTGTACAGCAACACTCTCTCTACCTGAAGTTGTACAGCAACACTTTTGCTGACTTTGTCCTGGCGATATACCGAAACACCATCTGAGTAAAAAAATGTTCTGCCCCATCCTATGATTTCCTCTCTTGTTATCCTCTTTGTATAAGCAAAGACAGCAGTGTTTACCCGTCTTTCTGTTTAGTCTGTAGCCTCCGAGGTTAGGTGAAAGAAGAACGTGCTCAGAATTTCAATTAAAGCTTTCAATATTGATCTTGACACATGGGAACTTGTGGTATAAAACAATACTATTTGACACATCAGAAGTTGTGGCATAAAACAGCACTATTTGACACATGCGAAGTTGTGACATAAAATAACACTACTTCACACATGGGAAGTTGCGACATAAAACAAAACTACTTGACACATGGAAACTTGTGGTATAAAAAAAAACTATTTGACACATGGGAACTTGTGGCATAAAACAATCCTATTTGACACATGGTAACTTGTGGCACAAAACAATCCTATTTGACACATGGTAACTTGTGGCATAAAACAATCCTATTTGCCACATGGTAACTTGTGGCACAAAACAATCCTATATGACACATGGTAACTTGTGGCATAAAACAATCCTATTTGCCACATGGTAACTTGTGGCACAAAACAATCCTATTTGACACATGGTAACTTGTGGCATAAAACAATCCTATTTGACACAAGGGATCTTTTACATAAAACAACACTATATGCCACATGGGAACTTGTGGCATAAAACAATCCTACTTGAAACATGAGAAGTTGTGACATAAAAAAACACTACTTGACACATGGGAAGTTGTAACATAAAACAACACTACTTGACAAATGGGAAGTTGTAACATAAAACAATCCTACTTGACACATGGGAAGTTGTGACATAAAACAACACTACTTGACACATGGGAAGTTGTAACATAAAACAACACTACTTAACACATGGGAAGTTGTGACATAAAACAACACTACTTGATACATGGAAAGTTGTGACATAAAACAAAACTACTTAACACATGGAAAGTTGTGACATAAAACAAATCTACTTAACACATGGAAAGTTGTAACATAAAACAACACTTTTTGCCACATGGGAACTTATGGCTTAAAACAATCTTATTTGACATATGGGAACTAGTGGCATAAAAAAACAACACTATTTGCCACATGGGAAGTTGTGACATAAAACAACACTATTTGTCACATGGTAACTTGTGACATAAAACAACACTATTTGCCACATGGTAACTTGTGACATAAAACAACACTATTTGCCACATGGTAACTTGTGACATAAAACAACACAATTTGCCACATGGGAACTTGTGGCATAAAACAATCCTATTTGACACAAGGGATCTTGTGGCATAAAACAACACTATATGCCACATGGGAACTTGTGGCATAAAACAATCCTACTTGACACATGGGAAGTTGTGACATAAAACAAAACTACTTGACACATGGGTAGTTGTGACATAAAACAAAACTACTTGACACATGGGAAGTTGTAACATAAAACAAAACTACTTGACACATGGGAAGTTGTAACATAAAACAATCCTACTTGTCACATGGGAAGTTGTAAAATAATACAATCCTACTTGACACATGGGAAGTTGTAACATAAAACAATCCTACTTGACACATGGGAAGTTGTGACATAAAACAATCCTACTTGACACATGGAAAGTTGTGACATAAAACAAAACTACTTAACACATGGAAAGTTGTGACATAAAACAAAACTACTTAACACATGGAAAGTTGTAACATAAAACAACACTTTTTGACACATGGGAACATGTGGCATAAAAAAACAACACTATTTGCCACATGGGAAGTTGTGAGACAAAACAACACTATTTGCCACATGGGAAGTTGTAACATAAAACAACACTATTTGCCACATGGGAAGTTGGGACTTTAAACAACACTACTTGACACATGGGAACTAGTGACATTAAACAAAACTATTTGGCGCATGGGACGTTGTGGCATAAAACAACACTATTTGATACATGGGAAGTTGGTGACATAAAACAACACTACTTGACACATGGGAACTTGTGGCATAAAACAAAACTATTTGACACATGGGAAGTTGTGGCATAAAACAAAGCTACTTGACACATGGGAAGTTGTGGCATAAAACAAAACTACTTGACACATGGGAAGTTGTGGCATAAAACAAAACTACTTCACACATGAAAACTTGTGGCATAAAACAAAACTACTTGACACATGGGAACTTGTGGCATAAAACAAAACTACTTGACACATGGGAACTTGTGGCATAAAACAAAACTACTTGACACATGGGAAGTTGTGGCATAAAACAAAAAATCTTGACACGTGGGAACTTGTGGCATAGAACAAACCTACTTGACACGTGGGAACTTGTGGCATAAAACAAACCTACTTCACACATGGGAACTTGTGGCATAAAACAAATCTACTTCACACATGGGAACGTGTGGCATAAAACAAAACTACATGACTCATGGGAACTTGTGGCATAAAACAACACTACTTGACAAATGGGAACTTGTGGCATAAAACAAAACTACTTCACACATGAGAACTTGTGGCATAAAACAAAACTACTTGACACATGGGAACTTGTGGCATAAAACAAAACTACTTCACACATGAGAACTTGTGGCATAAAACAAAACTACTTGACACATGAGAACTTGTGGCATAAAACAAAACTACTTGACACATGGGAACTTGTGGCATAAAACAAAACTACTTGACACATGGGAACTTGTGGCATAAAACAAAACTACTTCACACATGGGAACGTGTGGCATAAAACAAAACTACATGACTCATGGGAACTTGTGGCATAAAACAACACTACTTGACAAATGGGAACTTGTGGCATAAAACAAAACTACTTCACACATGAGAACTTGTGGCATAAAACAAAACTACTTGACACATGGGAACTTGTGGCATAAAACAAAACTACTTCACACATGAGAACTTGTGGCATAAAACAAAACTACTTGACACATGAGAACTTGTGGCATAAAACAAAACTACTTGACACATGGGAACTTGTGGCATAAAAGAAAACTACTTCACACATGGGAACTTGTGGCATAAAACAAAACTGCTTCACACATGGGAACTTGTGGCATAAAACAATCCTATTTGACACAAGGGATCTTGTGGCATAAAACAACACTATATGCCACATGGGAACTTGTGGCATAAAACAATCCTACTTGACACATGGGAAGTTGTGACATAAAACAAAACTACTTGACACATGGGAAGTTGTGACATAAAACAAAACTACTTGAAACATGGGAAGTTGTAACATAAAACAAAACTACTTGACACATGGGAAGTTGTAACATAAAACAATCCTACTTGACACATGGGAAGTTGTAACATAAATCAATCCTACTTGACACATGGGAAGTTGTAACATAAAACAATCCTACTTGACACATGGGAAGTTGTGACATAAAACAATCCTACTTGACACATGGAAAGTTGTGACATAAAACAAAACTACTTAACACATGGAAAGTTGTGACATAAAACAAAACTACTTAACACATGGAAAGTTGTAACATAAAACAACACTTTTTGACACATGGGAACTTGTGGCATAAAAAAACAACACTATTTGCCACATGGGAAGTTGTGACATAAAACAACACTATTTGCCACATGGGAAGTTGTAACATAAAACAACACTATTTGCCACATGGGAAGTTGGGACTTTAAACAACACTACTTGACACATGGGAACTAGAGACATTAAACAAAACTATTTGGCGCATGGGAAGTTGTGGCATAAAACAACACTATTTGACACATGGGAAGTTGGTGACATAAAACAACACTACTTGACACATGGGAACTTGTGGCATAAAACAAAACTATTTGACACATGGGAAGTTGTGGCATAAAACAAAGCTACTTGACACATGGGAAGTTGTGGCATAAAACAAAACTACTTCACACATGAAAACTTGTGGCATAAAACAAAACTACTTGACACATGGGAACTTGTGGCATAAAACAAAACTACTTGACACATGGGAACTTGTGGCATAAAACAAAACTACTTGACACATGGGAAGTTGTGGCATAAAACAAAAAATCTTGACACGTGGGAACTTGTGGCATAGAACAAACCTACTTGACACGTGGGAACTTGTGGCATAAAACAAACCTACTTCACACATGGGAACTTGTGGCATATAACAAAACTACTTCACACATGGGAACGTGTGGCATAAAACAAAACAACATGACTCATGGGAACTTGTGGCATAAAACAACACTACTTGACAAATGGGAACTTGTGGCATAAAACAAAACTACTTCACACATGAGAACTTGTGGCATAAAACAAAACTACTTGACACATGGGAACTTGTGGCATAAAACAAAACTACTTCACACATGAGAACTTGTGGCATAAAACAAAACTACTTCACACATGAGAACTTGTGGCATAAAACAAAACTACTTGACACATGGGAACTTGTGGCATAAAACAAAACTACTTGACACATGGGAACTTGTGGCATAAAACAAAACTACTTCACACATGGGAACGTGTGGCATAGAACAAAACTGCATGACTCATGGGAACTTGTGGCATAAAGCAAAACTACATGACTCATGGGAACTTGTGGCATAAAACAAAACTACTTGACACATGGGAACTTGTGGCATGAAACAAAACTACTTGACACATGGGAACTTGTGGCATAAAACAACACTACTTGACAAATGGGAACTTGTGACATAAAACAAAACTACTTGACACATGGGAACTTGTGACATAAAACAAAACTACTTGACAAATGGGAACTTGTGGCATAAAACAAATCTACTTCACAAATGGGAACTTGTGGCATAAAACAAAACTACTTGACACGTGGGAACTTGGGGCATAAAAGAAACCTTTTTGACACATGGGAACATGTGGCATAAAACAAAACTACTTGACACATGGGAACTTGTGGCATAAAACAAAACTACTTGACACGTGGGAACTTGTGGCATAAAAGAAACCTACTTGACACATGGAAACTTGTGGCATAAAACAAAACTACTTCACACATGAGAACTTGTGGCATAAAACAAAACTACTTGACACATGGGAACTTGTGGCATAAAACAAAACTACTTCACACATGAGAACTTGTGGCATAAAACAAAACTACTTGACACATGAGAACTTGTGGCATAAAACAAAACTACTTGACACATGGGAACTTGTGGCATAAAACAAAACTACTTGACACATGGGAACTTGTGGCATAAAACAAAACTGCTTCACACATGGGAACTTGTGACATAAAAAAACACTACTTGACAAATGGGAACTTGTGGCATAAAACAAAACTACTTCACACATGGGAACCTGTGGCATAAAACAAAAAATCTTGACACGTGGGAACTTGTGGCATAGAACAAACCTACTTGACACGTGGGAACTTGTGGCATAAAACAAACCTACTTCACACATGGGAACTTGTGGAATATAACAAAACTACTTCACACATGGGAACGTGTGGCATAAAAGAAAACTACTTCACACATGGGAACTTGTGGCATAAAACAACACTACTTGGCACATGGAAACGTGTGGCATTAAACAACACTACTTGACACAATGGAACTTGTGGCATAAAACAAAACTACATGACTCATGGGAACTTGTGGCATAAAACAAAACTACTTGACACATGGGAACTTGTGGCATGAAACAAAACTACTTGACACATGGGAACTTGTGGCATAAAACAACACTACTTGACAAATGGGAACTTGTGACATAAAACAAAACTACTTGACACATGGGAACTTGTGACATAAAACAAAACTACTTGACAAATGGGAACTTGTGGCATAAAAGAAACCTATTTGACACATGGGAACTTGTGGCATAAAACAAAACTACTTGACACATGGGAACTTGTGGCATAAAACAAAACTACTTGACACGTGGGAACTTGTGGCATAAAAGAAACCTACTTGACACATGGAAACTTGTGGCATAAAACAAAACTCCTTGACACGTGGGAACTTGTGGCATAAAAGAAACCTATTTGACACATGGGAACTTGTGGCATAAAACAAACCTACTTCACAACATGGGAACTTGTGGCATAAAACAAACCTACTTGACACATGGGAACTTGTGGCATAAAACAAACCTACTTGACACATGGGAACTTGTGGCATAAAACAAAACTATTTGACACATAGGAAGTTGTGACATAAAACAAAACTACTTGACACATGGGAACTTGTGGCATAAAACAAAACTATTTGACACATAGGAAGTTGTGACATAAAACAAAACTACTTGACAAATGGGAACTTGTGACATAAAACAAACCTACTTGACACATGGGAACTTGTGGCATAAAACAAAACTATTTGACACATAGGAAGTTGTGACATAAAACAAAACTAGAGGACATACAGGACAGACAGGACAGGACAGACAGGACTGGACATATAGGACAGACTGGACAGACAGGACAGGACAGGACGGACAGGACAGACAGGACAGGACGGACAGGACAGGACAGACAAGACAGACAGAACGGACAGGACAGGACAGACAGGACAGACAGGACAGACAGGACAGGACAGGACAGGACAGACAGGACAGGACAGGTCGGACAGGACGGACGGGACAGGACAGGACAGGACAGTCAGGACAGACAGGCCAGGACAGGACAGGACAGGACAGGAAAGACGGACAGGACAGGACAGGATGGACAGGACAGGACGGACAGGACAGGACGGACAGGACGAACAGGACGAACAGAATAGGACAGACAGGACAGGACAGACAGTACATTCAGACCAGACAGACCAGACAGACCAGACAGACAGACCAGACAAGGAGATCAGACAGACAGACCAGACAGACCAGACGGACAGACCAGACAGACAGCCTAGACAGACCAGACAGAAAAGGACAGACAAGACAGGACAAACAGACAGGACAGAAAGACAGATACAGACAGACAGATACAGACAGACAGACCAGACAGACTGACCCGACAGACCGACCAGACAGACCGACCGACCAGACAGACAGACAGACAGACCGACCGACCGACCAGACAGACGGACCAGACAGACAGACTAGACCGACAAACCAACCCGACCGACCAGACCGACCGACCGACCAGACCGACCGACCAGACGACCCTTCCAGACAGACCGACCAGACAGACCGACCAGACAGGCCGACCAGACAGGCCGACCAGACAGGCCGACCAGAAAGACCGACCAGAAAGACCGACCTGAAAGACTGACCAGACAGACAGACC